>JAEMOT010000782.1:4062-61838 GCA_019297695.1 Apostasia ramifera
TTCTTGAATCCTGAGAGATGAGTTGTAGCAACTTGATCCAGACTTATTAGACAGGTACTGCAGGGGAGTTAACCTTTACTTGATGAGGTCAAGTTCTTTGCACCTAGGGAGAGTTACTGGAGACACAATGCCATCAAACCATTGATCTATTCCAAAAAGGGTTCACTCTCGGTGCTCAAGATTTCATCACATAGTGTCTATCTAGATGGAGGATTGATACATGCATATTTAGCAGCAGGTGTGATTGACAGCTGATTAGTGAATTGGAAATATCATTTAAATCAATTTACTAATTTTAATAGAATATTCTAATTTTTGGGCTGATTTCGTTTATCTCTTTCTATTTTGAATTATTCGCATTTAGTATGTTGTAATCAGTTTTTATTTTCGCATTTATTTTCATATTTATTCAAATGTAATAAGTCTATATAAAAGTATGGGCTAGTATTATTTGTTTCTTAATCCTGAAATAAAATTATTGTGAGTTTTAATATTGTGTGTTATATCCCGGTGAAGAAAAATGTTGGAAACTTGAGTGAAAATCTCTAAATACTTTAAAAAATAATTTTTCAACTTTTCACGCATTTAAACCACGATCTCAACTCAACAGAATCCAAGTCCACTTTGAAATCTTCCTAGCCCAGAAGTCCATATTCCCTTCTCTCTCTCAATTCAAGGATTTTTACCCACAAGGTTGCAGATGGCTGCTGGGTCAGTGGCGGCGCTAGTGGAGTTCGTCGGTGGGTTCATCACCCTTACTAGTGGTTGGAGAGCTCCTGGAGGTGACGACGGCGCGAGCGGAGATCACAGGACGATGCACGTGAAATCCCAAACCGATAGAAGAAGGGAAGGTGGATTTCAGGGCTGGGAAGATTTCAAAATGGGCCTGAATTCTGCTGAGTTGAGATCATGATTTAAATGTAAGAAAAATTGGGGAATACCTTAAAATTCTTTAAGGTAATAAAAGATTTTCATCCAAAGCCCCAACATTTACGTCATCGAAATATAACACACAATATTCAAATTCATAATAATTTTATTCCAAGATTAACATCCAAATAATACTAGTCTATGCCTTTATATCGGCCTATTATAATTGCAGAAATAAATACAAAAATAAATAAAAAAATAAAAATTTATTACAACATGCTAAATATGAATAAATTAAAATAAAAAAGAAATAAATAAAATCAGCCCAAAATTTAGAATATTTTCATTCAAATCGATAAATTAATTTAAATGAAGATTTTTAATCCACTAATCAGCTACTAATCATGCCTACTGTCAAATCTGCAGATATTAATCCTCCATCTAGATCGATGCCACGTGGTGAGATCTCGAGTACCGAGTATGAACCCTCTTTGAAATAGATCAACGGTCTGATGGCATCGTGTGCCCACCACCTCTGCTGCTACTAGAGTGGTGAGAGCGCCGCCAAAGCCGACAGAAGATTGTGGACTATGGCTGCCATGTTCGGCGGAGGAATGAGGATAGGGCTCACCGTGACTGGTGGGGGAGGAGGATGCAATGACTGCAAGGGAAGAGAGCCTATCATGATTGGGAGAAGGGCCAGATTTGCATCAATGTTGGTTGTATGGTCCCATCGAGTCGCAACTTGTTGAGTGCAAGTTCGATGATAAGGTTGGTGAGGTTCGCCAGCATTTCGCACAACTCTGCCACGCGGGATCCTTGAGACAAGGTTGGTCTAGCGCGACGCCTGGAGGTGGTGGCCATTTTCAAGGGCAGTCACAGAAGGTTCACCAGTAGTCTGGGCATTCCGAGCTACAAAGTTGGTCTTGCTTGTTTTGGCCACCATTCTCTAGGTCTTAATGAAAGTACCAAAAATATTAACGGAAAGAAGTAGGAATACCGAGAATCGATGGTACGCAGCATATTTAGCTCAAGAGTTTGATTATTAATAGATATAATAATCATCCAGAATAACACACAGGAATTTAAGGTAGTTCAGGAAGGAATTTTTCTACATCTACGTGAGAGTTAGTGAGGGATATTTTACTAAAAATAAGGGTTTAGTCAGAAGACCAGTACAAAATGGATTACAAACATCATCCCCGACATTTCTTTGAGGAATCTCTCTTATTTATTGCTCTCTCACCACACCTCCCTCCTCTTGTATCTCGCTTTGAGGTATTTATAAGCAGATTATAGTGGAGCTCAGTGGATTCTCCTGATGGGTATGCAGAGTATTTTGTCTATTGAGCTTATACCGGCGGTCCCACTATTGACAGCTTCCAAAAAACTGCCAATGGTGGCTGGAGCACGCGGCTTCTTTGTTTATGCAACGCATGAGATTCTTTATTTAGTGGAAACTATGCTAACTTGGTGCTCTGACAACGACAGTCGGAGCCAAAAAAGTATCGTATTTGAGGTTGTGGAGGATGCCATTAGCTTCATCATCGTGAACAAAGTCTGAGGTCTGATAGCGACCGCTTGAGCCCGCCAGGTATCATAATTGATGTTATGGGGGATGCTATAGCCGAATCAATGGGATCAAAGTCCAAGGCCTGCGAAAAAGAAATCTAATTAATTTTCATTGATGATGATAGAGTAGGATTCGAGAGGGTCCCTCTAGGTGTCACATGTATAGTTGAGATGCGATGATGAACCCAGTTGTACATAGTAACATTCATGGAAATGAACTACTGTTCTATGATATGATGTATGGTTAAACTTATATACCTAAAAAGATAAGTTGATCTGACGAGACTAGAAGTGACCGAAGGGTGATGTTCCAAGAGAAGAGATTTATTGGTGTAAAGAATAACTCCTAGCAGACTTCTAGGATGATAAAGTGGCAAGCATTTTTTATCTAAGTTCTAGATGAAAAAGTATGAGAATGATAGTTTCACATTAGAATGTAAAAAGATAACTTATAATTAAAAAATAAGAAAATAATGAATAATAGATATTATAATTTCCCAAATTGACCCATTAAAAAGGCTTGGTAGGAGAGAGAAATAAGGGGATAGGAGTTGGCTGCCCTGCGCGGTGCTTAGTGGCAGTGACTTACTAGCCACACGCCCACAAATAGAGGTGTTAATACGTGGTTCTAGCACTGCATCTCGACCGTACGCGTGGCACCGTAGTAATGACTATTTTTATTATTATTTCTCCTCTTTTTGCAGGCGTCCAATGTCGGCCACGAGGGTACGGTCAAACCTTGGGCCCGACGGTTCAAGGCTATCCTCCAGCAAACCTCGATGATGATGCGTCATACATGCATCTGTCGCCGTGCTGCAACCACAATATTTTCAATGCAGCATGCCTCTTCCAGGCACACAAATCAAAAGTCCGCGTGCTCCAGCCCTCACGGGCTCCCAGAAGAATAATCAAAATCAAGAAAGCCATACCCTCCTCCACTACTTTCAACTCCTCTAGTGGCCGACAGCGCAGGTACCACCAGGGTGGATTCAACAATTGAATACTCCTTCCCCTTTCAGAAAGCCCAGGGCCAAGCTCTTCTTCCAACGTATATAAGCCCCTGAAGAAGCTACAGAAAAGAGATCGGAATAGCATTTCACCATCACTTGTACCAGAGCTGAAAAATAAGAAAGCTCTCTCTCTCTCTCTCTCTCTCTCTTTCTCTCTCTCTCTCTCGTTTACTTCTCAGCATTGTATTGGTCTCCACAGCCACTTCTCAGCATTGTACTGGTCTCTACGGCCATCTTTTTTCATTTCTTTCTAGTGAAATTATTCATCTGATTGCCTGGTGGACATAGGGAATTTTCTCTATGAACCACCTTAAATATCTGTGTTGTTCTAATTGCTAAAGCTCTCTGCGCGCTGCCATCTTTCAGGACTCTCTTTCTTCTTGTGTTTTTCTGAGATCTTCTACATTTTACGTCAACATTTTCTAGTGCTTTCATTGAGACACCGAGAAGATGGTGGCTAGGACGTGTAGAACCAACTCTGCCGCCCGCAGTGCGCATGCAGGTGAACCTTCTGTCAGGGCACTGGGCGATGGGGCTTCCGCCTCAACATCTCGGCGCTGTGCCGAATCTGCCTCTTCGTCTAGGGGGACCTGTGTCTCAGAGCTTCAGGGCATGCTGGCGAACCTCACCGATCTGGTTACTAGCCTTACAGCTCAACAAGCAGTGATTCTCATGCGGACTCAGCCAGTCTACACTACCGTACTTCCTCCTCTGTCGGTTGTGGCGGCCCTTGTACCTTCTCCATCGGTCGCGGTGACTCCCGCACCTCCTCTTCTGGTCGTAGTGGCTCCGGCACCTCACCGCCGATTGCGACAGCTTCTGTTTAGTCGTCTGGTTCTTCTCAACTGCTCAGACGCCCTTTTCCTCCCCAGAAAGTCCATTAAAATCCTCTCTTACCTCATCCCTTTCCACAACCTGCCTTCCTTCCACAAGCCTTTCCCCCTTTTTTCGCCGGGCAAGATCCCCTCTTCCCAAGCATTCAGGCCCACTATGGCAGACCTAACCTCTTCTTCAGCCCGCTGGACAGCAATGCCCCTTTTGCTAATGTTATCTGGCAGGCCCCAATTCTAGAGGACTTCAGGCCACCTTGACTTGAAGTCTACAAAGGCACAACTGATCCCCGCGAGCACATTCAGGGGTTTGAAGCTGCGGTTCGCTACCGACAACTGGATGAAGCCACTAAATGCCATCTCTTGGAAAACACTCTGAAGGGGGCGACATTCAGCTGGTTCATAAAACTCCCCAAGGGCCACATCTCCTCTTACGAGCATCTGAAGTGGGAGCTGATCACTCACTTCATCGGCCGAACCCGAATGGTCGTCTCCGATATGGTACTCGCCAACATCAAGCAGGGCGAAAGAGAAAGCTTGAGAGATTACACCAACCGTTTCTTCATCGTTGCGACAGAAGCGGAAGATGTTGATCCCGCCGTGGCCATGCACAACTATCGGAGGGGACTTGGAAGCGGGGACCTGTCTAAGTCCCCCCAACTGGCCAAACCTTAGAGTTACCCAGAGCTGGTGGCCAGAGCCAGTCAATTTATGTTGCTAGAGGATGCCGAAGCCTTCCCCCCTGACGTTTCTGAAGGTAAGAGGGAGAAAAACAGGAAACATTGGGGCGACGAACCCTTGTCCACAACCCCTCGTAGAGACAAGAGCCATAGCAAGGATAAGAGGAAACTGCAACCTACTCACCAGCAGAGGCATTTCTTCTCCCGGATGCTCACTGAAGTTTACGTAGCGGCCGTGAAACAAGGTTGGGTTCGACCTGCAGGACCCAAACTAGCGCTTTCGATCGGTGTGGATCCAGAAAACTATTGTGAGTTCCCCGGGAACTACGGGCATAGGCTTCACAGGTGCCGAGCCCTGAAGGCACTGCTTGATAAATTAGCAGGCCAGGGCAAGCTCGTGGAATTCATGTAGATGACACCTACCTTCAATGCTGCCCAAAAAGGAAAGGCCCCCGAAGATATCGGGGCTTCGGTTAAAGCTCTGCCGCCGACGGGTCCTGGTCAACTAGCGCGATCTTATCCTTCCGTTGTGAGGACGATCAACGTTATCTTCAGTGTCAACCCCACTGCTGCTCACGTCCATGAAGTCGAGGTCGGCGGTATCTCAAATCAGCATTCCTCTTTCATTCCCCTCACTTTATGTCAAGATGATCTTCCCCAGAAGGACAATCCCCACAACGACCCCATTCTGGTCACTGCACGTATTGCCGATTTTGACGTCCGGCGGGTGCTTCTCAACTTAGGAAGTGCAGCGGACATTCTGCTTGAGTCTGCCTTCCTCCAGATGGGGCTCAAAGAAGCAAACCTTCTCTAAGCAGGGACCACTTTATTGGGCTTTTTTGGAGAAAGGGTTCAACCGCTTGGATTCATCTCTTTGCTAGTCTCTTTTTGCGATGATAACAACTACACCATTTGCATGGTGAACTTCGTCGTCATCAGAGCTAAATCAGGCTATAACGTCATCCTAGGAAAAACTGCCCTCAGTCCTTCGGGATGATGATCTCTACGCCACACCTCAGCGCGAACTTCCCTACCTCTAGTAACATTGTCACCATTAGAGGAGATGTCAGGCAAGTCACCCAATGTTTCCAAATCGACACGCAACTTGTCGTCGACCAGCTGGATCCAAGGGAGTCCCACCCTGTTGTGCCACAGGAGGGAGTCATCAATGTAACTTGGGGGGGGAGAATCTTCTAAAATTGTAAATATATCTTCATCCATGAATAACAAGCAGCAAGCATATATCACTGTCTTTTTTTTCTGAGTACATTAAGGTCTTTGCTTGGTTACCTGAAGATATCTCAGGAGTCGATAGGACTGTCTGCGAACCCCATCTGAATGTATCTACTGATGCTATTCCCATAAAACAAAAGAAGAGGGTTATGGTAGGAGAAAGGCAGAGCGTTATCAAGGAGGAGATCAGCAAGTTACTCAAAGCGGGCTACATCAAGGAAGTCCAGTACCCACAATGGCTTACTAACGTCATAATGGTGAAGAAAGCCAATGGGAAATGAAGGATGTGCGTAAACTTCCAAACACTGAATTAAGCCTGCCCCAAAGACACTTACCCTCTCCCACGCATTGATGCGATGGTGGATCGCACCTTTAGGTACGAGGTCATGAGCTTTCTAGATGCTTTCTCTGGGTATCATCAAATTCAAATTACTAAAGAAGAATGATTAGAACACAACATTCATCACTTACTTCGGCATGTTTTGTTATAATGTCATGCCCTTTTGTCTCAAAAATGCTGGCGCCACTTACCAATGCATGATCGATGCCGTGTTTAAAGACCAGAGGGGCAGAAATCTTGAGGCATACGCTATTGACATCTTGGTAAAAAGCAAAAGCATGGAGGAGCACTTTATCGACCTCAAAGAAATGCTCGACACCCTCCAAAGGTACAACCTCAAACTTAATCCTACCAAGTGTACTTTCGGAGCGGTTTCAAGAAAGTTTTTGGGCTACCTAATATTGGCCAAAGGGACAAAAGCCAATCTAGATAAAATTTCGGCAATTCTCAACATGCCCTCCCATTGGTCATTGAAGGAGATTCAAAAGCTGGCGGGGCGGATTAACAGCCTTGGGAGATTCATCTCAAAGGACGAAGATCGATGTCTACCTTTTTTGGGTGCCTTTGCAATAGCAAGAAAGGCCAGTGGACTGATGAATGTGAAACCACCTTCGCAGAGCTGAAGAGATATCTCACCACAGCACCAATACTGGTGGCGCCGAAGGAAGGGGCAGTCCTGTCTCTATATCTGGGCATGTCTGACGTGGCCATCTCAGTTGTCCTTGTCAATGATGATAAGGGGTTCAGCATTCCATTTTCTATATTAGTCATATACTTCTAGATGCTGAAAGTCGTTACCCAACACTGGAAAAGCTTACGCTCGCGCTTCTGATGGCAGCAAGGAAGTTACGCCTGTACTTCCAGTCTCATACTATCTAGGTGATCACCAATCAACCTCTTTTGAAGATACTATATACTTCCGATATTTAGGAAGACTTCTCAAGTGGTCAATTGAATTGGGCGAATTCGATATTAAATATACCCCATGGACGACAATCAAGGCCCAGGTGCTGGCGGATTTTGTTGCTGAGCTTTCTGCTTCGGAGCTACCATCCGTTAAAAGAAGAATCACACCCTGGTCTCTCCACGTCGATGGTGCATCCGGGCTTATATCTCAAGGAGTTGGAATTCTTCTGACCAGTCCCATAGGAGTCTCCCTACATCAAACTATAACTCTTCAATTCAAAGCCACCAACAACTAAGCGGAATATGAAGTCCTCATCGCGGGACTAAACTTCGCACTCAGCCTGTCGGTGAAATGCATATAAGTGTTCAGCGATTCACAACTGGTCGTCAATCAGGTGAATCGTGCTTATGAAACCAAGGACGAAGTCCTGAAGAAGTATCTGCAGAAAACTCATTCCCTGATCTCTCAATTCGAGGAATTCTCCTTAGTGCATATTCCTAAGGAAGAAAAACAAGTGGCAGATTAGCTCGCAAAAGGAGGGCTCCCCGACCTCCGGCAACATCAAATATTTGATAAGCCTAGTTACGAGTGCGCAGAGATCCATGCTGGGGAGCGCCCGCCTTGTTGGATGGATAGGATCTTTGATTACCTAAAAAATGGGGTACAACTCGACAACAAGCAAGAAGCGAAGAAACTGAAGCTTGAATATGCCAAATATGTCCTTATTCAGGGGGAACTCTACAGAAGATCCTACGCCCAACCACTCACTAAATGTCTGGGGCTGGAAGAGGCACAGGAGGTCATGGAGGCCGTTCACAATGAAGAATGTGGAACCCAGGCTCGAGGTCGAAGCTTGGTCATGCGAATCCTGCGTCAGGGGTTCTTCTAGCCCAACATTCATAAAGACGCTCAAACGCCCGTGGAAAAGTGTCCTCAGTGCCAGCATTACGGTGACATGCAAAGACGACCCGTCGGTTACCTCAGGCCCATTAACTCATCTTTGCCCTTCGCTATATGAGGGCTCGATTTCTTGGGTCTGATGCCTACTGTTATCAGAAGTTACAAGTGGATATTGGTTGCTGTTGACTACTTCACTAAGTGGATAGAAGCAAAGCCTCTTGCTCAACCCACTGCCCAGAACGTAGAGAATTTCCTATGGGCCAACATTGTTTGTAGGTACAATGTGCCTATGGTGGTCATTATAGACAAAAACACTCCATTTTCCAATCAACAAGTCCATGACTTTTGTGACAAGCATCAGATTAACCTTAAGTACACTTCCGTTTAGCATCCTTACACCAACGGACAAGCAGAAGCTGCTAACAAGAACATATTGAACATCTTGAAGAAGCATCTGGATGGTGCAAAGACTCGCTAGCCGGAAGAATTACTAGGTACTCTCTGGGCTTAACAACACAGCTTCATCCAAAGTTACCCAAGAGTCTCCTTTCTCTCTGTCCTTCAAGATGGATGCAGTCATACCAGTAAAGCTAGAACACTACTCTCCCAGAATAGAGGCAGCAGCCGACTTCGACCCCGAAGATTTGTAAACCTGAACGAATGAGAACGACGATTCACGATAGGTTGATTTGGATCTCTTGGAGCAAAGAAGACAGATAGCCGTGCTCAAGCGTTTGGAGCACAAACGTCGGGTCGAACGTTACTTCAATCGTAGGGTCAGAGATTTTGCTCAGGGCGATCTGGTGCTCAAACGACGACTACTTACTGGTAGTAATTTGGGAGTTCCCAAATTTGAACCAAATGGAGAAGGCCCATATATCGTACGCGAGGTTGCCGGGCCTAATGCATATTATCTCATGACCTCTGAAGGCACTCAACTCCCCAGAACTTGGAGCGGAGATGATCTAAAGAGATTCATGGGAAATTTTTATATTGATACATCTGGATTCTTTCTTTATAGTCTTCCGAAGTCTTTTACTCAGACATCTTATGATTTGGAATTCTTATTGGTACTGAGGTATTTCACACTGTCTGGAATGCGATTAGCTCATCTTTTATTCAAGCATCGTGTGACAGGTATGACTCTAACTTCAGACACTCCCGCCATCATAGCCGAGGTTTCCGCACCTCGTACACTATGGTGTATTATGCTAACTCTATATATGGGGGTCACCAAGCCTAGTCACGCCTGGCAGGCGGGGTCTCTTCCCTACATTTGGAACCATTCCATAAGCTCACCTGGCTAGCGGAGGGCCAGAGGGTCTGCTCGTAACCTTAGAGCAGTTCTTGCCATCTACTCATGATGTAGGTCCCTCCTAAGCAGAATGTCTTCGCCTCCCACTAGGACATGCCGCTCTAACAGAGGTCAGCCCATGCCTCAAGTACAAACATCGAGTACGATGTTTCTAAACATTCCGTCCTTCTGGCATTGGGACAAGCAGAACTCTTTTTAAGCGGGGCTTCCACTACTACCGTTATTATTACTTTTTTTCTTGCATAGAATTGCAAAGGAGTATGTTTCTAGAATAGATCTCCGAATCAAACCTCTCTAGTGGAGGCTGGATCCTTGCTATTGCCATTTGTTATCCCTTTCCCACACAACGGCGACGGAACAAGGTTTGAGGGTCAAAGTTCTAAATACCCTCAGATCAATCATCCTATACCATAAAGTTCAAACGTCGCATACGATGTTTCAAGCTATTCAAGTCCTATGGATATTTAGTCAGATAATTCCTTTTAAGGAAGATCACTATCACCATCACTTCTTTCCTATGTGAATGTGCAAAGAAGCATGGTCTCAAACTTAAAATCTCGAAAGACGCTCTATATGACTCAACTTATTATGGAGCTCATTCTCGCGAGTTGGTTTCTTAAATCAGACTGCGTTCAATCAAAATTTCGAACATGCCTCATACAACGCAGTATGCAATTATTCAAGGTACCTGCTTATCTCACAGATACAAGAGACAGGTATGAAAGTAAAATTTCTCATTCATTTTCAAAATTGCAAAATTAAGGTTACACATTCTTTACATCGAGGCGGGTTGGTCGTCGCGGGCTTTATCCAAAAGATCAAACATCTGGTGGATAAAGTCGTCGTCCAGATCCAACCTCTCTTCATTATAAATGGAATAAGCGGCTAGACATGGGATGAGCTCCATTTCCGTGAGGTCATTCACGGTGATCTTACCTTCGCAGATTAAAGCGGAGGCCAAGCCTTCCAAGCCTACCTGATTCCCTTTAACCTCTCTTTCCTGCAGGGCAACTTCTTTTGTAGGCCTCCACGGCTGTTGTGGATCTTGCCGCGGCGACGGCCTCCTGGTCTCTTGTGACCTTATCCAACTTTTTCCGCAGAGCCTTGTTGTCGGCCTTAAGTGCCCCCATCGCAGACTTGTACACTGTGAACTCCTCCAGCCGAGCGTCGCGCTCAGAAGATTTCATAGCAAGTTGAACCTTTAAGGCCTCTATTTCTTCGGCCTGCCAGTCGATCTGGCGCCCTTGTTCAACTACTTGCTCCTCTGTTTGCAAGAATTTATTCAATATTATGGGCAGACGAGCAAGTGCCTGAGAAACAAAAGGAGATTAGTACAACCCAACCAAGCGGTCATCAAGAGAATGAAAAATTCAGTGAGAAATTCTTATAGCAGCTATCCTGTTAGCGATGCTGGCAAAGGCATCCAGCGTCGAAATTTTGTCCATCATCTCCTCCAAATCCTTGACAGCCAGACCGCCTCCTACCGCCAGTCCCAAATCCCCTGGGACGACGTATCTTTGCCCGAATGATTGCTGGGAGAGAATTGTCATTTTCTTCTCACTCCTCAGAACCTCTACGGCAATCTTTGCGCTATCATCTCCAAAGTTTCCCCTGAAGTTAGCATAGAAAGGGACTCCACACTCTGCTGTCATTCGTGTGGTCCCTTGGTAGATATCTGCTCTTCTTCCACTGTCTTCCCCTTCTTCAAAGGGGGCTCTGGACTCCACTTTTGAGGGAGACCCCTTTTCCTCTTAGGGACTTCCTTCAATGCTGTGTCCAGGGAAGGGCCTGTAGCCATCTCCTTTGCTTCCTTCCCCCGGGCGCCTTCATGCCCCTTTTCTCTTTCTTGGTCCTTCTCTTCAGTCTTCTCCCCTTCTTTTCCCCCAATGACGATCCCCTTGTCACCTTTGGGAATCGCCTTGGGCTTGGCCATTGTCGTAGGCTCCTTCCCTTTGCCTGCGCCCTCAAACACCTCGGCCAAAGTCTTCCGTCCTCCAAGGTATCTTCTGAGGATGATACCACATCGACAGCAGTTCCTCCGCAAACTGCTTCAGGAACCTCTATCTCTCCCTGCTCCTCCACCATCTCAAAAACTTCCTTACTGAGTTGGGCAGCTGGGGGCTGCCCTTTCCGGGCTCTCTTCATCAGGACTGCACCAGGGGGAGGACTGACCTCCTTGAAGATGGTATATCCCAGCTACTTTGCATGCAGGGATATATCATTCTTCACGTGCTTGAGGAAATCTTTGAGGGGCCAGTTTTGCCCCTTCAGTTTCTGTGACGTCCCTAGCCGTCACACTAAAAATTTATCTAAGTTAGGGGAGAAGAAAAATTAAATCAATAGTGGAAGAAAACTAAATAGATCAAAAGCTACTACAATAGTTCACAATACTATAATTTAGAACAGAATGAAATATTCAATTAAAGCAAATGAAATAAAATTATTATAGTCTCAACCGAACACATAAGCAGATAAGTCACTCTCTAAGGAAATAAAGTAATAAACTAATTATTCTCTTGACTGACATTCTCCCCATTCCCGTGATTAAGTGCTCCAGTACCTGCCACATTAGTGACAGAGTCCGTTAGAACAGACTCGTAGATTGTACACTAACAAAGCCTTTAAATAAAAATATTAAACAATAACAATAATAATAGCATATTAACATGATGTAATAAGAATAACAAATAATTAAACATATATAACATAGATTTTAATTAAGCATGCATGTATGATAAAGAGATAAAATAACATAGTATGAACGATAATTATTAAACAAATATAACATAATTTGCATAGCAATTACAACATCAGCATATAAACAAAAACGATAAAATAAAAAAAGTAACGAGCAAATTTCTTTTTATTACTTTCACTTTTATCTTTTGGGCCTGTGATTTCTCGTACTATGCCTCAGCTGTCTTTTACATCTTTGGGGATCGTCACCCCCCATGAATAGCCCTCCGTAGGCATATCCAATGGACGCCGTCGCGCCAAATATCATGTGAGGACCTTTAGTGGACACGTATCCACAGCAGACACGTATCTGCTTTGGGGATCGTCACCCCCCATGACAGTCGAAAACTGCCAATGGACGTTGTCGCGTCAAATATCAAATTATATGCTCGAGGTAAGGCAGGTGCGTAATCCCACAGAAATCACATTTAAATTTAAATCTATTGTCGCATTAAAAATCTTGTATTGTAATTTATTAGATTGGCAAGTCCATACACTTACCCAAATATCAAATCGTCTCACTGAGTATGACAATAAGTCTGTACACTTATTTACTCACGTAAGCCCATGCGCTTGCCCTTCTCGTGAGTATTACAATTAAGAGAAATATTTATATGCTTGCAATTGAATAATTATAATTCGACTCAAATTTCAATTAGAATTTGACATGTAAATCACAACCCTATCAACCTTCTAACTAAAATTCATTTGCAATTTTTTTTACATAAAATAATAAGGTAAAGGAATTGAATAAAGCATAAATTGTAAATAATCTTTATTATTTATGAGAACATGATATCATGAATTTCAACACAGTTCATGGAGTCCAGAGAGCAAATCAAATAATGTATTAAGTATGGGATTTAATACGTGCATTTCACGGTAACCTCTCATTTTCTCAAAACAATTATGTGATAATTGTGTTTAAACTTAATTAAGCCGTGTCACTGCTTATAATAAAATACATGAAGGTTTAATTTCAGAGAATCACGAAAGCATGGCGTTATTTCTCAGATTGACAGCATGATTAGATAAGAAACAAATTCATCGATCTAATTGTACTCGAACAGGATTAATCTTATGACAATTTTAAGGCTTTGAAAATATAGAATAACAAAAATTTCACACAAATCACAAGAAAAAAAAAAGAAAAACTTTATCCATTTAGCAATTAATTCTATTTTTTTCTCTCAAAATACTCCATTAGTATTTCTAATTTAATTTTAACTAGCAAGGTTAGGGTAAAACCTACCTTGAATTCACCATGGTTCTAAGTTTTCTTGAGATCCGAAGAGAAATATCGCTCCAAAATCACTAGATCCGATCCAAGTTGTAAGAAAACGTGTAGATCGAGAAGAAGATGAAGAGAAAACGTCGATTTTGAGGGAGATCCGGCTTCTTTCTCTCTCCAACACGTCACTTTCTCTCTCCTCTCTCTAGGCCGATGGCGGTTGTAGAAGGGGAAGATTTGAATCGATGTTTTAGGGCGAGAAACTCTATTTATTTCTCTAAATAATAAATTGGGGGTATTTCTGTAATTTTTCTTAGCCTTAATTTTAGGAGGTAGTTATGGATATTTAATGGGTAATTAAATTCATTAAATTTGAATTTTAAATAACCTGATTTAATTAAATTAAATATTAATTTTAGCCATTCTGAATTTTGAATCGCATAACAAATATTTAATATATCATATATTTAATTTTAAATAATTAATTTCTCATGAATAAAATTAATTCCTCATAATAAATTTAATTAATCAAAAATCTAAATTTAAATTTTACCGGGATGTTACAATTCTCCCCACCTTAAGAAATTTCGTCCTCGAAATTTAGGTAAAGAGCTCGGGATCGGACTTCATCATCTCATCTTCAACTTCCCAAGTTGCCTCTCTTTCCGTTTGATTGCTCCAAAGCACTTTAACCATTGGAATCTCCTTATTTCAAAGTCGTTTCACGTCCTTGGCTAAGATTCGAACTGGCTTTTCCTTGTAGCTTAGATCTGATCTCACCTTCATCCTTTCTGGATTATACTGAATTACATGTGATGGATCTGGGACATACCTTCTTAGCATTGAAATATAAAAAATATCGTGTATTCCTTCAAGATGAGGTGGTAAGGCTAGTCGGTAGGCTACCGCTCCAATCCTTTCTACGATCTCAAAAGGTCCAATGAAACAGGGCCTCAATTTGCTTACCATGCCAAAACCGCACTAAACCTTTCATTGGGCTCACCTTTAGGAACACATGTTCTCCCATTGAGAATTCTGTCTTCTTGTGTCGAGCATCATAGTACTTCTTTTGTCTATCCTGAGCAATCTGTAATATTTCTCGGATCACTTTAATCTTCTTAGTTGTCTCATCCACTAATTGTGGACCAAGTACTGCTCGATTCTTACCTTCGTGCCAACACAAAGGTGACTGACACTTCCTCCCATAGAGTGCTTCAAATGGGGCCATTCCAATACTAGATTGGAAGCTATTGTTATAAGCAAACTCTATAAGTGGAATATGAGATTCCCAACCTCCACCGAAATCTAAAACACAAAGTCTGAGCAAATCTTCTAGTGTCTGAATGGTCCTCTCTATCTGACCATCTGTCTGAGGGTGAAATGCTGTACTGAACTTCAGTTCTGTGTCAAAAGCTCTATGCAACTTCTTCCAAAAATGTGAAGTGAGCTTCGGATCTCTATCTGATACTATAGCTGTTGGAACCTCGTGTAACCTCACAATTTGATCTAAGTATAATTGTGCGAGCTTATCAGCTAAGTTTGTACTTTTCATAGGTAGAAAGTGAGCTGACTTTGTCAACCGATCTGTAATCACCCAAATAGCATTATGTCCTTTTTGTGATCTGGGCATCCAACAACAAAATCCATGGCTACTTCTTCCCATTTCCACGTAAGAATGGGTAAAGGCTGAAGTAAGCCACTTGATTGTTGATGCTCACTCTTTATTTGTTGACAAGTCAAACACTTACTAATCACATCAGCCACATCTTTCTTCATGTTTGGCCACCAAGCAAAGTGCTTCAAATCTTTATACATCTTGGTCATACCTGGATGAACTATATACTTTGAGCTTTGAGCTTCCTGTAATAGTGTTTGTCTGAGTCCTTCTGTGTCAGGTATTCACAGCCTGTTTTGGAATCTCAGCGTGCCTCGCACATCCAACCTGAAATCAAGACTGTCAACCTTCCTCTACTTTCTTAATCAACTTCTGAATTGTGGGGTCTCTGCCTTGGCCTTCTTCTACTTGTTGCAGCCAGTTAGGTCTTACAACCAATTGAGAATAGTGGGCAACAATTCTATCTATTATACACATCAAGGTTAGCTTCTCCATCTCAAATACCATCATCTGCTCACTGCAATCTAGATCCATCATGCTCAGATTTGCTTTTCTACTAAGTGGATCTGCCACGACATTAGCACGACCTGGATGATACATAATCTCCAAATCGTAATCCTTAATCAGCTCAAGCCAACGTCGTTGCCTCAAGTTTAGTTCCTTCTGAGTAAATATATATTTCAGACTCTGATGATCAGTAAAGATCTCACATTTTACCCCATACAAGTAGTGCCTCCAGATTTTCAAAGCAAATACTATTGTTGCTAGCTCCAAATCATAAACTGGGTAATTTTTCTCATGTGTACGCAGCTGACGTGAAGCATAAGCAATCACCTAGCCATGCTGCATCAAAACACATCCAAGTCCTTGAAACGAAGCATCACTATAAATCTGGAATCCATCACAACCTTCAGGTAGGACCAACACTGGTGCTGAAATCAAACAATCTTTCAACTATTGAAAGCTAGCTTCACACTCTGCATCCCAGTCAAACTTTACTGATTTTCTAGTGAGCTTAGTAAGTGGTAAAGCAATCTGAGAAAAGCCTTTCACAAATTTACGATAATAACCAGCCAATCCCAAAAAACTTCTCACCTCAGTCACACTAGAACGTTGTGGCCAGTCCACTATAGCTGATATCTTCTGAGGGTCAATTGATGCCCCCTCTGCATTCACCACGTGACCCAAGAATTGAACACTTGATAGCCAGAATTTACACATAGAAAATTTAGCATCCTCAGATGTAGTATACTATAGTTGCTTCTCCCTCAACTTCTGTAACACCCAATTCAAATGTTGTGTATGCTCTTCTAGGCTCTTTGAGTAGATCAGAATATCATCTATGAACACAATAACAAATCGGTCCAAGTATGGTTGGAACACTTGGTTCATTAAGTCCATGAAAATAGCTGGAGCATTGGTTAAGCCAAAAAGCATCATCAAATACTCATAGTGCCCATATCTAGTTCGAAAAGCTATTTTCGAGATATCCTCTTCTTTCACTTTCAACTGGTAGTATCCAGATCGAAGGTCAATCTTAGAAAAGATTGACACTCTTGAAGTTGATCGAATAGATCATCGATCCTAGGAAGTGGATACTTATTCTTCACAGTTATTCTATTGAGTTCTCGGTAGTCAATACACATTCTCAGACTACCATCCTTTTTCTTCACAAATAATACTGGTGCTCCCCAGGGTGATGTGCTAGGATGAATATACTTCTTATCAAGCATCTCCTGAATCTGAGTTTTTAGCTCTAGTAACTCTGCAGTAGCCATTCTATATGGAGCTTTAGATATCGGTCCAGTTCCTGGTACAAGCTCGATAGAGAATTCCACCTCTCTATCTAGAGATAGACCTGGCAAATCTTCTGAGAACACTTCTGCATATTCTTTCACCACTGGTACACTCTGCAGCTCGATTGAATCAGCTTTGTCATCTAACATCACCATCAAATATGCCTCACAGCCACTTCTTACAAGTTGGTGTGCATGTAAAGCTGAAATCAATTGAACTCTACTTCCTTGGCTATAATATACTACATCTGAGGATTCTGGAATACGAACTTTGACTTTCTTCTCACGACAGTCAATAACAACCCGATAAAGAGATAACCAGTCCATACCCAAAATCACATCAAACTCAGTGATAGGTGCTATGATCAACTTTGATGGGAAAATTCGATCCTTAATTGTGATCTCTATATTCACACACAATGTCACACTGATCGTCGTACCCGTAGGTAGTGCGACTTTCAACACATCATCAAGAGGATAAACTAACAAAGCTAATTTTCGCACCACATTCTCAGAGATAAAAAAATGTGAAGCACCTGAATCAAATAAAGCAATCATAGGTGAGTTGCACAAAGATATAATACCTGTGATGACATCAGGTGACTCCTGAGCCTCCTGTTGAGTAAGGGCATAAATACGGGGCTGAGCTCCAAGCCCTCCAATATATCCACCACGCCCTCCAAATGATGCAGTAGTACTACCTCCACGTCCTCCAGCAGTAGAAGCCATAAATGCTGGCGTAGTAGGTGTAGCGGTAGGTGTCACCTTCTTAGGGCAGTTGGGAGACATATGGCCTGTCTCACCACATGCATAACAAGTCCTGTTCAGCAGTCTACACTGACCCCAATAATGCTTGCCACAATACTGACATTGTGGCTTGCCAGTGCTGCCACCAGAGTTGCTTGGGCCAGTACTAGAGTGAAACTTCTTAGGTGTAGGTCCAGAATAAGACCTGGATGCTCTACCCTTCCTTTTTGCAGCTGCTTGCCTCCGATTCTATATAATCAATTGGTCTTGCTCCACTATGCTTGCCATGTTCACCAGTTCAGAGTATACTTGATGTTGAAAAGGCAAAACTGCTGTTCGAATAGAATCACGTAGCCCTTTCCGAAAAAGATAACACTTCTCCTTCTTATTTGGAAACATTTGTGGAGCAAATTTAGCAAGTGCATTGAATTTGGCTTCATATTCATGCACAGTCATGTCTCGTTGTGTCAGTCGAGCTAGCTCCTCTCTCATCTTATCTCTAGCAGATTGGGGAACATAATATTGCCTAACGCTTCTAAGAATTCGTTCCAAGTAATGTCCTCCAATTCTTTCTCATCAAAGAAGATTCTGCGGTGATCTTTCCATCAGTCATCTGCCGCTCCATCTAGAACACCAACAACAAGAGCTACTTTTCTATTTGCAGGGCATCTGATGCTATCAAAAACCTTCTCCACTGATCCAATCCACTTCTCAGCAGTAGCAGGGTCAACAATACCCTCAAAATGCGGTGGCCTCATCTTTTGAAATAGCTCTACTGTACGATTTATTTGCAGCTCTCGCTCCCCACCTTGAGGTGGCACTACTGGCATGCGACCATGCAGAACCTCCAGCCTATCAGCAATAGTCGTCAACACCTGTGCTTGGTGTTGATTAGAGTCTCCTTGTAGTCTTGGGGGTCCATTATTTGCATTGTTGTCAGAGATCTGATCTGCAGCTTGATTCCTCCTGTTACAATATATGTTAGCACAAACAAATAATACAAACAAAAGTGATAGGTACTGTGTTCGTGTATTTTTCAATCCTATATTTTACCCAGTCACACCTCTCATTAAGAAAAGGGATAACCTGATGCTCTGATACCACCTTGTGACGTCCCTAGCCGTCACATTAAAAATTTATCTAAGTTAGGGGAGAAGAAAAATTAAATCAACAGCGGAAAAAAATTAAATAGATCAAAAGCTACTACAATAGTTCACAATACTATAACTTAGAACAGAATTAAATATTCAACTAAAGCAAATGAAACAAAATTACTATAGTCTCAACCGAACACATAAGCAGATAAGTCACTCTCTAAGAAAATAAAGTAATAAACTAATTATTCTCTTGACTGGCATTCTCCCCATTTCCGTGATTAAGTGCTCCAGTACCTGCCACATTAGTGATAGAGTTCGTTAGAACAGACTCGTAGATTGTACACTAACAAAACCTTTAAATAAAAATATTAAACAATAATAATAATAACAGCATATTAACATGATGTAATAAGAATAACAAATAATTAAACATATATAACATAGATTTTAATTAAGCATACATGTATGATAAAGAGATGAAATAACATAGTATGAATGATAATTATTAAACAAATATAACATAATTTGCATAGCAATTACAACATCAGCATATAAATAAAAACAATAAAATAAAATAAGTAACGAGTAAATTTCTTTTTATTACTTTCACTTTTTATCTTTTGGGCTCGTGATTTCTCGTACTATGCCTCAGCTGCCTTTTACATCTTTGGGGATCGTCACCTCCCATGAATAGCCCTCCGTAGGCATATCCAATGAACGCCGTCGCACCAAATATCATGTAAGGACCTCTAGTGGACACGTATCCACTGCAAACACGTATCTGCTTTGGGGATCGTCACCCCCCATGACAGTCGGAAACTGCCAATGGACGTCGTCGCGCCAAATATCATATCATATGCTCGAGCTAAGGCAGGTGCGTAATCCCACAAAAATCACATTTAAATTTAAATTCATTGTCGCATTAAAAATCTTGTATTGTAATTTATTAAATTGGCAAGTCCATACACTTACCCAAATATCAAATCGTCTCACCGAGTATGACAATAAGTCTGTACACTTATTTACTCACGCAAGCCCATGCGCTTGCCCTTCTCGTGAGTATTATAATTGAGAGAAATATTTATATGCTTGCAATTGAATAATTATAATTCGACTCAAATTTCAATTAGAATTTGACATGTAAATCACAACCCTATCAACCTTCTAACTAAAATTCATTTGCAATTTTTTTACATAAAATAATAAGGTAAAGAAATTGAATAAAGCATAAATTGCAAATAATCTTTATTATTTATGAGATCATGATATCATGAACTTCAACACAGTTCATGGAGTCCAGAGAGCAAATCAAATAATGTATTAAGTATGGGATTTAATACATGCATTTCACGATAACCTCTCATTTTCTCAAAACAATTATGTGATAATTGTGTTTAAACTTAATTAAGCCGTGTCACTGCTTATAATAAAATACATGAAGGTTTAATTTCAGAGAATCACGAAAGCATGGCATTATTTCTCAGATTGACAACATGATTAAATAAGAAACAAATTCATCGATCTAATTGTACTCGAACAGGATTAATCTTATGACAATTTTAAGGCTTTGAAAATATAGAATAACAAAAATTTCACACAAATCACAAGAAAAAAAAAAGAAAAACTTTATCCATTTAACAATTAATTCTATTTTTTTTTTCTCAAAATACTCCATTAGTATTTCTAATTTAATTTTAACTAGCAAGGTTAGGGTAAATCCTATCTTGAATTCACCATAGTTCTATATTTTCTTGAGATCCGAAGAGAAATATCGCTCCAAAATCACTAGATCCGATCCAAGGCGCAAGAAAACGTGTAGATCGAGAAGAAGATGAAGAGGAAACGTCGATTTTGAGGGAGATTCGGCTTCTTTCTCTCTCCAACACGTCACTTTCTCTCTCCTCTCTCTAGGCCGGTGTCGGTTGAAGAATGGAAAGAGTTGAATCAGTATTTTAGGGTAAGAAACTCTATTTCTTTCTCTAAATAATAAATTGGAGGTATTTCTGTAATTTTTCTTAGCCTTAATTTAAGGAGGTAGTTATGGATATTTAATGAGTAATTAAGTTCATTAGATTTTAATTTTAAATAACCTGATTTAATTAAATTAAATATTAATTTTAGCCATTTTGAATTTTAAATCGCATAACAAATATTTAATATATTATATATTTAATTTTAAATAATTAATTTCTCATGAATAAAATTAATTCCTCATAATAAATTTAATTAATCAAAAATCAAAATTTAAATTTTACCGGGATGTTACAGTTTCTCCAGATTCTTCAGGTTGCCTTCCCCTGCCATCCACTTGGCATCTTCGATGAACTCCGGCGGGCAAACTTTGAGCGTCGGAGGTATCCCCAAATTCCCTCCGGCAAAGAAATAGTAGTCCCTCTAGTCTAAGCGGGAGCTGCTCGCCCCCGAGAATATCGCCTTCCTGGTCTTCAATTGCAAGGCTAGGCACCCCCCGTATCCTGGTACTGTCATCCAGCTGAACATGCTCCTGAATAGCATCAAATCTATGGTATCTCCTGAGCCTGCAGCAGCTTCAGAAAGGAGTACATGTAGGCGACGACGTTAGGGGATTGCTGCATTGGTACTAGCCCGTACGAGTTCAGAATCTCCCTGAACTCCTACTGCAGAGGAAGCGTCGTCCTGTACTCTACCTGTGCCTGGTATATGCACACTGCCTCTTTAGGAGGCCTGTTTGGTCAGAGCTCGGTGGTAGGTTGGATGATCACCAAGTTAGGGTTCCCTCTGAACCCTCTAGTCGTGTTGAGCACTTCGTGCTCCATCAGAAGACTCTCCTGATAGCTTGAGCCTCCCTGAAACTGTTTGGCTAGCTCAACCCACTCGATCTCTCCTCCTCCCATGGCAGGGTTTGGCGGTGCCCAAGCGCGAGGAGAAGTTTTAGGGTTTGAGACAAAGAACATTTCAAACTTTCCTCCTCGAGCTGCGGCTTTATGGGGAACGGTCGCTACTCTTCACCTTCTGGCCGTCTGATCTTTTCAACCAGTGCGTAGGCCTGATCTGGCCGTTCATTCTTCTAACAGTTTTGAAATTCAAAACGACACAGAAATATCGAAGCGTCTCTCCACCTACACTCACCCTACTCTCGTGCACGATGTTTCTAAACATCAGGATGTGCTTCCTAGTTTCTTCTTCAATTGTCGTCAACCGATGTTTCACCCGTTTAAGCCTAACATCGTGTCCGATGATATTGGAAGCTCTTTAACTTAGATTTTATCATTGGCTTTATACTTTCATTCCTGTTCTGTTCTTTCTGATCTCTTAATATCTTTTTTCAAACAAAGGAAAAAGGAGATGCAAGAAAAACATAGCTAACAGGATTCATCCAGAACAAGTTTTTGAAAGAAATTACATTTCATTAATGATAAAACTTGTTATAATTTTTGCTTCTTTGCTCTCTTACATATTTTTTTTCTGAGTATAGGACATACAAAGGAGTCAAAGAAGAATACAAGACTTCAGAATTTAGACATCTGGAGTTATAGTGTCAATCTCAAATATGAGGCGAGCCACATATCTGGGTTGACCTATATCTCCCCCCACCAAGACAGCACATCCCCTAGGAGCTGCCTGGACTTCCCTTCTCTTCGATCGTTCCTGCAAAAATATTGATGATAAGACTGGGGATGAAAAGAAGAGGAAGGAAGCAAGTCATTCCTAGCCCTTAGGGTGATCCTGTTGCTGTGTGCCAGGAGGAGTGCTTTGGCCTTCTTCCTGGCTTCCGCAGGGAGGGGTAGGCTGATATCCCCAGCCGGCGTAGGCACTTATGGGGGGAATCTTCTCTAAACCATGCCTTCCAGCATCGAAAAACCTGTCTGGTTCCTTGGGACTACAGAAGGGGAGGACTGCAAGACCTCTGATGTTTTCCTAATTCAGGATACTTACATCCACCAGTGTTTGCAGGAGAACATCAAAAACCGCCTTGCTCTTCACATAGTGGCCTACCGCAGAGGTGCTGACGATATTCACCGCCCTCCTCACTGCTTCCTCCATATCCTCCATGCGTTGCCTCCTCCATCCAGCATTGTTCTCCACTAGGGCGCGCGTTGAGTGTACCTCGGATTTCAACAGGTCATTCTAAGGTGAGCGTCAAAGGCCGTCTGCTTTGCCTTAGACTCTACCTCCTTGGCGCTCACAACTTTACCCCTGAGCCTATTTCTCTCCTTCCTCAAAGCCTCCTTCTCATCATCTAACTCCTTTATTCTCTTCTAGAGGTCTTTTACATGAACATAATGGGCTTGACTTATGTTCAAGACGGTGCGGTGGAAATCTCCCCTCTCAATCTCGGCTTTCCCTGCCCATTCCGCGCTCTTCAGAGTTAAGGAGACCAATTTCTCCTCCAAATCATACATCCTCCTTAACTCCTCGCTCTGGCTGGTTCGGGATTGCTTTGTAACTGCTGCCAGAGCCCTCTCCAGTTCCGCAATCCTTTTAAGGTATTACGTCTCTTTCTCCTCAATCCTCTTATCTACATTTTTTTACCACCTTCATGATCTGGGAGGTGTTCTTCAGAATCTCCTCTTCTTCCCTCCTTATTTCATGCAACCTGTCCCCTAGGTTGCTTCCTGTCCCTTCGAGGTCAAGGGTGCCTTTGGAAACAACCTGAGGAATTCCCTCCTTCTTCTTAAATGTCTCCTCCATCTTGCCCTCTTCCCCCTTCTTGTCCTTCTCTTCCTTCTTCTCCTCGCCCCGAGCACTCGCCGGAAGGAGACGAGGGAAAGAGGGTCCCCCTACTTTGGCAGGAGGAGGGATTGGCCCACCAAGAGGAGTGGGACTGCAGATCACCAGGGGCATTTTGGTTTGCGCGCCTACGAGGGTGACCCCTACCTTGGGAAGAAACTGCTCAATATTCTCATCTTTGTACAG
Source organism: Apostasia ramifera (assembly GCA_019297695.1). Classification (NCBI taxonomy): domain Eukaryota; kingdom Viridiplantae; phylum Streptophyta; class Magnoliopsida; order Asparagales; family Orchidaceae; genus Apostasia; species Apostasia ramifera. The sequence goes on from JAEMOT010000782.1 coordinate 27,838, forward strand.
AATCTTTCCTGGCTTAAGGCTTACCCCGCAGGCATCTGCCACACCATGCTTAGCTCCGTTCGTCCTCCAGCCTTATGGGGTGCCTTGGTTGGCGAATCGGTCATGTCCACCACCTCTGCCACCTTATCTTCTTTGTCAGAACCTTGAGCAAACTCCAGAACCTGCACCAGGACCACGACGACTTTGCCCGACGGCGCCTCCACCGGCGGGGCACCCTCAGCAATCCCTCCTTCTCGTTGGGGCCTCCCGGCAGCCTTCACCACCGCTAGAGGCGCCTTCGTCGGCGCCTCTAGCTGCTGCCTTGTCTCAAGAGGAGGGGCGTCGGCCGAAGGGCTGCCGACTCTCTTCTTCTTCGGGGGAAGGCCGGACAAGATTTTCCATCTCCCCTTGCTCGCCATCTCTAACAGGTTGTTTCTCTCTGCAGAAATTTCAGAGGCTCGTGAAAGGGTATGTAGATCGTCAGGGCGCCGCTCCGGTCTTATCCTAATTGGTCTCGGGCAACGCATCCACCGCCACGACAGTTCGCATTCCAGGATCACATTAATGTTCGCGCCCTGACAATGTAGAGAGCTGATATTAACACGTGGTTCTAGCACTACATCTCGACTGTATGCGTGGCGCCGTAATAATGACCCTTTTTATTATTATTTCTCTTATTCTTGCAGGTGTCCAATGTCGGCCACAAGGGTACGGTCAAACCTCGGGCCCTACGGTTCAAGGCTATCCTCCAGCAAACCTCAATGACAATGCGTCATACATGCACCTGTCATCGTGCCATGACCATATCATTTTCAATGCAGCATGCCTCTTCCAGGCACACAAATCAAAGGTTTGTGTGCTCCAGCTCTCACAAGTGTTTGTAAAGAACCAATTGCATGTTCTCTTATGATTGAGCTCAAGTCAGAAACTGTAACAGAACTTGGGAGTTGCCCATAGCAAAGTATTCACAAATTCACAATATCAATTCTGAATCTATGATCAATTCAAAATTTGAGTTAAGCTTGGATGATAAATTTGAATGCTCAAGCTTCTTATTCTCTAAATAGGTACCATTGAATAAACCTCTACATTGTTGTGATCAACTTCAAGCTTGTCTGTTTGTTTGTAAGGTTAAATTTAAGAAGGTTAAATTTAAACTTAAATAAAGATATTTTTTTTATTGAAAGTTGTGAATAATGTGAAATAAAGTTAGTTATTATGTTGGGATATGTGAGGGATATAATATAAGTTAATTATTATTTTAGTAATATGTGTAGGATGTGAAATAAAATTAATTTTTAATATTAAATTTTATGTGTGATGTGATATGTTAGGTTAAAATTAAATCAGATTAATTTTAAACTTGTAAACAAACGGGGTGGTCTTTTGACCTTGGTGGTGCTGAAGAATCAGTAACACCAGAAGATGGATGCTTTGATCACGAGTTTGTTATAGCCTAATGGATTATTTATATATAATTTTCTAAAGTTAAGACATCTTTCACTAATAATTATTGATTTATTGAAGCTGTAGAGAAAGCAATTGTAGCAGCTCCGGCACCTGTTAAAGCCGAAAAAAACGTAACAATTTTGCTATAAAAAAAGAATATATCAAATTTTATTTCATTTTTCTCAAATAATCAGGCTACTCATGCCAAAGATAAACTATTCCAGCGAAAGATGTGAAAAATAAACTACTCTAGCTTTAAATGATTTGATTTAAATTTACTAATATATATAATTCGGGTTGGTGGGTTGATTTTAATTCAATTTATTTTATGACCTAATTTATTTAAGAGAGCGTTTAGTTTGTTATTATCTTAGTGTTATATTATGTAGTCTAGATGTTATAACATCTAAGAGAGCGTTTGGTTCAATGTTATCTTTATGTTATGTTATGTTATTTAAAAAAAAATTGTTTGATTTAATGATATTTATGAATAATCTTTAATTTGATTATAAAATTATTAGTCAAAAGATGACATCTAGATGTCATCACATCTAAATTACATAACATAACACCTAGATAACAACAAACCAAACGCCCCTTAAATGTCATATTTTGACTAATAATTTTATAATCTTATAGAATATTATTTATAGATATCATTAAACCAAATAATTATTTTCTCTAAATAACATAACATAACGTCAAGCTAACATTGAACCAAACGCCCGCTAAGTTCTATTTAAATCCTATTTATTTATTAAATGGGTCAATCATAAAGATTATTATTCGCCCCATTTAATAAACGAGTTACTCAATCATTTAGACAAAGATCAGTTTTTTAAAAAAACAAGTTACCCATTTAAAATTTGATTTTTTTTTAAATTTTTTAGCAATATAATTACAAAGATCAATTAAATTTTTTTGAAATACAACTAAATAGTTTAAAATATGTAATATTCATCTAATAATTTTTCCATAAATTCAATATAATATATTTACTTAATTTTAATATTTTTTTTCAACTTATTTCATTTTACTTTATTTAAATTTAACTTATACTAAATTTGTTTTTATTAGAAAATTTAATTTAATTTTTATTAAACTATATCAGAGGAATTTTTAATATATTTTCCAATCATTCAAGCTGCTTTATTATGAGTTACAATATCAATTGTATTTCAGTCGTCTTGACTCGAGGTGTCCCCAACCGAACTTCCCCAACTTGGAAAGGGAAGTCATGCCCTCGATGTTCTCGATGCCGTCATTGTCGGCGCGCTCTCGTCGACCACTGAATTTCTCGCCTCGTCGATGGGAACAGCGGATCCTCTGCACTCTCCGGTCGAATCCTCCGGATTTCTCGCCTCGTTCATGGAAACAGTGGATCCTCCGCAGTCATCGGATTCCTTTGCAACTTCTCGGACTTCTCCGGCTTCCATTAGAGAAGGAACAGAGGAAAACAGAGAGAGAGAAAGATGGATCAGGTGATGAACAGCGCTGGGGCCTATTTTTTCAGTAAGAAAGCCGGGAAGGAGCTTGCGTCCTTGGGGAACGAAATCAGTGTGAGCCTCCGTTTTCTATTCTTTTTTCGCTCTATTCATGGAGTTTATTCGACTTAAGGATTAGAGTTTTCTGTTTATAATCTCATATGGAAGGTTACACGCAATGCCTTGTTTTACTGGAGATATGCACTTAACCCTAGAAATTCTCGCAGTCTACCATTACCACCCTTATTTTCTAAGGTCCCTGATGTGATATTACACATGCAACAATCAGCATATAAATAATCCATTAGAATCAAGCACTCATTGTATAATTAATTGCATGTGCATCAACTGAATTATATGACCAGGTAAGAATTTCTTCTACTTTTCTTTAGATATTTTTCATCTTTGTTATCGTTTTCATCTTATTTGTGTTCTTTGGGATAAACTGATCAACTATAGCCTATGAAGCACGAGTACGATACGACGATACGGATTCGACGATACGCCAAACTTAAAAAAAATAGGATATAGATACGTTAGGATACAACTGTTATATATGTGTATAATACGTCATATTCTCGTATTTAAGATACAAATTCATGGTAGATTATAATAACTTATACATCTTGTTATAATTTTCAAAAATATCTTTTAAAATTTTTCAAATTAATCATATTTTTTTAAACATTATTAATATCACAAAAAAATAATATAGACAATTGAATTAAAAAAATAAAAATATTCTTCAATAATTATTGAGTTTTAAAAGATCTTAAATTAAAATAATATTTTAAAATTTATTTAATTGCTTCCAATCTATCACAGATTATCTAAGTGAGATGAGAGTTTAAATATACATCAGTAAATTAGTTTCAGTTTTAATTTAAATCCAATTTAAATTAATTAGCTCGATGCAAACTACATACAATTGAAAATAATATAGATAATGTGACAAACTCAAATACACTAATCTGGTTAAGATAGATAAATGCTTTTCTCTTTCTGAGTCTTTAACTAAATAAATAAATAACATAAAAAAACCAAAGTTCTATTTTTTTCATAATAGAACTTGATTAAAGTAAAAAAAAAGTGATCGGTGTCTAACAGAAGCAAAGATAGTATGGTTGAGATAGAAAAATTAGATGATACAGTTGCTTGCGAATACCAAGTTTTTCTTCTATTATCGAAACACTAGCGTGCATGAAGTATTTTGCAATTTCAGTTGCGTGAGTTCAGTATATCTCTCAATCTTATTATTTGAGTCTATGCATGAGTTGTGTTTTATGTATAATATATTTTTTATTTTTTATCGTGTAGGCCAGACCAACTGTTTCAATATTTTTTTCTTTAATTAGAAATATTGAAAAGTATCGGAAAGTATCGGACAAGTATCGGGTGAGTATCAGATTTTTAAAAATTAAAAATAAAAATTGATATGCCACATGGCTTGTCGTATTAGTGGAGTATCGGGGAGTATCAGTATCCGATACGGATACATTAGGCTCTACAAAGTATCGGTGCTTCGTAGACTATAGCAAAATATATTAGATCGGTATGGGTCTAGAGGGGGATGAATAGACCCCTGATTAAAATTTTAATAATTTAATTTACTTAACTATATAAGGTTAGTGCAATAATAATAATAATAATAATAATAATAATAATAATAATAATAACAATGAAATAGAAGTGGAAGCAATGAACAATAATAAAGAATAAGTGGAACGTAAGATATAACGTTATTCGGCTCACCCTCAAGCCCAATCTACCCTATCCTAACTATCTATCTAATATGAGAAAACATTCCTTTGGTCTGAGGCGATAAAGCCCGTGCGACTATCTTTTGTTCTAATCCATATAGTTCTCCCCACAACAGAGTGATGACAAACCCTAATCACCCAAGTTTAGCTTGGGGAAGAATAAAGACAAGGTGGATGAGAATCTTAAATTTTTCAACAAGATAATAAAAAGAAAGAACTCACTCTTCCCTTCAAGGACCAAGCTTGTATGCAAGAAGAAGGATAAGCACTTTGAGATTTAATCACTTGCTTAATCTCCAGTTAATTGTTTGTTGTTCACTTGATAGCTTGGGAGGAATTAAAGTGGTAGTTGGGAGCAATTAAGATTTCAAATATTCAATTGAAACCCCCAAAATCAATTGAAACCCTTAAATAAGCTTAACTCTAATGGCTATTAAAACGGACAAGAAGCAACTTCAAAGGACTTTTCGTTGCCTGTTAGACGACAATGGCTAAATTATGGGCAGTTTTGATCAATTAATTGATCGATTAAATACATTGATTGATAACCCTGCGACAGCGCTAGTATAAACCTACGTTAGATCAATCATGCCAAACATCCCCATTGTGTTAGATCGATCAAGCAGACCCTGATTGACTACTTGATCAAGAAACTTGTTTCCAAACCTAAAGCAAAGACCCGTTGATCGATCAAGCAAATCTGCTTTATCATCTTTGATTGATCAAACCAGGATGATCGATCAAAAGGAACGAACTTAGAAAAATTAAGTGCTCGACTATTCATCCCCTCAACTCGAGCATATAGAATAAATCGATGACTGGGTTACAATGAAATTACAACACACACAAAATAACAAGAAAGAGAGGCCTTCAAGCTTCAATTTATTCAGTATTTGTCAATTGTGTCCAAGCTTGATTTTGATTCAAATCGATAAAATATTCCAAATTTTTCATAAATAATAGGATTGTCATTCCCTGTGATTAATATACTAATCCAACTTGTTAGCAAATAATTAATTTAAATCAGTTGCTAAACATTAGAACACTACAATAAGGAAGGAACCAATAAAATATACTTGATATCTTTATGAAAATGTTATCCTTTAGATGTTACAGTCTTGTACTAGCGATATTCCATCTATCAAAACATGCATTTTCTGTACTGATTAATGGTATTTCTAGGTGAGGTCAGTCAATTTCTTACAATATTGAAGGAGGAGCTAAATGGCTGGTCAACAAGGTTAAAGGTACAATCTCTAACTTAATCATTTGTTTCCCTTTTGCCATATTCAAAGTAACATTGTCCAAGCTCTATGCTCCGACAATCACTCATTGCATTGGTTCGTTACACTTTTGATATACAGATCAGGCCCCTAAAATTTTAAGTTGATGTTGTGAACTGAGCAGTGATAACAAGTGCTTCATTTCATGTTATCGTTACTATGCTAATGAAACATAAAGCAATTATGTACTCAATAAGACTTTACATTCATGACTAATGAATGATAGGCCGAAATAATATTACAGGTGCTTCTGGATGCAATTGCATGTATTATTAAATATATTAAATATGTGTCTATTAGTTTGAAACTCTAAATTCGCTTGATTTTAACTTGGGTTTTATTTGTTCTGAAATCAAATCAATATATGTGAAATTGTAGGTACTAGGATCGTGCACTGATTTCAATGCATATAGAAGTATTTCATATGTATATTTTTGTTATTGAGAGAGAGAAAAAAAGATTCATATGCACATTTATATGCTCAGACGGTTAGCTTCATGTTGTCATATGTGGCATGTATAATATATCTAATGCATGTATTTTCAAGGTATATGGCTGGATGCTTAGCTTAAATCAACTCAAAGTTGAACTGAAGGTTGATTAGTTTGATCTACTGAGGTCAAACTCGACTCGAAATTAAAAACTGATTTTGATTTGTGTCTTGTAAGGGTTCTTGTAAGATGCTTTACTATTACTGCCTTGCATAGTAAATATTCTTAGGTTGGAGTTCATAACTACTGTGTCTATGAGGTTCTGAAGTTCCATTTACACTTAGGAGGCTAAAACATTGAACATTAGTCTACTAGTCATGAATACTATACCCCCTTCTTGCATGAACTCCATTGAAATTTTGAACGTCAGGGAAAATGCAGAAACCATTGATCGAGCTGCTGCGAGAGTACGACCTTCCGCGAGGCATCTTCCCTCGTGATGCAACGAACTATGAATTCAATGCAGAGACTGGAATTCTTATTGTGAGCATCCCCTCCATCTGTGAGGTAGGTTACAAAGACGAATCCATGTTGCGGTTCTCCACTAAAGTGACAGGGCATTTAGAGAAGGGAAGGCTGTCGGAAGTTGAAGGTATCAAGACAAAGGCTCTAATTTGGCTAAAAGTTACTTCCATCTTCACTGAAGGTTCGACGGTCAATTTTATTGTTGGATTGAAGAGGTCTCGAAGTAGAGATGCCTACGAGGTCCTTCGAGATGGTATCAGAGTAGGGAAGTTTTAGGAATTGTTGCGACTACAAAGCATTGAGAATATAATTTCTTATTGAGAATGTTGAAATGTTGTTTATTATTTTTATGGGTAAGTTTTTTAATAGGTTTTGAGGTTTTATGGTTTTTGTTTATTGGTTTATGAAAGATGAATCATTGCACTTAGGTCTGTAATATTTAATTTAATTTTTTTTTTTACTGAATGGGCCTTCTGAAGCGTATTAGGTTGTTTGATTTGCCCAATTTGGTGGAAGTTGTTAATTTAGTTACTCCTACAGAAAAACTTAAATACTATTTAAAATGTATCAAGTTTAAAATTCGTTCTTCTTCTCCGCTTGTCTTAATATAGATCCTTCTTCTTTCCTTATTCCACAAAACCCTTCCCACACCTCCCTCCATCAGTAGTGGCTGCTCATGGCCAACATACTCCTAAAAACAGGAATTGTAAATATAATTCACTATGCACATGACGAATGACCATAAAGAGACATAACTTAGAACTTCAGGGGCTTAAGTACACTGATTCAAACTTTATTGATCAACATATGAAAATTCTATCTCAGAAACCTATTAGTAATGTACCCTTTGAATCAAAATTACACATTATTATTGATAAAAATTGTTCCTATCTTCCATTGAAAGGAGTATCGCAAATGAAGAATTGATTCTGTGATATGTATGTTTTGTTTTGTGAATACAATTCAATTTTTCGACATCAATTTCATTGCCATTTTTAGTCAATATTACATTGGCGACTTTCACATGATACTTCTATGGTGGTAGGGTAGAATCAAATTAAACTCTTTGTTGCTGGTTTTATTAAAATTGATTTAAATCCTGAATTCACATTTTTGTTCCTTTTTTTTAAACTTATCTTTGGGGTATTTGGTTGGATGTTACTGTGTTATTATTATTTGATTTAATGATATATTTATATAATATTATTAAAAATTATAAAATTATTATTCTAAAATATCACTTTAATTATTTATTTATAATAAAAGAAGGTGATGTTAAATTGATTTTTTGCATCATTGTTTAATATAATGGCTTCATACCAAATAAATAATAATTAAGAGATAATGTAAATATGTAACTAATATTAATATTTAAATAAAATTGAATCATAAGAATTTATATTAATGATATAAAATTGTTCTATAACTTTAACGATCATTTACAAGAAATTTACAACATATCGTTCTGACTAATACAAGCATCTTCAAAATTTAAACTTGATTTTAGTCAGAAAATTTTAATATAAAGTCAAATTTGAATTCACTAGATTAAAAACTACTAGATTTTCAAATTAATTTAAACTAAAATATAAATTCTAAATATCTTATCAACTTAGAGACGATTTTTTTTATTAGAAAGAACATCGACGACTCGGATAAATCTTACATGCTTGGCGCGCTGTGATGTTTTCTTTTTATGATATACATAACAAAACGTCAACAAAATATTTTTATTTGTGCTAATCAGTTTAAAAAGAAAAATGCACCAGCCGGGAATCGAACCCGGGTCTGTACCGTGGCAGGGTACTACTCTACCACTAGACCACTGGTGCTGTTTATTATAAGTTAATATATTTAGATATAAGCAAGCATACAATTTTTCAATTCCTATACCACCTCCAGCATTTACTAATTTACAAGGATCAAATAAAAAAGAAATAATTACCTACATATCACACAATTTAATCTTATTTATATTTTATCCATCCATTCTTAATTAATTATACTATACACAGTTAAAATATTGTAAAATCTTACATACACACATTTGAATTAAAACTTAATCAAAATCTATTTGAAAAAAAATATTCTGTTAATAAATCATTAAAATTATATTTTCTCTTAATAGTATATATTTTTCTCTTCCTCAATATCACACTAAAACGCTAATTTCTTTTAAAATCAATTCACATCGCGAATGTTTTCTTCCTTTTGCGTCACCTAAACATTAAGGTTTTAGGATTTTCACTCAAAATATATTTAAATATCCTTAGAATAATATGATGAACGGCTCAGATTTTTTGTAATTTAATTATAGTTAGGTTATTAAAAAATTATGATTACTCATTATAATAGAAATAAATTAAAATATTTGTATGTAAGATTTTATAATGTTTTGAGTGTTCATAGCGTAATTAACTAAGAATGGATGGGTAAAGCATAAATAAAACTAAATTGTGTGGCATGTAGATAATTATCCTAATAAAAAAATTTACTGATTTGCATAGTTTCCTCATGCCTCATTTCCTTTTGCGACCAGCCCAGCAAACCCTGACTCGAGATCATGTCTCGCGTCAATGGCTACAAATAAGGGTACTGATATCAAACACGACATAAAATAAAAAATTTTCAATTGTTAATTAAAATACGAAGTTATTATTTGCATATCACGTTCTTAAAAAAAAAGTAATATTCACATAATTTTCAAAAATTTGAGATTTACATATTTCACATAAACTTTCAAAAGTTTATGAATCACACCATAATTACCATTGCAAGAATCTGTAAATTCAACTTTCCTCAACCAGTAATCAGAAAACCTAATTGTGAACCTTTGAATTTCCTTATGGGAGAAATAAATACGAAAACATTAATTTCTTGTTATACATATAACAATTCAATAATTCTTTCAAAATTATAACTTAATTTCTTGCCATAAGATAGGCTCTGAAAAATCAACATAAGCATAAACCAACCTAATACCTGATGGAAATAGTATTCATTATGGAACCCAGACAAAAAAATAAAATAAAAAAACATTTCATAAAGTTATAGGGTGTAAAACAATGCAGCATTCGGCATTCAATGAATGCCTAAAACGTATGCAATGAGGCCCGCATGCATCTAATGCAGCGGGCACCCATTAATACTGAAGGGTGTTTATAAAATTCAGATAACCCAAATTTATAAGGGAGCACTTTTAGGCAATAGAGTAGCTTTACTGCCAATTAAGATCCAACCCACCATCGTACCTCCCTTACTAACCATAACATCCCAACATGGCAGGAAAGAAAAACCCACTTAGAATTGTATCTCTTCGACCATAAAAACATCTCAAATGCCAGATGAAAACAAGCAAAAGCACCAAAAAGAATTACAGTCGACAATAAGAAAAAAAATAAGGCTATCATAATTAGAACATGATATCTCAAATGCGAGTCACTATTACATCAAAGGCAAGAAAAGGAACATACAATCACATGTGCAAATATAATAGCACGTTTAGGGCAAGCAATGTTTTGCCACACTATTAGCATTTCAGGAGCGTGAGTGAGATTTCCTCGTGCAAATTCAAATCTACAATGTATCATTAGTAGATTTTTTGAGTGAAGGATTTAAAAAAGCATAGAGCAAGATGTAATTACAGGTACACTAAAGGAGCTTATCACTAATTTACCAAAAAAATAAAAGAGAGTAAATAAAATGAGCTCTATTTAAATTTATGAAACCATAAAGCAATACTATAGCAATTCCAGCTTCATGAGAACAATAGAATTTCTCTCCCAAATGACTAAATCTCCAAGTATGTTGTATGTCACAACATGAATGAGAAAAATCGAAGAAAAATATAAATTATCTGTAAGACTGAGCCAGTAGGCGCAACGTCAATATTATTAAGGACTGTAAAGCGGCCCAAAAATGTTTCTTAAGGAGATGCATTCCTATTGTTTAGATCCTTGAGAAAGGACTTACAAGCTTCATATGTAGACCAGCAGATAGCTGCAGCAGGTGCATGGAATAGCATTCTTGGCTTCCATCCTCTCATAAGCCCAGCGTAGCCATCACGCTTGATGATAGAGTGTATAACCTCATTCATTGAGCTAGTGGAAAATCTTGCACACCCGCAAACACCCTGAAGTAAGATAATAATAATAATGTCATTCACAGTGAATACACTCTTCATCCAAATAAAATATATGCATGCTACAGAAACTAAGAAACTTGTCTATTAATATCAAAATTAGATAATTTGCATTACGCATACTCAACACAAAAATATTACTGATTTCAAAATGATGATTCCATTTTCCTACACCATTCAAGAACTTTGATGTATGTAAATATTCACATTATTATGTAACGTATGCAATTTCTCAGAAAGATAATAAGAATCTTAACCCAACCTAGAAGCATTCAACTAGTAACATGTCATAATAAAGACAGAAATGTGTATTTACATATTTGGGGAGTGACAATGTCAGTTTCATCATTTAGATGGTTAATATATAATAAATAAACAAGTTGAGCACAGTATTTAAAAAATCTGAACTGCGTGAGCCATGAAGCTTTGACAAAGAAGTAAATGGGTAAATTGGATAGAAGACTGGAACAGGATTCTACAGGATACTCTTGTATATGGCCGATAGTATCCCCATCACCTCTTGTGCTACATAGTTTTAGGATTCAGAATGAGTAAGAATCCACTCCATTCACACACCAAATTGCTGCAAGCTCAGTATCAGGCTATCAGCCAACAAGCCTCAAAAACATGTACTGTATACATATTCATGATATTCATATATTGACTGATAATGCAGACAGAACAGCATGCCAGTCATCACAAGTGTGTGGGTATAATTTAGACTGTTTATAAGCAAGGGGATACAACAATAACTTCCCATAACACCTAAATCAAGTTTGTAAAAAATAAAATAAAAATAAAAAATCTTTGAAAGATGGGAAGTCGGCGTTCAGAGAGATAATACATTCCATCTTATTAGAGCTGTTAATATATTTTTAAATCAAAGTTCACCATGAAAGTACATGACTCTGCACAAAATGCAAAAGGGGAAGAAGGCAAATTGGACAGTCAGTCTTCATAAAACTTTGAACTACTCCTATCCAAAAAGCAATGCATTTGAAGAGGAACCACATGCTTCATACATTTTCTCACTCACTCTTGACTAGCCATAGTAAAATCCAGGCTACACGATTCCCAACAGTTTCGGATTTCTCCAAGAAATCAATATCTGATGATTTCAAAGTCTTTCTTTGTAATTATATTACACATGCCAAATGCTGTCAAAGTATTTGAACAAAGTTACAAAAAAGCATTTGGAAAAAAGAAATCTACTTTGAAAGATTACAAGAGAAAAACTGATTAGATTGTGAAGTCAAAAAGAAAACATGAATCAATTATGCAACAACATATTCATTAATACTAACATTTCTCAACCACTCTGAGAACGGTAGAAAGAATACAGACAATCACCTGGTCAACAGTTTATAATTCGTAGCTCAAAGCAACATATTCCATAAAAATACACAAACAAGATAATCTGAAAATATCCCTCAACTCCTACTTCAACTCAAAAGCATTGTACAGTACATATAACATAAGCATTAAAAAAATGCATGACTACATGCAATTCAGGACTTGTTGATTTAAAATCAAGTTAAACACAAGTATCTTCTTTCACTGAGTAATCAATCCCTAAATTTAAGGCAGTAGCTATATAGAGGACGAAACAAACTGAAGAAGCATTAGATCAGGCTCATAATAACATCCAAAACCTCCATGGAATCTTTCCTCCTTGATTGAAGGTAAAAGCAATATGCAGTCACTATTCAGTAAAGAATGCTCAAAGTCCAAACTAGTTGGCTCAAGAAAAACCTTGTTAAGCCTTGAAATCTTATTATTATTATTATTTTCTAAAAGAGAAAGTGTCAACATATTTTTTTTCAATCATGAACATCCCTAAGTCAAAAAGTTCTACAAAAAAAAAAAAAGATTAATGTAACCAACAATTGAATTTAAAACAAGTTACCAAATCACACCAGCATAGTTCATATAAAAATATATTTGGATCAAGGTTAGGAGTGCTCAGGTTGTATAAAAAATGTGAAACTTTATCAACAAAATTACATCCGTGTTACCAATAATAAAAGAGTCAGAAACAAAAGTAAAGATAATTTCAAGGAGCAATGTAGGATAAAATTCCATGAACAGAATAAGGAACTCAAATCAAACAGAACTACTAAACTATATTAGGTGGAGAAAGGGAAAATTGGTTAACAGGCTATGGTCATGTTCAGCCAATATAGGTAAATTTCACTAGAAGTATCACTAACAGCAGTTCAATTTTTCAGATAAAACCATAAATCAATGAGAGAATGAAGCCAAGAATACTAGCATGAAGAGCATGGTCTAGCACTATTATTATCTTTTAACACCAGTTTTCCTGCATCCATCCAGACCATACACATGGCAGAATAAAAACTTCCGCAGGAAGTCACATACTCACCCTCACGAGGTAGTGTACTGACCTACCTTGGAGTAAAGACTCATATAAAAGTTATCCCAATGGTTTGTTTCATTATACACCTTCCTTAAGCCAAATTTAAAGATGACAGTGGAGCATTCAAGTCACCTATTGATGCAGCGCTCGGTCAGACACATTGACACCATAGATATAATTTACGGTCTCAGACCTAAATTATATTTATTCTAATTTTGTACATAGTTATCTTTATTTTCTGCATATTTTATTTGAGTTATTGTTGAGTCGAAAGTTGTGTTATATCAGTGGGAATGCCCACTTATGAGTCATGTACATATTTTATTTTCAGTTCAAGTCAGTTGGAGTCGGAAAGATTCAATTGAAATCAAATCGATTTCGATTTGAACCCAATTTGAATCTTTTATGGGTTAATTAAGTTTAATTTGAAAGAAATTAGGACCTGATTGTAAACAAGGAAAAACAGCAAATAAATTTGCAATTTTCCTTAAATCCCTAAAAGGGCTTCATCTCTGATCGGCTGATCAGTGAGGCGATCAACGCCTCTTCTGCTATGGCTCGCTCGCTCGGTTTCGTGGCTCGCTCGCCGACTCCGCCGGACTCGGCGCAACTCTTCGTCGGCCACGATCGCCTTGTCTCCAACCGCCGGCCACGATCGCCTCGTCTCCAACCGCCGGCCACGATCGCCTCGTCTCCAACCGCCGGCCACGATCGCCTCGTCTCCAACCGCCGGCCGCATTTTGCACAGAGTACGCAAAACACCTTTCGCTTCCTTCTGGCTGCCTATAAATCTGTTGGATGCTGCAACTCGGAAGAAGGGGATTTGAGCTGTGAGAAGAGTTTTCTTCATTTCGAACAATCTCAAAGCAGGTGGCGTTGATTTGTCGCCGACGTCACAGTAGGTGGTTGTGTCGGCATTTTCTCCTCTGATCGGAGCCGAGCAGGAGGCTGCGGCTTCGTTCAAGGACGATTCAGAGATCCGGACAGGTGGTCACGGATTTCGTCGTCGGCACGACAGCAGGCGGCTGCGTTCGGCATTCTTCCATTGATCGAGTCGAGCAAGTGGCTGCGGCTTCATTTCGGGAACGATCCGGTTTCGTCTGAGGCTACGGCAGGGCACTGAGTCTTCGACTTCGAGATCCGATTTTCCTTGGTTTGCTTGTAGTAATTCCTAATTTTTCCAATCCCTGTTGCTTGTTTTCCCTATTTCAATTTCATGCCACTATTATGAAGAAATTTTCAATTCAGATATTTCCTTTAAATTCTGATTCACTCTATATTCATGAACATCATTTCATTTCATGCGTTGCTTTGATCTTATGTTCATATGCTTACTGTTGAGGGAGAAATCCACTGCATAATTCATATTATAGTTCTGTTTTAAATCGAATGTGAAATTCATATTTGGATAAGGTTCTTGCATATTGAACAGCTTGGATAATTTTCATGTACAGAAATTTCTAGATAATATGCATGTGCGTTAACTCATTTCTGAAGTTCGATAATTTAATTATCTTATTTGCAATAGTTTCCTGAATTTGCTTGGATTAAAATTTAATCATCAAAGAAATTTCGTGACACGTATGGGAATATGCAAATAATTATATTTAATATAATTTGGAAAGCTTAGTTTAATCTCCTCTCCATTTGCATTTAGTATTTTATATAAAAATAAAAACTTAGGCACTAATTTAATATTGGTAGCGTTAGGATCGACCCAGACCGATCCCCGCGCTGCATCACCTACCATCATAGGCGCCATGGTTTTCCTACCTAAGAGGTTTCCATGTGAAAAATGCCTTTGTTTCGTTTCCATGTATATTCTATTTTCTATCATTCCTTTCCACAGCTTGCCCGGAGTATGAGTGCATTGCAGGCAGCGATCTCATTCAGGAAGAATACCCAGGCTGTTTATACAAGGTGACGAATTTTTACGTCAACATTGTAAATATCATTGAATAGGCAGAATAATCAGCCTCCAATTAGTAACTCCTCTCCAAAATTGTCACACTGGAATGAATAGGACACGGCTATATCACTCATCAAGTTCCATAAAAAATTACAAAGGGACCACAATAATATGATAGAGTCGTAGAACTATGTATCAATTTCCACATAGGCAGTCTAGGTCTTTAGAAGTATTATTAGTTTATGATACTCATCTACACTACATTGTCTAAAGTAAACTACTGAGTACACAAACATTGATTCCCAAGCATCAGAGAACATATGAGACCATTCTTTTCTATTTCTCATATCCATAAGAGACCATTCTGCCTTCCATTTCCATAGAAATACTTGGGCAATTGATATATGTATCTAATCTCTAAACACTCTGTTGATTATATCATATAAAAGAAACACCAAAATGCATCCTCGCTTTTAAGCCTTCCCCATATGCTAATTCGAATTTCAATAGCCACCTAAAACCCCTTCTACTTGGTCTTTGCCAAAATTGACAAGGCCATCCAAAATCCAAGATCAATTAAGACGCTACTACATTTCTTCCATACGATAAAATACAAAATAATGAACTGCATTTCCTAAAAACCCTATACCACTAGCACAGCCATAAAAGAGAAACTGGAACTCTGCATACATAATCAAACACAAAAAATACATGATATACACCCCACATGCATCAATTATACTTACTAGACTTTCTAGATACTGCAAAGCAATACAAAATTCATCTCCTATTCCAATGGAACGTAAACCCCAAGAATATGTCATGAAAACCAGATTTGAAAACTAACCAGAATTCATGTACTATTCCAATGGAACATAAACCCAAAACTATGTCACGAAGACCAGATTTGAAAACCATCTCCAAAGATATACATGCATTTTCCCATTTTAGATATCCAGAACAGATTGAAAGCTTTTTTTACAGTCAATTGCATCAAAGCAAATTGCGCAAAAAAGATAATGAGCAAAGATAACCTCAACACTGGCAAATTTTCACCATTCCAATATAAGGAGAAAAAACATAAGGTACAAAAAAAACCTCAACACCGGCACATTTTCACCATTCAAGATACGAGAAAGAAAAACAGACTTGTAAGGGAAGGGAGACGTGGGGAGGAAGGGGGAAGTGAAGGCGAATAGATTAATACCTGGCATTGAAGCTGTGTCTTCACCACATCCAGCGGCGTTGTCACAGCTGCTGCCAGCGCCCCTGCAGCTGCTCCAGCAGTAGCGTACACGATCAACCTCTCATCATCTGCGCTTTCCGGAGAAAGCTCTACCAGCGCCCTCTTCGCAGCTTCATACGTCGCAAAATGCACCGCGGTGAACGGCGCGTTCATCAGAACCGTCGTCCGGTACGATGCGTAAAACGCTCTCAATCCCTCCTCCCTCACGACCCTCTGCACGCAATCGGTAACCCCATTGTACGGGCTGCTACCAAGCTGCAGCCGCTGCTTGACAGTATCCATGGGCGTGAAAACGGCATCGCTGGCGACAGTAGCGAGAACACCAGCCGCAGCGTGGGCGGCGGGGTTGTTGGGGTGCTCTTCGGTGAGAAGAAGGCGCTTGGAGACCTCGTAGACGGAGAAGTACGCTGCGTGGGCAGGGCCCGCGCCAAGGCCCATAGCGCCGATCCCGCGGTAGAGGCCGCGAATGCCATCGACGCGAAGAAGGGAGCGGAGGGCGTGGCGGAGGCCGGGAGGGGGGTGGCAAGGGACGGAGTGGGCTTGGATGCGGGTTTTCAGGGTGTCGACAGGAAACATGGCGGTGTGCTCGACCAGACCAGCAACGGAGCCAGCGGCCATGTACTGCCAGAAGGCGAGGCCATCGTGAGCGACGGAGAGGTCTGCGGCGGCCGCCGGTGCCGGGGGAAGAAGGTCCGGTGGGCGGAACTTGGGGGAAGCGTCGGCCATGGCAGGGACTAAAGATTAGGGATAGGGTGGGCCCGCTGGATCGTACTTTGTGGGGGAAGCAAGATTGAAGGGCTGGAGACGATTGAAGTCGCCACTAGAGTGGCGTTTGAGGAATCAGCGACGAAGGCAGCATTTGATCTGTGAGGATGGTGAAGGTGGAAATTTAGTGAAGAATCGTGGCCATGTAGATACGGGATCCGTCGAAGCTGGAGAGCCTCGACACGATCAAAGGAAGAAAGTCTCCTCTTCCTGCATGTATATAAATGTGAAGGCAAATTACTAGGAGATCATTTCAATTAATCTATATCTATCTATACTTTTATACTATATATATATTGACCTGAGATGCAGAGAATCTCAAAAAACACAGAAAGAAAGAGATAAAGAGTCTCGAGAGACGGCGGCATGTAGAGAAACAAGCCTGATGATTAAGGCTTAAAAGAAAGTAAATAACATTCAGAGCAGCACTCAGAGGTTTAAGGTGGTTCAAGGAGAAAATTTCCTACGTCTACCGGGTGATTGGGCGAATGACTTCACTAGAAAAAGAGGAAAAACAGCCGGAAAGGCCAGTACAATATTAAGCAAGTTAGAGAAAGAGAGAGAGAGAGACAGAGAGAGCTCCTCAGTTGGGGCTCAAGTACAAGAGAAAAGGAAAAAGGAAAATGCTGTTCCTCTTCGTCTGTGTGTCTGTTATTAGAAATGGGCTTTAGGCTATGAGCTTCGAGCTTGGGCCATTGAGCTACAGGCTTCAAGATTTGGGTTACGAGCAGGTTTTGGCCTTCTAACTTAGGGTATGAGCTTCGACTTTTGGCCTTTGAGCTTTTGGTTTCGGCCTTCAGGCTTTAAGCTTCATGATTTGGGCTTCGTGCTTCAAGCTTGTGCCTTTAGCCACAAGCCATCGAGCTTCGCGCTTCGCGCATCGGGCTTGGGCCTTTGGAATTCGACCTTCGAGCTTCAGGCTTGATCTTTTGGGCTTTCGGGCTTTGAGCTTTGTGCTTTAAGCTTGAGCATTTGGGCGTCGGTCTTTGAGATTAGACCTTCACCCTGGCTTCTAGCTACGGGCTTTGGACTTCAGCCTTTGGCCTTCGACATTAGACGTTCGACCATCAGCATTTAGGTTTTGGTGTTCATCCTTTGACCTTTAGGTATGAGCCTTCAGGCTTCGGGCTTTGGGTTTTGGGGACACACTTCTATGATTTGGGCTTCAAAAATGGTCCTTCGGCTTCAGGCTATGGGCCTTGAGCTTAGGCCATCGAGCTACAGGCTTCAGGCTTTGGCCTTCATGCTTTGAGCTTTGGGCATTGAGCTTCAGGTTTTGGCCTTCGGGCTTTGGGCTTTGACTTTCGGCCTTTGGGCTTCGACATTCGGCCTTCAGGCTTTGACATTCAGCCTTTGAGCTTTTGGTTTGTGCCTTCGGGCTTCAGGCTTCAAGCTTCAGGCTTCAAGCTTCAAGCTTATGCCTTTGGCACTAGGCTTCGAGCCTAGTGCAAGCTTCGAGCTTTAGGCTTGGGCAGTCGGACATTGGACTTCAAACTTTGGGATTAAGCCTTCAGGCTTTTGACCTAAGAATTCATGTTTGTGCCTACTGACTTTGGTCTTTAGGCTAAGGCATTCGAGCAATTAAGATTTGAGCTTCAGACTTAGGCCTTTAGGCTTTGGGCTTGAAGCTTTGCGCTTCTGCCTTCTGGCAACGGGCTTGTGACTTTGTGTTTCGTGCTTTGGGCTTCTCACTTCGAGTTTCGGGCTTCATGGTTCGAGCTGCTAGCTTTAGGCTTGGGCCTTTAGGTTTTGGGCTTGGGCTTTCGTGTTTATGACTAAGGTTTTTAGCTTATGGGCTTCAGGCTTCAAGTTTTAAATTTTAGCTGAGATGATTGAGTTTCAAGCTTTGAGGTTTGGGATTGGGCCTTTAGGTTTTAGGCTTCTAGCTACAGGCTTCGAGCCTTGGGCTTCAAACTTCTAGCGACAGGCATCGACCTTCGAGATTTAGGATACTAGCTTGGGCCTTTGGTCATCAAGCTTTAGCCTTTGGGCCTGGGGTTGGGCCTTTGGCTTTTGGGCCTTCGGCTTTTGGGCCTTCAGCTTTTGGGCCTTCGGCTTTTGGGCTTAAAGATTAGTCCTTCTGCGTACGAGTTTCGATCTTCAGGCTCATGCTTTTTGGGATTCGAGCTTTGGGCTTCCAGCTTCAAGCTTAAAGCTTGAAGCTTAAAGCTTAGGCCTTCATGCTTTTGGCTTCGAGCTTCGAGCTTGGGCCTTCAGGCATCAGGAGTGTTCTGGCGAGGTTTTGATTTTTGGCTTACACTTGCACCTTTGCCTTTGATCTTTGAGGTTATTGTTTCAGGCTCGGGCTTGTGGGCTTCTGGCTTCAAACTTTGGCTTTCAGGCTTCAGGATTCACGCTTAGGCTTTTGGGCTTCTAGCTTGGGCCTTCGAGCTTCAAGCCTTTGGCTTTAGGCTTGGGCCCGTGGGCTTTAGACATTAGGCTTTGCATTTGGGACTTCAGGTTTCCAGATTCAACCTCTGTAAGACCATAATAAAAGGAACTTAGGTGTATACTAATGCAGAAGAATTTCTGACGTATCTTCACGAAGGAATTCCGTACACAAAGGATGATAATAAATAGATGCTAGGGCTTATACATAAAACTTCTTTTGGTCATCTTCGCACTATGTCCTAGGGAGTTGAACACCCTCAGAGGGCATAAGATAGTATGTGTTAAGTCCTGCAACCTCGTGCATGATGTATGGGCCCTCCTAATTGGGTTCAAGTTTGGGAAACCTTAAGTTGCTGCTAGCAAGAAGTCGCCTCTTGAGCACCAGATCGCCCCGAGCAAAGTCTTTGGGGTTGACCCTAAGGTTGAAGTATCGTTTAACTCAGTGTTTATCTTCGAGTCGTTTGAGTGCGGCCAACTACCTTTTTTGTTCCAAGAGATCCAGATCAACCCACCGTGAATCATCATTCTCAGCCATGGGCTTTCGGGCTTTCAGGCTTCGGGCTTGCAGTTTAGGACTTATGGCTACAGGCATGGGCTTTCAAATTTTTCGCTCAGGCTTAAGAATTTGGGCTTTTAACTTTGGCTTCCGGCCATCGAGCTTCACGCTTTGGGCTATGGTCTTCAAGCTTGCACATAAAGGGTTCAAGCATCAAGCTTAGGCCATCATGATTCGAACTTCAGGCATGGTCTTTTGCACTTTAGACTTCAAATCTCAGGCTTGGGCATTTGGACATTAGGCTTCAGGCTTTATCTTTTAGGCCTTAGTTTGAAGCTTCGAGATTTGAGCTTCGAACTTCAGGCATAGTCTCTCAGTATTTGAAGTTCAAGCTTCGGGGTTTGGCCTTTGAACTTTGGGCTTCTAGAGTTAAGCTTTGGCCTTCAGTCTTTGGACTTGGGTTTCCAGGCTTCCAGCTTCTGCCTTTAAGCTTTTGGCTTTAGGCTTTAGGCTTCGAGCTTTGCTATTGCAATTTTGATCTTCGGGCTTTAGGCCTTTTAGTTGTAAGCATGGGCCTTCAGGTATCGGGATTTGGGAATAAAACTTCAAGCTTTAAGCTTCCAGCATAACACTTCGGTCTTTGGTCTGACCTTTTGGGCTTGGGATTTTGGCTTCGGGCTTCGAGCTTCAAGCTTGAAGCTTTGTGCGATAATCTTCAAGCTTGCATATGGAGGGTTCAAGCATCCGGCCAAGGCGATAGGATTTGAGCTTGAGGCATGGGCTTTTGCTCTTTGGGTTTCAAATTTAAGGCTTGGGCTTTGGGCATCAGGCTTTAGCCTTTGGCCTTAGAGTATGAAGCGTCCCTTCACCTACACTCTTCCTGATATTGTGCACCATGTTTCCAAACATCAGGTTGCATTGCCCATTTTATTCTGAACTAATCGTCATTCGATGTTTCACCTATCTAGCATAACATCGTCCACGATGATAATTGGTCTTTGGAACCTTTTAACTTTAGATTTTACCATTGACTTTATAAGTTCATAAAATTCCTGTTCTTTTCTTTCTAATCTTTTACTATTTTTTTCAAACAAAAGAGAATGGAGACAAAAAAAGGAAAGCATAATAAACAAGATTCATTTAGAGCAAGTTTTCAAAGGAATATTTTCTATTCATAATAAAACTTATCACAAATCTCATTTTTTTACTCTTACATATTTCTCTGTTGAGTACAGGACATGAAATGGAATCAAAGAAAAATATAAGGCTTCAGATTATAGACAGTTAGGGTTATAGTGTAAATCTTAAATATAAGAAAAACCTTCCATTGAGATTGACCAATACTGCTCCTCATCAGAACAACACACTCTCCATGGTCTTTTCGGAGCTCTATTTTCTCTGATTGTTCCTTTAAACGTGTTGATGATGGGTCTGAGGATGAGAAAGAAAGGAAGGAAGGAAGAAAATCATTCCCAGCCCTTGGGGCGATCTTGTTGCTACGCTTTAGGAGTACTTTGGCCTTCATTAGAACCTCTGCGGGGAGAGGCGAGCTGATATCCCCAGCCAGCGTAGGCACCTATGGGGGGAATCTCCCCTGAACCATGGCTCCTAGAGTCGAAAAACCTGTCTGGACTCTTGGGGCCACAGAAAAGAAGAACGGCTAGACCTCTAATGTTTTTCTGGTTCAGAATACTCACATCAACTAGTGTGTGCAGGAGAACATCGAAGGCTGCTTAGCTCTTCACATGGTGACCTACGGCTGAGGCGCTGACGATATTCACTGCTGTCCTCACTACCTCCTCTAGGTCCTCCATACGTCACCCTCTCCATCCCATGCCATTATCTATCAGAGCACGCATGGAGCGTATCTTAGACTTCAGCAGCTCATCCCGGCGATGGATCTTGAAGGCCATTTGCTTCGCCTTGGACTCTACTTCCTTGGCATCCATGACCTCACCCCTGAGCTTATTTCTCTCTCTTCTCAAAGCCTCTTTTTCATCATCTAATTTTTTTATTCTTTTCTGGAGATCGTTGATGTGGGCAGAATAGGCCTAGCCTATGTCCAACATAGTGCGGTGGAACTCTCCCTACACAACCTCGGCTTTGCCTGCCCATTCTGCATTCTTAAGAGTTAAGGAGGTCAACTTCTCCTCTAAGTCATGCAACCTCCTTAACTCCTTATCCTGCCTAGCTTGGGATGGTTCTGTGCCCGCCGCCAAAGGCTTCTTTAGCTCCGCTATTCTCTTAAGATAGCGCATTTTCCCCTCCTTAATCTTTTTATTTATACTATTTACCATCTCCACTATATGGGATGTGCCTCTTAAGATCTTTTCCCCTCCTCTTCTTATTTCAAGGGCAGCCCAGGGAACCACCTCCTTCTTCTTAATAGCCTACTCCATCTTAACTCCTCTCTTCCTTCCCTTCTCTTCCTTCTTCTCATCACCTCGAGCACTCGCCGGAAGAAGACAAGAAAAGGAAGGCCTCCTTGCCATAGAAGTAGGAGGGACTGGCTTACCAAGGGGAGTAGGGCGCAAACCACTAGGAGCATTTTTGATAGCCCCCTCGCAAGTGTAACCCCTACCGTAGAAAGGAACTGCTCAATGTTCTCATCTTTGAATAAGATCTTTCTTGGGTTGAGGCTTTCTCCCATATGCATCTGATGCACTACACTTAGCTCCTTCTGCCCTGCAGTCTTCAGAGGCACCTTGACTGGAGAGTTAGAGATGTTCACCACCTCCACTGCCTTCTCCTCTATTGCAGGTCCCTGTGCAGACTCTAGAGTTTGCATTAGAGCCCTGGGAACCTTCACTGACAGCATATCCTCTGATGGAACAACAGTCGGAGCCCCTGCTTCTTCTTCCTAAAGCACCACAACAGTCTCCTCAGCTACTGATCTTGGCGATCCATCAGACAGTTCCAAAATTCTCTTCTTCGGAGGAGGAGAGGAGCCTGATGGAGGGTTGCTAGCCCTCTTTTTCTTCAGAGGAAGACCCGACAGAATCTTCCACTTGTTGCTCCCAACCATTACTCTAACAAATCTACTCTATTTCTGCAGGATTTTTAGAAATGGTGGAGGAGAATGAGAATCGGTATGTCGCCGCTCCGGCTTTATTCTGACAGACCTCGGGTAGCACATCCACCATCGCGATGATTAGCATTCTAGGACCCACATTAATGTCCATGCCCTAACAATGCGAGGGGCTGATGTTAACACGTGATTCCAGCGCTGCATCTCAGCAATACATGTAGCGCCATGGGTATTAACCTCTTTATTATTTTTATTATTTTTCTTGCAGGTCGCCAGCCTCGGCTACAAGGATACGATCAAACCTTGATCCCGATGATTCAAGGCCATTTCTCTGCAAATATCAATAATGATATGTCTTAGCTACATCTATCAGTGGGCCACGACCTCACTATTTTCAATACAGCATGCTTCTTCCAGGCACGTAAACTAAAGGTCCACGTGCTTCAGCCATTACAGACCCCTAAAAGAATTACTAGAATCAAGAAATAAAGTTCTCCTTTCACTACTTTCATCTCCTTCAGTGACTGATAACAGTAGGACCACCAATGCGGACTCAGCAATTGAATATTTTACTGTCTTCCGACAAATTTGGGCTGAGCTCTACTGCCTCCTACCTATAAAAGCCATTGAACAGGCTTCAGGTGGGAAGGGAGAGAAGGCAGGAAAAAGGGTTGGATTAGCCACGTCTTTATCCTTCTATCAACTTGTAATAGAGCTTGAGATAAGAAAGCTCTTTCCCTCTTTCTCTCTTTCTCTCTCTCTCTCTCTCTCTCTCTCTTTTCTTTTCACATTGTACTGGTCTTTACGACCACCCCCATTCTTTACCACTAAAATTATCTCATTGATCATCTGGTGGACTTAGGGGATCTTCTTCTTAAATTACCTTAAATCTCTGTGTGCTATTTTAGGTGTGTATTACTCTTTTTTAAGCCTTAATCATCAGGCTTTGCTCTTTGCATGCTATCATTTCTCGAGACTCTCTTTCTTTTTGTGTTTCTTGGGATCCTCTACTTTCCACATCAATAGCTTTAGGGTTAGGCCATTGGGCTTCGAGCTTCTAGCTTTGACCTTCAGGCATCAGGCTTCAAGGTTCGAGATTCTGGCTTCTGGCATCAGGCATCTGGCATCGGGCTTCGGCTTCGGGCTTCGGGCTTCAGGTATCCGGCTATGGGCTTCGGGCTTCGGGTTTCATGTTTTGGCCTTCGAGATGCAGGCTTCATGATTAAGGCTTTGGGGATCGAGCTTCATGCTTCGGTCTTGGGCCTTCATTTTGGACTTCAGGTTTCATGTTTTGGCCTTCGAGAAATAGGCTTCATGCTTAAGGCTTTGGGGATCGAGCTTCATGCTTCAGGCTTGGGCCTTTATTTCAGACTTCAGGCTTTAGACTTGAGCCTTTAGGCATCAGGTTTTAAGCTTGAGCCTTTAGGCTATGGGTTTTAAGATTTAGGGTAGTGCTGATAGAGTTAGATCTTCAGGGCTAGGGATCCAGGCTTGGGCTCTCAGGTTTCAAGCCTTAGACTTCAACTTTGAGGCATTAAGCTTCAAGCTTCAGGCATGGGCATATAGACTTCACCCTTTGGCTTTCGGGCTTTAGGTTTTAAGCTTCAAGCTAGTGCCTTCCGATTTCGATCTTCATGGTTAAGGATTAGAGCTTGGGCCCTCGGGATTCAAGCTTTGGGCTTTGACTCTTGGCCCACCAAGATTTGGGCTTAGGCTTTTGGGCTTCTAGCTTTGAACTTTGAGCTTTGAGCTTCAAAAAATGAGCTTGGGCTGTCAGACTTTAGCCTTCAAGCTGTGAGCTTCTGTCATCGAGATTCAGGCTTATGCTATGGCTTTCTAACTTTGGGTTTTAGGCTTTAGGTCAGATATTCAGGCTTAGTCCTTCGGGGCTTGAGGCTTTAAGCTTCGGCTTTTTTGCTCAAGATTTGGGTTTAGGCCATTGTGCATCTAGCTTGAGCCTTTAGGCTTTGGACTTCGGGCTACAAGGTTGGGCCTTCTGGCTTTAGGCTTAAGCTTATGGGTTTCAAGGTTGGGCCTTCAGGGTTGGGCCTTTGGACATGGAACTTCGGGCTTTGGGCTTCAAACTTTTGTCTTCAAGCTCAGGCTTACGGGATTTGGGCTTAATGCTTAGGGTTGGAACTTCAAGCTTGGATGTTTAGGCTTCGCGCTTAAGGCATTGAGCTTCGGGATTCAAGCTTCGGGCACTTTAGGCTTCGCGCATCTAGCTTTGGGATTGAGCTTGTATGCTTCAGGGTTCGGGCTTTGGGCTTTGATCTCCAAGGATGGGCCTTCAAGCTTCGGGCTTAATGCTTAGACCATTGGGCTTTGCGCTTCAAGCTTTCGTCTTTGGGCCTCGAGTTTTGTTCCAAGGACATTTGGACTCAGCTATAGGCATCCGGCTTTAATCTTCAGACGTAGACCTTTGGCCTTCTAAATTGGGCCAAGGATTTTGGGATTAGGCCTTCAGGTTTTGGTCTTTAGCCTTGAGGCATGGGCCTTTAAGGTTTGTACTTTGGACTTGAGCCTTGGGGTTAGGCCCTTAGGCTTTGAACTTCAGGCTTCGGTATTCGGGATTCAGAATTTGGGCTTCAGGCTTCGGCCTTTAGGATTGAGCTTCATACTTAAGGCTTCCGGGATCCAGCTTTGCCCTTCGGGCTTGGGCCTTTTGAGTTTGGGCATTAGCCTTTAGTCTTCGAGCTTCAGGCTTTGAACTTTGGGGTTTAGGCTTTAGGTTTTGAACATCATGCACTAGGGGGCTTTGGGTTTCAAACTTTGGGCTAGGGGCATGAGCTTTTGGGCATGGACTTTCGAGCTTTGGTGTTGCAATTTCAGTCTTCGAGCTTTAGGATTTAGGCATCAATCTTGGACCTTCATGTTGCAATCTTGGGCCTTCAGTCGTCGGGATTTGGGGATAAGACTTCAAGCTTTTGGCTTTCGCCTTTTGGCGTGTGCCATTGGGCTTTTGGTATGACCTTTTGGGCTTGGGGTTTGGGCTTCGAGCTTCGGGCTTTGAGCTTCGATCTTTAAGCTTCGAGCTATGGTCTTCGGGCTATGGTCTTCAGGCTTGCACATGGAGGGTTCAAGCTTCAGGCCTAGGCTATCGAAATTAGAGCATCAGGCGTGGGCTTTTGTGCTTTGAGCTTCAAATTTCATGCATGACATTTGGGCATTAGGCTTTATGCTTTGTATTTTAGGCTTTGGCCTTTGGCCTTAGCTTTTGAAGCTCCAGGATTTGAGCTACGTGCTTCGGGCTCCGGGCAT
The DNA here is from genome assembly GCA_019297695.1 of Apostasia ramifera. NCBI lineage: Eukaryota > Viridiplantae > Streptophyta > Magnoliopsida > Asparagales > Orchidaceae > Apostasia > Apostasia ramifera. The sequence continues at coordinate 54,363 of JAEMOT010000782.1, forward strand.
AGTCTTTTAGTATTTAGGGTTTAAACTTCAGGGTTGGGCTTCAAACTTCGAGCTTTAGGATTCAAGCTTAGGCCTTTGATCATTAGGCTTCAGTCTTCAGGCATGAGCTCTAGATTTCGAGATTGGCCCTTTGGCCTTTGCACTCTATGCTTCGGGCTATAAGATTTTGGATTCCTGTTTCAGGCATTGGGCTTTGGGCATTAATCTATAGGCTAGGGACTTCAATGTTTAGGCTTCAAGTTTCAGACTTTGAGCTTGGGCTTTCAGGCTTTGAGATTTAAGCTTCAGGATTTGGACTTTAAGCTTAGCTTTCGATAGGCTTTGGGAATGGATCTTCGAGTTTTGGTATTGCAATTTTGGTCTTCGTGCTTTAGGATTCAGGCATCAATCTTCGTCCCTCGGGTTGCAATCTTGGGCCTTCACTCATCAATATTTGGGGATAAGACTTAAGGGTTTTGAGGCCTCGGCCTTCAAACTTTGGGCTTTAGGATTCAAGGTTAGGCCTTCGGTCTTTGGGCTTGTGTTTTTCGGCTGCAATTTTTGGGCATAGACCATCAAGCATTAGGTTTTAGCATTAGGCCTTTGGCCTTTGTACTTTGTGCTTCGAGCTATTAAGTTCTGGATTCAGGCTTCAGGCTTTGGGCTTTGGGCTTTGGGCATTGAGCTTTGGGCCTAGGCCTTCAATGTTTAGGCTTAGAGCATTGAATGTCGAGTTTAGGCATTCAGGCTTTAAGATTTAAGCATCAGGTTTTAGGGTTTAGGCATTGGCCTTCAAACTTGGCCTTTGGGTTCTAGGCTTTGGGCATAAACCATCGAGGCTTGGTATTGCATTTTTGATCTTCTTGCATTGGGTTTCAGGCATCAAGCTTGGGCCTTCAGTTGTTGGGATTTGTGCTTAGCATTTCAAGTTTTAAGCTTCTGGCATAGGACTTTGGGCTTTAGGCATGACCTTTTGGGCTTGAGCTTTGGACTTTGGGCTACATCATTAAGCTTGAATATGGAGGGTTCAAGCATCAAGCCTAGGCTTTCAGGACTCGAGATTCAGGCATGGGCTTTTGCGGTTTGGGCTTCAAATTTCAGGCTTGGGCATTTGGGCATTGGCCTTAGAGTTTGAAGCTTTGGCATTTGAGCTTCGGGCTCCGGGCATAGTCTTTCAGTATTTGGAGTTCAGGGTTTGGGGTTCAGCCTTTGAACTTTGGGCTTTAGGATTCAAGCTTAGGTCTTCATTCATTGGGCTTCGGTCTTCAGGCTTAGGCTTTCGGGCGTCAGGCTTTGGGCTTATAAATTCAAGTTTGGGGGTTCAAGCTTTGATCTTCAGTCTTTCGAGCTCGGTATTGGGTCTTCAACTCTCTAAACTTGAGCATTTGGCCTTCGGGCTTCTAGCTTTTGGCTTAAGCATCATGCTTTAGACATGAGCCTTCGAGTTTAGGCCTTCTGGCTTAGAGCTCAAATCTTCGAGGTTTTGGCTTCAAGTTTAAAGTTTTGGCCATCTGGCTTAGAGCTCAGGCCTATAAGGTTTTGGCTTCAAGGTTAGGTCTTTAGGTTTTTGGCTTTGTACTTCAGCTTTTAGGTTGGGCTTGGGTCTTTGGGCTTCGAGATTCGACCCTTGGGTTTCGAGTCAGGCTTAAGAATTTGGGCTTCAAGCTTCGGCCTTTAGTGTTTGGCCTTTGAGCTTCAAGTTTTCAGGAATGGTCTTCGGGCTTCGGTCTTCTAGTTTGCACATAGAAGGTTCAAGCTTCAGGCTTAGGCCATCAGAATTCGTGCTTCATGCAAGGCTTCAAGAATTGGGTTTGGGCATTTCAGCTTTAGGCTTTATGCTTTGTGTTTTAGTCTTGGAACTTCGGCCTTTAACATTGAAGCTTCAGGATTTGAGCCTCGAGAATTGGGCTTAGTCCTTTAGTAATTGGGGTTTAGGCATTGGGCTTGGGCCTTCAAACTTCGAGCTTCAGGATTCAAGCTTAGGCCATCGGTCATTGGGCTTTGGTCTTCGGGCTTGGGCTTTCGACCTTCAGGCTTCGGGCCTTTAGGCTTTAGGCCTTCGAACTTGTGGATATGGGCATGGTCCTTCGTGCTTAAGAATTTGGGCTTCTATCTTTAGCCATCGGCCTTTGACCTTCAAGCTTCAAGCTTCAAGCTTCAAGCTTCAAGCTTCAGGCTACGGTCTTTAGGCTTTGGTATTCAGTGTGCACATAAAGGTTTCAAACTTTAATCTTGAGCCATCAGGATTCGAACTTCAGGCACGAGCTTTTAGGCTTCAGGCTTCAAATTTCAGGCTTGGGCTTTTGAGCATTGGGCTTCATGCTTTGTATTTCAGGCTTTGGCTTGAGCCTTCAGACTTTTGGATTCGGGTTTAAGAATTTAGGCAGCAAGCTTCGGCCATGAGCCTTCAGCCTTTGAGATTCAGGCTTCAAGCTATGATCTGCGGGCGTCGATTTTCAAGCTTGCACATAGTGGGTTCAAGCTTCAGGCTTAGGCCATCAGGATTCGAGCTTCAGGCATGGCATTTTCGCATTGGGCTTTAAGCTTTAGCCTTGGGCATTTGGGCTTTAGGCTTCGAGGTTTGGGCACACATCAGGATTTTCAAGCTTGCAAATTTTTGGGCTTGAGGCTTTTGCCTTTGGGCTTAGTCCTTTAGACTTTAGGATTCAAATTTGGTCCTATAGGCTTCGGAATTAGGTTTCGGGCTTCGGGAAAGCGCATTCGAATGTTGGACTTCGAGCTTTGGGATTAAGCCTATATGCTTTAGGCCTGGGCATTCAGGCCTTGAAATTTGAGCTTCGATCTTGGGCCTTTAGGCTTTGGGATTCAGGCTTGTGCCTTTAGACTTTGGACTTCAAGCTTCGTGCTTCGATTTTTAGGCAATGGGCTTAAGGCTTTAGGCTTTAGGCTTAGGCCTACTGGATTCGGCCTTCGAGCCTCAAGCCTTTAGGCATGGGCTTTCAGGGATCAGGCTTAAGCCTTCAGGCTTGTGGCTTCTGGCTTCGAGCTTGGACATTCAAGTTTCAGGCACCAGGCTTTGGGCTTGGGCTTTGGGCTTCAGGCTTGGGCCTTCGGGCTTTGAGCTTTGGTCTTCGAGCTTCAGGCTTACATCTTCGGGCTTGGGCCTTTATGCTTCATGCTTCGGGCTTCATCCTTTGGCTTTTAGGCTTTGAGCTTAGAGCTCAGGCCATCATTCTTTGGGTATCAGGGTTCATGCTTAGGCCTTCAGGCGTTAGGCTTAGGCCTTCAAAATTTGGGCATAAGCTTTTGTGCTTCGATCTTTTGCTTCGGGCCTTCAGGCTACAAGCCTTGGGCTTTGGGCATTAAGTTTTGTACTTCCCAATTTTGGCCTTCAAGGTTCAGGCTTCAAGCTTGGGCCTTTGGTTTCAAGCTTTGTGCTTCAAGCTTGGGCCTTTAGGCTTTAGGCTTCAGTCTCGGGTCTTTAGACCTCAGGCTTTGGCTTTCAAGCTTCGCATTTTATGGTTTAGGCTTGCACCTTTAGGGTTTGATCTTTAGGGTTAAGGATTCGAGCTTGGACTCTCAGGCTTCAGGCTTTAGCTTTTATGCTTTTTGATTCAGGCTTAGGCCTTTGGGCATTTGGCTTAGGCCTTTTGGCTTCAAGCTATAGGCTTTTTGTTTTCACAATTATGGCTTGGGCCTTTAGGGTTCGAACATCAAGCTTTTGGTTTGAGCTTTAGGCTTCGGGCATTCTTCTTTAGGCTTCAAGCTTGGGTATACATGCTTCGGGTTTGGAGCTGCAAGCTTTGGTTTCAGGCTTTGGGTTTGGGACTTCGGGTTTCAGCATTTTAGCTTGGGCCTTTGTACTTTAGACTATGCGAATAGGCTTTCGGGCTTTGAGCTTTGTGCTTTGAGCTTGAGCAACCGGGCTTCGAGCTTTGAGATTAGACCTTCAGTCTACTGGCTTCTAGCTAAGGGCTTTGGACTTCGGCCTTTGGCCTTCGAGATTAGATGTTCGGCCATCGACATTCAGGTTTTGGTGTTCATCCTTCGGCCTTTAGGCACGAGCCTTCAGGCTTTGGGCTTTGGGTTTTTGGGACACACTTCTACAATTTGGGCTTAAAAAATGGGCCTTCGGGCTTCAGGTTATGGGCTTTAAGCTTTGGCCATCAAGCTATAGGCTTCAGGCTTTGGCCTTCATGCTTTGAGCTTTGGGCATTGCGCATTAGGTTTTGGCCTTTGAGCTTTGGGCTTTGACTTTTGGCCTTCAAGCTTCGACATTTGGCCTTCAGGCTTCAACATTCAACCTTCGAGCTTTGGGTTTGTGCCTTCGATTTTGAGCTTCAGGCTTTAGGCTTTAGGCTTCGAGCTTTGGGCTTGTGCCTTTAGGCACTAGGCTTCGAGCCACGTGCAAGCTTCGAGCTGCAAGCTTGGGCATTCGAACATTGGACTTCAAGCTTTGGGATTAAGCCTTCAGGCTTTCAGCCTAGGGATTCATGTTTTGTGCCTACTGACTTTGGTCTTCAGGCTTGGGCATTCGAGCAATTAGATTTGAGCTTCGAACTTAGGTTTTTAGGCATTCGGCTTGAAGCTTCGAGCTTCCGCCTTCAGGCAATGGGCTTGTGACTTTGGGTTTCATGCTTTGGGCTAGTCACTTCGAGTTTCAAACTTCAGGGTTCAAGCTACTAGCTTTGGGCTTAGGCCTTCTGGTTTTGGGCTTGGGCCTTTGGGCTTCTGACTAAGGTTTTTAGCCTATAGGCTTTAGGCTTCAAGTTTTAAATTTTAGCTTAGATGATTGAGTTTCAAGCTTCGAGGTTTGGGATTGGGCCTTTAGGTTTTAGGCTTCTAGCTTCAGGCTTCGAGCCTTGGGCTTCGGACTTCTGGCGACAGGCACCGACCTTCGAGATTCGGGGTACTAGCTTGGGCCTTTGGTCATCAAGCATTAGCCTTTGGGCCTGGGGTTTGAGCTTTTGGCATTTAGGCCTTTAGCTTTTGGGCTTCGAGATTAGTCCTTCTGCGTATGAGTTTCAATATTTGGGCTCAAGCTTGGGCCTTTGCGCTCAAGCTTGGGCCTTTGGGCTTCAAGCTTTGGGCTTCCGGCTTCAAGCTTAAAGCTCAAGCCTTCGTGCTTTCGGCATCGAGCTTTGAGCTTGGGGCTTCAGGCTTCAAGCTTCAGGCTTCAGACATGGGCCTTCAAGCATTTGGAGTGTGCTGGTGGGGTTTAGTTTTTGGCTTTACACTTACACCTTTGCACGTCGATCTTCGAGGTTATTATTTCAGGCTCGAGCTATTGGGCTTTAGGCTTCGGACTTTGGCTTTCGGGCTGCAGGATTCATGCTTAGGCTTGTGGGCTTCTAGCTTGGGCCTTCGAGCTTCTAGCTTCAAGCTTTGAGCTATGAGCTTGGGCCTTTGGGATTTAGGATTAGGGTTATAGGTTTTTTTTTAGATTTAGGCTTGAGCCTTCAAGGTTCAAGCTTCAGGATTGGGCTTCAGGCCTAGGCCATTGGGCTTCAAGCTTCTAGCCTTTGGCTTTAAGCTTAAGCCTGTGGACTTCAAACATCATGCTTTGTGTTTGGGACTTCAGGTTTCCAGATTCAAGCTTAAACCTTCTGACTTTGGACTTTAGAGTTTGGCCTAGGGCCTTTGGGCTCTGAGCATTAGGCAACAAGCATGGGCCTTCATGTTTAAGGCTTTGAGCAAGGGGATTCAGGCCCAAGCCTGAAGCCACAAGCCCAAATCTTTTAACTTAAAGCCTGAAGGCCCAAGCTAGAACAACGAACCTGACTGCCCATGCTAAAGCTAGATAGACTGAAGCCCAAATACTTAATGGCCAAAACCCGAAGCCCAAATCCCGAAGTTTGAAATTCGAGGCCCAAAAGCCCAAGCCTGAATCCCAAAACCCCAAGTCTCAAGGCCCAACCCTGTAGCCAAGTCCCAAGCTCGAATCCCAAAGGTCGAAGCCCGAAGCCTGAAGTCCTAGCCTAAAGCCCAAAGTCCGAAGCTAAAATCACAAAGGCTTAAGCCTGAAGACTGAGCCTAAAATCAGAAGGCCCAAGCCTCAATCCGAAGCTCAAAAGCCAAAGCTCAAAGCCTAAATGCTCATACCAGAAGCTTGAAGCCTAAAGGTCCTAGAAAAAGCCTGAAGCCCAAAGCCAGATTGCCTAAATGAAAAGCCAGAGCCCAGAAGGAAAGCCCAAGCCCAAAACCCGAAGCCAGATGCTCGAAGCCCGTAGGCCCATGCTCGAAGCCCAAAGGCCGAAGCTAGAAGCGCACAAGCCCAACCCAGAATCCCAAACCCTAAATATTAAAACCCAAACCTCGAATCCCGATGCCCAAGCCTGAAGTGCAAAGCCCGAACCTCGATGGTGCATGCTCGGACCACAATGGCCCTAGCCAAAATCTCAAAGCCCAACACTCGAAGCCCAATTCCTGTAGATTGAACCTTGATGGTCGAAGCTTAAAGCCGAAAGTTGGAAGCCCAAAAACAAAATCCCGAGGCCCATGCCTGAAAGCCTAAACTATAAGGTCCAAGCTCGAAGGCCCAAGCCTGAATCCCGAAGCTCAAAGCCCGAAGCCTGAAGCTCGAAGCCCATAGTCCTAAGCCTGAAGGCCAAAGGCCCAAGCTCGAAACCTGAAGCCAAAAGCCCGAAGTTCTAAGCCCGAAGGCGCAAGCCTGAAGGCACAAGCTAGAAGCACAAGTCCTAGGCTCAAGCCTGATGCCTGAAACCCGAAGCAAGAAGGCCCACCCCAGAAGCCCTAAGGCCTAAGGTTGATGCTCTAAGGTGGAAGGCTCAAGCCAGAAGCTCAATGGTCTAAACCCAAATCCTGGAAGCTGAAAAGTCGAAGCATGATGCCTTAAGCCCCAAGGGCCCAAGCCTGAAATGCTAACCCTGAAGATTGAAGTCTAAAGGTGCTAGCTTAAATCTTAAAACTCGAAGCTTGTATATTAAAGACAGATGCTCATAGCTTGCAGCCTAAAGATCGAAGGCCCAAGCTCATCCCTCGAAGCCCGAAGCTCAAAGTCCCAAGCTAGAAGCCCAAAAGTCTACACCTGAAGCCCAAAGACACAAGCTTGAAACAGGAAGCCCGATGGGCTAAGCCTTAAAGCCTGAAGCTCGAAGGCCATTACTAGAATATCAAAGCCCAATGCTTGAAACATACAGGTCAAAGCCTGATGCCCAAAGGCCCAAGCTCGATGCCCAAAGGCCCAAGCTCGATGCCCAAAACACTAAGCCCGAATGCTCACAGTGTTGGTCCACTTGTACACCCAAGAGGGGGTGAATTTGGTGTAATTATAATTTTAAAATTTGATTAATATATATGTTAAAAAAAATTAAGTACTTTTAAAGCTACTTATTATTGTGAGGCTTTTATTATTCTTAAGCAAGAGCATTCAAGCAAGAGTGTTCAAGCAAATTTTTTCTGCATGAGCAATTGAGCAATTGAGCAATTTTAAAGTGGCACCTGCAAAAGAATAAATAAGAGTAATATATAAATGTATAGATAATATATAAAGTTATACTTAGTATAAGTATAAAT
>JAEMOT010000783.1:2888-104095 GCA_019297695.1 Apostasia ramifera
TTTTTTTACTGAGTAAAAGCAATTGTGTGTTTATCCATCAATTTTGACTTTAATCTGCAATTTGACTTTAATTTTTTCTATATGATGATTTTTTAACATAATAATCTGATTACACACCTAATGTTTGCTATATTAACGTATTTTAATCGAAAATTGATATTTGGCGATCTATTAGGGACATTTGATTGCTTTTTAATTTAATACTTATAATTATAAATCTTTTTGTCAGTATATCCATCAATTTTAAGAGAATACGCTCTTTTAGTGGAATAAGCTCTTTTAGTGTCTGATTTATGACATATCAATGAATTTGAGTTAAATAGTAATATTTTTACAGCTATTCTTTGCATTACGTTAAATTCAAGTGGAGTACAAGTATTTAGAGTACGATTCATTGCATAATAAGTTATTTTAACTGAATACAAGCAATTGTGTGAATATTCAATTAGTTTTTTTTATATTTGAAGAGAATATATGTAATTTGACTTTAATCTTGTCTATATGAAGGTGTTTTAACATAATACTCTGATTACACACCTAATATTTGCTATATTGATGTATTTCAGTCGAAAAATGATACGTGGCGATCTATAAGGGATATTTTATTGCGTTTTAATATAATACCTACAATTATACATCTATTTATCAGTGTATCGATCAATTTTAAGAGAATAAGCTCTTTTACGGTCTGATTTCTGACATATGAATGGATTTGAGTTGAATAGTGATGTTTTTGCAGCTATTCATTGCATTACGTTGAATTCAAGTGGAGTACAAGCATTTAGAGTACTATTCAATGCATAACATGTTATTTTAACAGGATACAAGCAATTGTGTGAGTATTCAATTAGTTTTTATTGTATTTGAAGAGAATATATGCAATTTGACTTTAATCTTATCTGTATGAAGATTTTTTAACATAATACTTTGATTACACACCTAATATTTGCTATATTGATATTTTCAATTGCAAATTGATATTTGACAATCTATTAGGGACATTTGATGGCGTTTTAATGTAATACCTATAATGACACATCAATTTATCAGTATATTAATCAATTTTAAGAGAATAAGCTCTTTTAGGGTCTGATTTATGACATTACATTGAATTCAAGTGAAGTACAAACTTTTAGAGTACGATTCATTGCATAATAAGTTATTATAACTGAATACACGCAATTGTGTGAGTACTCAATTAGTGTTAATTGTATTTAAAAAGATTATGTGCAATTTGACTTTAACTTGACTATATGAAAGTTTTTTAACATAATACTCTGATTACATACCTAATATTTCTATGTTGATATATTTAAAATAAAAATTGATATTTGACGATTTATTAGGGACATGTGATTGGGTTTTAATGTAATACCTATAATTACACGTCTATTTTTCAGTATATCGATCAATTTTAAGAGAATAGGCTCTTTTAGGGTTTGATTTATGACATATTAATGAATTTGAGTTGAATAGTGATGTTTTTGCAACTATTCATTACATTATATTAAATTCAAGTGGAGTATTAGCATTTAGAATATGATTTATTGCATAAAAAAATTTTTTTACAGAGTAAAAGCAATTGTGTATGTATCCATCAATTTTGACTTTAATCTGCAATTTGACTTTAATCTTTTCTATATGATGGTTTTTTAACATAATAATCTGATTACACACGTAATGTTTGCTATATTAACGTATTTTAATCAAAAATTGATATTTGGCGATCTATTAGGGATATTTGATTGCGTTTTAATGTAATACCTATAATTATAAATCTTTTTGTCAGTATATCCATCAATTTTAAGAGAATAGGCTCTTTTAGGGTCTGATTTATGACACATCAATGAATTTGAGTTGAATAGTAATATTTTTGCAGCTATTCATCGAATTACGTTGAATTAAAAAGGAGTACAAGCATTTAGAGTACGATTTATTGCATAATAAGATATTTTAACTGAATGCAAGCAATTATGTGAGTATTCAATTAGTTTTTTTTGTATTTGAAGAGCGTATATGCTATTTGACTTTAATCTTGTCTATATGAAAGTTTTTTAACATAATACTCTGATTATACACCTAATATTTGCTATATTGACGTATTTCAATCGAAAATTGATATTTGGCGTTCTATTAGGTAGATTTCATTGTGTTTTAATGTAATACCTATAATTACACATTTATTTCTCTGTATATCGATCAATTTTAATAGAATAGACTCTTTTAGAGTCAGATTTATAACATATTAATGAAATTGAGTTAAATAGCGATGTTGTTGCTGCTATTCATTGAATTCAAGTTGAGTACAAGTATTTAGAGTATGATTCATTGCATAATAAGTATAGGCTATAATTACACATCTATTTATCAGTATATCGATTAAATTTAAAAGAATTGGTTCTTTTAGTGTCTGATTTATGACATATCAATGAATTTGAGTTAAATAGTGATATTTTTGCAACTATTCTTCGCATTACGTTGAATTCAAGTAGAGTACAAGCTTTTAGAGTATGATTCTTTGCATATTAAGTTATTTTAACTGAATACACGCAATTGTGTGAGTATTCAATTAGTTTTTATTGTATTTGAACAAAATATATGCAATTTGACTTTAATCTTGTCTATATGAAAGTTTTTTAACATAATACTCTGATTACACACCTAATGTTTGCTATATTGACGTATTTCAATCACAAATTGATATTTGGCGATCTATTAGGGACATTTGATTGCGTTTTAATGTTATACCTATAATTAACATCTATTTATCAGTATATTGATTAATTTTAAGAGAATAAGCTCTTTTAGAGTCTAATTTATGACATATCAATGAATTTTAGTTTAATAGTGATGTTTTTGCAGCTATTCATTGTATTACGTTGAATTCAAGTGGAGTACAGGCATTTAGAGTATAATTCATTGCATAATAAGTTATTTTAACTGAATAAAAGCAATTGTGTGTGTATTCAATTTGTTTTTTCTGTATTTGAAGAGAATATATGTAATTTGACTTTAATTTTGTCTATATGATAGTTTTTTAACAAAATACTCTGATTGCATGCCTAATATTTGCGATATTGACATATTTTAATCAAAATTTGATAATTGGCGATCTATTTGGGACATTTGATTGAGTTTTAATGTAATACCTATAATTATATATCTATTTGTCAGTATATCGATAAGTTTTAAGAGAATAGGCTCTTTTAGGGTCTGATTTATGACAAATCAATCAATTTGAGTTGAATTGTATTATTTTTACAGCTATTCATTAAATTACGTTGAATTCAAGTGGAGTACAAGCATTTAGAGTATAATTCATTGCATAATAAGTTATTTTAACTGAATAAAAGCAATTGTGTGTGTATTCAATTTGTTTTTACTGTATTTGAAGAGAATATATACAATTTGACTTTAATCTTGCCTATATGATGGTTTTTTAACATAATACTCTGATTACACACCTAATGTTTGCTATATTGACGTATTTTAATCGAAAATTGATATTTGGCGATCTATTAGGGACATTTGATTGCGTTTTAATGTAATAACTATAATTATACATCTATTTGTCAGTATATCGATCAATTTTAAGAGAATATGCTCTTTTAGGTTCTGATTTATGATAAATCAATGAATTTGAGTTGAATATGTTTTTACAGCTATTCATTGATTTACGTTAAATTCAAGTAGAGTACAAGCGTTTAGAGTACGATTCATTACATAATATGTTATTTTAGCTGAATACATGCAATTGTGAGCATATTGAATTAGTTTTTAATATATTTGAAGAGAATATATGTAATTTAACTTTAATCTTGTCTATATGAAGGTTTTTTAATAGAATACAGTGATTACACACCAAATGTTTGCTATATTAATATATGTCATTCGAAAATAGATATTTAGCGACCTATTAGGGATATTTGATTACGTTTTAATGTAATACTAATAATTACACATCTATTTATCAGTATATTAATCATTGTTAAAAGAATAGGCTCTTTTTTGATCTAATTTATGACATATCAATGAATTTGAGTTTAATAATGACGTTTTTGCAGGTATTCATTGAATTACATTGAATTCAAGTGGAGTACAAGCATTTAGAGTACGATTCATTGCATAATAAGTTACTTTAACTGAATACAAGAAATTGTGTAAGTATTCAATTAAGTTGTATTATATTTGAAGAGAATATATGTAATTTGACTTTAATCTTATCTATATGAAGATTTTTTAATATAATACTCTAATTACACACCAAATATTTGCTATATTGACATATCTCAATCGAAAATTGATATTTGGCGATCTATTAGGGACATTTGATTGCGTTTTAATATAATACCTATAATTATATATCTATTTGTCAGTATATCGATCAATTTTAAGAGAAATAGGCTATTTTAGGGTCTGATTTATGACAAATCAATGAATTTAACTTGAATATATTTTTACAGCTATTCATTGAATTACGTTGAATTCAAGTGGAGTACAAGCATTTAGAGTACGATTTATTGGATGAATACAAGCAATTGTGTGAGTATTCAATTAAGTTATTTTATATTTGAAGAGAATATATGTAATTTAACTTTAATCTTGTCTATATGAAGATTTTTTAATAGAATACTCTAATTACACACCTAATATTTGCTATATTAATGTATGTCAATCGAAAATTGATATTTGGCGACCTATTAGGGACATTTAATTGTGTTTTAATGTAATACTAATAATTATACTTCTATTTGTCAGTATATTAATCAATGTTAAAAGAATAGGTTTTTTTTTTATCTAATTTATGACATATCAATGAATTTGAGTTTAATAGTAATATTTTTGCAGCTATTCATTTAATTACGTTGAATTCAAGTGAAGTACAAGCATTTAGAGTACCATTTCTTGCATAATAAGTTATTTTAACTGAATACAAGCAATTGTGTGAGTATTCAATTAAGTTGTATCGTATTTGAAGAGAATATATGTAATTTGACTTTAAAATCTTGTCTATATGAAGGTTTTTTAATATAATACTCTGATTACACACCTAATGTTTGCTATATTGATATATTTCAATCGAAAATTGATATTTGGCTGTCTATTAGAGATATTTGATTGCGTTTTAATGTAATACCTATAATTATACATCTTTTGGTCAGTATATTATTTAATTTTAAGAGAATAGGCTCTTTAAGGGTCTGATTTATGACATATCAATGAATTTGAGTTGAATTTTCTTTCTTTTCTTCCACTGGAAGAAAAGAAACTGAGATGAATGAATTTTTGACCATAAAAAATATAAAAAATAAATAAAAATTTCTATTTTTTTCTTTCTGTGAATGTAAATTTGACCGATCAGGAAAAAGAAAAAATAAATGTATATTTTTTGACTTTTGTCTACCGAATATGTTTCACAATAAAAAACAAATCAATTATAAATTTGATAGTTTTTCATTTGAATTGAATTCATTCTGAATTGTGAATACATATGTATTCTTGACATACTGAAACGAGTGCTATTATTGGTATCAAACCAATAGCGATTCATACAAGCTAAATCTTCTAATTGATAATTGGACCAAAGAAACAATTTGAATTTAATGAATTTTTTCATCTCTATTAATATGCTTGTTCTCATTAAGAAAAGAAATAGGACTGGAATCGACACATTGATTTTTTTTTTTGCAATTCTTTTGAACCGTATGCATCCAAAGGTGCACGTATAGTTCCTAAGGGAACTCATTTTGCCCTAATCAACCGACTTCATCGAGAAAGATTACTTTTTTTAGTGACATGTTTTTGCAGCTGTTCATTGAATTTCGTTGAATTCAAGTGGAGTACAAGCATTAAGAGTACGATTCATTGCATAATAAGTTATTTTAGCTGAATACAAGCAATTATGTGAGTATTCAGTTAGTTTTTTTGCATTTGAAGAGCGTATATGCAATTTGACTTTAATCTTGTCTATATGAATTTTTTTTAACATAATACTCTTATTGCACACCTAATATTTGCTATATTGACGTATTTCGGTCGAAAAATGATATGTGGCGATCTATTAGGGATATTTGATTGCGTTTAAATATAATACCTATAATTACACATCTATTTTTTAGTATATCGATCAATATTAAGAGAATAGACTCTTTTAGGATCTGATTTATGACATATCAATGAATTTGAGTTGAATAGTGATGTTTTTGTAGCTATTCATTGCATTATGTTGAATTCAAGTGGAGTACAAGCATTTGAGCACGATTCATTGCATAATAAGTTATTTTAACTAAATACAAGTAATTGTGTGAGTATTTAGTTAGTTTTTTTTGGTATTTAAAGAGAATATATATAATTTGACTTTAATATTGTCTATATGAAAGTTTTTTAACATAATACTCTGAATACACACCTAATGTTTGCTATATAGACGTATTTCAATCAAAAATTGATATTTGGCGTTCTATTAGGTAGATTTCATTGTGTTTTAATGTAATACCTATAATTACAGATCTATTTCTCTGTATATCAATCAATTTTAAGAGAATAGGCTCTTTTAGGGTCAGATTTATAACATATCAATGAAATTGAGTTGAATAGCGATGTTTTTGCAGCTATTCATTGAATTATGTTGAATTCAAGTGAAGTACAAGTATTTAGAGTACGATTTATTGCATAATAAGTTATTTTATCTGTAATTGTGTGTGTATTCAATTTGTTTTTAATGTATTTGAAGAGCATATATGCAATTTAACCTTAATCTCGTTTATATGAAAGTTTTTTAACATAATACTCTAATTATACACCTAATATTTCCTATATTAATGTATTTCAGTCGAAAATGATATGTGGCAATCTATTAGGGATATTTTTCTTTGTGTTTTACTGTAATACTTGCAATTATACATCTTTTTATTAGTATATCGATCAATTTTAGGAGAATAGGCTCTTTTAGTGACTGATTTATGATATATCAATGAATTTGAGTTGAATAGTGATGTTTTTGGTGCTATTCATTACATTACGTTGAATTCAAGTAGAGTACATGCATTTAGAGTATGATTCATTACATAATAAGTTATTTTAACTGAATACAAGCAATTATGTGAGTATTCAATTAGTTTTTATTGTATTTGAAGAGAATATTTGCAATTTGACTTTAATCTTATCTATATGAAAGTTGTTTAATATAATACTCTGATTACACATCTAATATTTTCTATATTAATGTATTTAAGTTGAAAAATAATATGTGAAGATCTATTAGAGATATTTCATTACGTTTTAATGTAATACCTATAATAATACATCTTTTTGTTAGAATATCGATCAATTTTAGGAGAATAGGATCATTTAGGGACTGATTTATGACATATCAATGCAGTTGAGTTGAGTTGAATATTGATAGTTTTGCGGCTATTCATTACGTTACGTTGAATTCAAGTGGAGTACAAGTATTTAGAGTACGATTCATTGCATAATATTTTAACTGAATACAAGCAATTGTTTGAGTATTCAATTACTTTTTATTATATTTGAAGAGAATATATGTAATTTTACTTTAATCTTGTCATATGAAGGTTTCTTAACATAATATTCTAATTGCAAACCTAATATTTGCTATATTGATGTATTTCAATCGAAAATTGATATTTGACGATCTATTAGCGACATTTGATGGTGTTTTAATGTAATACATGTAATTACACTTCTATTTGTCACTATATTGATCAATTTTAAGAGAATAGACTCTCTTAAAGCCTAATTTATGATATATCAATGAATTTGAGTTGAATAATATTTTTGCCGGTATTCATTGCATTACGTTGAATTAAAGTGGAGTACAAGCATTTAGATTTTGATTCATTGCATAATAAGTTATTTTAATTAAATAAAAGCAATTATGTGTGTTTTCAGTTAGTTTTTAATGTATTTACAGAGAATATAAATAATTTGACTTTAATCTTGTCTATATGAAGGTTTTGTAACATAATACTCTAATTACATACCTAATATTTGCTATATTAACGTATTTCAAATGAAAATTAATATTTCGCAATCTATTAGGGAAATTGGATTGTGTTTTAATATAATACCTATAATTACCCATCTATTTCTCAGTATATCGATCAAATTTAAGAGAATAAGCTCTTTTAAGGACTGATTTATGACATATCAATGTAGTTGAGCTGAATAATGATGTTTTTGCGGCTATTTATTGCATTATGTTGAATCAAGTGGAGTACAAGCATTTAGAGTACAATTTATTGCATAATAAGTTATGTTAACTGAATACAAGCGATTGTGTGAATATTCAATTAGTTTTTATTATATTTGAAAAGCATATATGTAATTTGATTTTAATCTTGTCTATATGAAGGTTTTTTAATATAATATTCTGATTACACACCTAATATTTGCTATATAGATGTATTTCAGTCGAAAATTTATATGTAGCAATCTATTAGAGACATTTGATTGCGTTTTAATGTAATACCTAAAATTATACATCTTTTTGTTAGTATATTGATCAATTTTAATGGAATAGACACTTTTAGGGACTGATTTATGACATATCAATGAATTTGAGTTAAATAGTGATGTTTTTGCAGCTATTTATTGCATTACGTTGAATTCAAGTAGAGTACATTTATTTAGAATACGAATCATTGCATAATAAGTAATTTTAACTGAATACAAGTAATTGTGCGAGTATTCAATTAGTTGTTATTGTATTTCAAGAAAATATATGCAATTTGACTTTAATCTTATCTATATGAAGGTTTTTAACATAATACTCTGATTACAAACCTAATGTTTATTATATTGATGTATTTCAATCGAAAATTAATATTTGGCGATCTATTAGGGACATTCGATTGCGTTTTAATGTAATACCTATAATTACACATCTATTTATCACTATATCGATTAATTTTAACAGAATAGGCTCTTTTAGGGTCTGATTTATGACATATCAATGAATTTGAATTAAATAGTGATGTTTTTGCACCTATTCATTGCATTACGCTGAATTTAAGTGGAGTACAAGTATTTAGAGTACGATTCATTACATAATAAGTTATTTTAACTGAATACGCTTTTGTGTGAGTATTCAATTAGTTTTTATTATATTTGAAGAGAATATAGGTAATTTGACTTTAATCTTGTCTATGAAAGTTTTTTAACATAATACTCTGATTACACACCTAAAATTTGCTATATTGACATATTTCAGTCGAAAAATGATATGTGGCGATCTATTAGGGACATTTGATTGCATTGTAATATAATACCTATAATTACACATCTATTTATTAGTATATCTATCAATTTTAAAAGAATAGGCTCTTTTAGGATCTGATTTATGACATATCAATAAATTTGAGTTGAATAGTTAGTTTAACTGAATAAAAGCAATTGTATGAATATTCAATTAGTTTTTAATGTATTTAATGAGAATATGTACAATTTGACTTTAACTTATCTATATGAAAATTTTTTAACATAATACTCTAATTACACACCTAATGTTTACTATATTAATATATTTCAAACGAAAATTGATATTTGGCGATCTATTAGGGACATTTGATTGAGTTTTAATGTAATACCTATAATTACACATCTATTTGTCTGTATATCGATCATTTTTAAGAGAATATGCTCTTTTATGGTTTGATTTATAACATATCAGTGAATTTGAGTTGAATAGTAATATTTTTACAGTTATTCATTGTATTATGTTGAATTCAAGTGGAGTACAAGCATTTAGAATATGATTCATTGCATAATAAGTTTTTGTATTCAATTTATTTTTAATGTATTTGAAGAGAATATATGTAATTTGACTTTAATCTTGTCTATATGATAATTTTTTAACATAATACTCTGATTACACACCTAATATTTGCTATATTAACGTATTTCAATCGAAAATTGATATTTGGCGATCTATTAGGGATATTTGATTGCGTGAGTTGATGCTATAGCGATGTATTTCAACTGAATACAAGCATTAGAAACTGATTCGTCATATATCAAAATATTTTAACTAAGTAATAATAATAGCTGTACAATTATTCAATGCTACATCAGCATATTTCAATTGAGTGGACATATTTGAGAAAACTAAAGAGGGAGCTAAAGCGAAATTAGAGCTTTGGAGGAATGCTCTAGAATCTAAAGGTTTGCATCTCAGTAGATCAAAAACTGAATATATGGAGTGCACATTTAGTCAAGAAAGAAATACTTATATTGGAGATGTGACAATTGGTGATCAAATTGTCAAGAAGAGTGAGAGCTTTAGATACCTTGGATCAATTATACAAAATGATGGCGAAATAGATAATGATGTTATTAGCAGGATTCAAGCAGGCTGGGTAAAATGGAGAAATGCTTCTGGTGTGTTATGCGATAGAAAAATCTCATCCAAAATTAAGGGTAAATTTTATAAAACTGTAGTAAGACCAGCGATGATATATGGTGCTGAATGCTGGCCTGCAAAGAAGAAACATACAAATAAAATAAATGTTGCAGAAATGAGAATGTTAAGATGGATGTGTGGATATACACGAAAGGATAGAATGAGAAATGAGTATATCCGAAAGAAAGTTGGTGTTGCACCAATTGAGGATAAACTTAGAGAAAGTCGGCTTCGATGGTTTGGACATCTAAATCGTAGGCCAATTGAAGCTCCAGTTAGAAAAATTGAGTTATTGGATTTTGCCCATGTACAAAGAGAAAGAGGGAGACCAAAGAAGACATGGCAAGAAACTATAAGGAGTGATCTTAGTTACTTAAACTTAGATAAGAATTTGGTAACTGATAGAGCGCAATGGAAACAAAGGATTCATGTAGCCGACCCCACCTAGTGGGATTAAGGCTTGGTTGTTGTTGTTGTTTATATTGTTTTAACTAAATTTTATAATTATACTGCTATTTAAGGATATATCGATATATTTCTATAAAATATAAATATTTGGAGATTATTTAGTTACATATTAATGTATTTTAACTGAATGGTACATATCACATAATTATTTATTACAATATCAATAAATTAAACATGAATATTGGTTTAGAGACTAATTTTTTATATATCTAGTTTAATTAAATGCTAATAATTATACAATTATTCAATGAATTTCAACATATTTCAACAAAATGTTAGTATTTTGATACTGATGCATTATATATCGAGATATTTTAATAAAATATTAGCAATTATACATCTATTCGATTTTTTATCATTATATTATAACTGATTATGCACTTTTAGAGATCGATTCAATGCATATAAAGATATTTAATTATATATTAGTAATAATATAACTATTCTATGATATATAGATATATTTTAATTGAATATACACTTTAAAGATTTATTCGTGACGTACTAATGTATTCAATTAAAAATTAAAAATTATACAATTCTTTAGAATAAATTTAACCAGAATACACCCATTTAAAAATTCATTTATTATATAATATTTTATCATTACTTCTACACACTGGTAATTATATGACTATTTGAAGCTATATTGATATATTTTAATTAAATATATATATATTTATAGATTGATTCAATATATATCAAAGTATAATGATTGAGCCCTTGTAATTTTACAATTTTTTGATGCTATCATATTTCAATTGAAATGATGCATGTATAGATTTATTTATGACATACCAAAATATTTTAACTTAATACTAATAATTATATAACTGTTTGGTGATATATCAATATATTTCAACTGAATACTTACATTTCGATGCTAGTTTGTTACATGACATGGTATTTTAATTGAATATACACTATTATATCACTACTCGATAATGTATTGATTTTTTTCCTTTCATTTGGTTCATGTACTTTTTCTTCCACAAAAATACATGCTTTTAAAAATTTATTCGATACATACCAAGTTTTTTATCTAGATACTTATAATTATACAAATTTCATTAATATTTTAACATATTTTAATTGAATATTAGCTTTTAGATAACGATTTACTACATATCAATGTAATTTAACTAAATACTAGTAGTTATATCACTATCAATGCTCTATCGATATATTTTACTTAAGTATATGCATTTCCAGATTAATTTAATATATATGAAGGTTATTTAATTATTGCTTGTAATGATGCAACTAGTTAATGTGATATTGACGTATTTCAATTGTATACATGCATTTGGAGATCGATTCATCGCACAATAATGTGTTTTAATCGAATACTCTCAATTTGGTAGTTATTCATATGAATGAAACTTACCATAATACATGCTTTTATACACATTCATTACATATTAAGTTATTTTAATTGAATATTAATAATTTTATAGTTGTTCATTACTATGTCAAGATAGTTTAGCATAATACACGCTTTTAAGCACCCATTCGTTACACATAAAGGTATTTCAGTTGCATACTGACTATAATATAACCATTCAAAGTATCTCAGCTGAGTGCATAGATTTAGGCATCGATTCATTACAAACTTTACTTGAATATTGATAATAATATAGTGATTCGATGCTATGCTGATGTTTTTCAAAATAATACATGTATTTAGAAATTGGATCATTATATTTTAAGGTATTTTAATTGAATTCTAGAATTTATATAATAACTATTCAATGCTATATCGATGTATTTCAAAACAATACATGCATTTAGCAATAAATTCAATACACATCAAGGTATTTTACATGATACTAATAATTATACTACTATCCTAAGTTATATAGTCCTATTTCAATTGAATATTAGTATTTCAAAACCGATTTGTTAGGTGTTAAGGTATTTTAATTGAAAATCTCAATTATACTGTTATTTAGTAATATATTGATGAAGTTAAATAATATATTGGCATCTAAATGATGATTTATTATATATCGAGATATTTCAATATAATAATGGCAATTATATCTATTTGATGTTACGTTGATGTATTTTAATTGGATACATGCATTTTAGACTAATAGATTATATATCAAGTTATTTTAACTTAGTACCAACTATTATGAAATTATTCTGCTTTATAATTGATATATTTTAACTAAATACAATTATAGGAGATTGATTCATTACATATCAAAATTCATTAATGTTTTGAAGATAACATTGTATAATCATTAGTATTTAATCAAAATACCATGAAGTGTGACGAATCGGTTGCTAAACGTACGTAATGTTTTGAAGTGCATTGATATAGCGTCAAATAATTATATAATTTCTACCGGTCAATTAAATTACCTTGAAATATAACGAAAGATTCTGTAACTGCATATATTCTATTAAAATACAATGATATGTAATGAATCGGTACCTAAATATGTGTACTCATTTGAAATACATTGAAATATCATTAAATAGTTATATAGTTAGCAGTACTTAGTTAAAACCTTTGTACATAAAGAATAGGTGTACAAAGCATGTATTGAGATAAATTATGTTGACAAGGCATCAAATAATTATAAATTTATTATTATTCAATTAAAATATCGTAATATATAATGTATAGGTGTGTAAAAGTGTGTATTAAGCAAAACTACTTTAATATAGTATTAAATAATTATGAAATTATCAATATTATGTTAAAATACACTATTATGTGATCTCTGAATATATGTATATACTTGAAATGCAAATATATATCATTGAATAGTTGTATAGTTAATAGTATTTAGTTAAATTACTTTGATAAGTTGATATCAAATCATTCTCTACAAGCCTTTATTTAGTTGAAATAATATAAAATAATAATAATAATATAACTATTCAATAGTATATCGATGTATTTCAGCTAAGTGCAAGTATTTAGAAACTAATACGATATATATCAAGGTATTATAAATGAATACTATTATAATATAACTATTTGATGATATATCAATATATTTTTATATAATACAAGTATTTAGAGACAGATTAATTATATGTCAATGTATTTGAACTAAATATCAGATATTACATAACTATTTATTGATATATCATTAGATTAAACAAGAATATACACATTTTGAGATTGATTTCTTACACATTAAATTAGTTTTGATAAATACTAGTAATTAGACAACTATTTGATAATAATTTTTCATTGTACTACAATAGAGTAATAGCATTGGACATCAATGTGTTAGTATCAAGACATTTTGACAAAATATTAGCTTTATTTGTATAAACAACAAACAAAATATTAGCAATTGTATATCTATTGTTTTGCAAAATGGCCAAGGCTATTGCTCTAGTTTTATTGCAAAAACTAAATACAACCTAAAAGCCAAGCTTTGGAGTTTTCTATTCAATCCAACCTAACGCCGTATTAATATATTTTAATTGTATACATGCATTTACGTCCATTTGTTATATTTCAAAGTACGTTAACTGAATACTAAAAATTATATAATTATTCGATGTCATTTCAACATATTTCGACTAGACACTTGCATTTGAAAATCTATTTATTCCATATTAAGGTGATTTAACTTAATTCTGGTAATTATACAATTATGTGACTACATATCGATGTATTTCAACTGATTACTTGCATTTACAATTTGATTCATTATAAATCATGATATTTTGAATAAATATTGAATATTATACTACTGTTCAATATTGTATTAATATATTTTAATAGAAAATATATATTTGACATATTCGATACAGATAGTTTAACTGAATACTAATAATTATATAAATATTTAATATTATTTGAAAGTAGTTTAGTTGAATACTAGCATCTAGATACTGATTCATTATATATTAAGATATTTTAACTAAATACTAGTAATTATAGATCTATTTAATACTATATTATTATATTTCAACTGAATTTCTATAATGGAGACATATTCATTACATATCATTTGACTGAATAATAATAATTATACGACTATTCGAAGCAATATTAATATATTTCAACTAACTAGAAGCATTTTAAAGATCGATTTGATACATATCAAAGTAATTTAACAGAATACCATAATTATATAATTATTCAATAATATATCGATGTATTTCTATGAAGTACCAGCATTTAGTGACTAATTAGTAGCGTATTAATTTATTTTAACTGAATATTAAATACTATACAACTATTTATTACTACATTGATAAATTAAATATTAATACGCATATTTAAAAACTGATTTCACATATATCAAGTTAGTTTAATTGAATACTAATAATTACATAATAATTTGATGATATTTTCCATACATTCTTCCGTAATTCTGCCTCTAAATCTCCTTTAGGCCAGAAGAGCCGTTTAATGGAGTTATGTTGTAGGCAATCTTGTAAAGATTGGGTAAGAATAACGGTTTTAGGTACCATACAAATCAAATTCTCTAAGACTATAAGTTTATAGAGATGCTTATAAATTTTAGATCTTCGTTGTCATCATCATAATAAAAAAACAGTTCCAAAAATAAAACTCTATGTCTGAAATTATTAAAAAAATAGAAAGTAATCCATCTAGTATTATAGAAATAAAAAATAAATATTTAGAAGAACTTAGTGGAATAAATTTAATAAATAATTTTAAAATAATAATAGAAATGAATGAAATATATGAAAATATTTCTATTCAGAATCAAACCAATTTAATTAAAATAAAAAAAGACAGAGTGAGGGAGAGATATGAGAGAGATATGAGAGATGAGAGAGAGAGGAGAAGAGAGCGTGCTTGACTCGGATGCCTTCCACAAGCCGGAGCCTCTCCGTTTTATAGAGAGAATACGTCCTCTGTTGAGGAGTATTTGAGTTTAGCAGTTTATCTTTCCAGAAATTATTCATGAACCTGCAATTATGAAGAATTTGTCGGACTATTTTCTCGAGAGAGAAAATCTGCTAAAATGTTAGTAAATCCAGGATTAAGAGAAATAGTATAACTATATTCATCTAGTTGTAAAAGCCATCTAATTCTTCGACTATTGTTATCATATTTTTTATTTTTAATATAATGATATAATTCTTTATTATCAGTTATAATTTGAAATGTTCTAGGTAATAACCAAAATTTAAAACTTATAACAGATTTCAAAATTGCTATAAATTCTTTTTTATATATTGAATAATGTATTTCTAGTTTTGTGAATTTACCAGAAGTATATATTCAATAATTTTTTTTTGATCTGTAACAAGTACTCCTGCCCAATAATAAATACTAGTATCTGTATAAAGTATTAATTGATCATCTTTTGTTGGTATTATTATTTTTGGTATTTTAGTTATAATTGTTTTAAGATATTTAATTTCTTATTTTTTTAATTTCATTTAATTGTATTTTAATTTATTGGTTTCCCATCTTGTTATAGTTTTTTCAGTATCTTTTTTGTATTGTTTATTGATTGTATTTAGTTTTTCTTGTAAATATTTACTATGTTGACTTAATCTGTAAATATATTTTCTACCATAATTTAATATTCTTAAAAAATTTTGTAATTATTTTACAGTTTCAAAAGTGTCTGAAAATTTTTTAATTTTAATTATTATATGTTATTGTAATGTTATTTTTCCCTCATCTATAATTTTTTCTAAATATTTAATTATTTGTTTACATAATTCTATTTTATTTTTTCCTAAAATGACTCCGTGTTTAATAAATAAATTTTTAGCTACCTCTAAATATTCTGGATGTTGATCATATGTAGGTGAGTAGACAAGTATATCATCAATATATACAAGAATAAATTGATTATAAGATAATAAAATAGAATTCATCCATTTTTGAAATATTTGAGGGGCATTTTTTAATCCAAAAGGCATAGCATTTCATTGTAAATATTCAAATGGAGTTGAAAATACAGTTAATTCTTATGAAATAGTATCTTGTATTTTAATTTGCCAAAATTCTGATTTAGCATCAAATTTATTAAACTATTTTGCTTCGCTAATATTTTTTAGTATACTTTCAGTGCTAGGAATATAAAATCCATCAAATTTTAAGTTATCATTAAGTTTATTATAATTTATTACCATTCTAACTTTTCCTCGTTTTTCTTCAATATAATTTCTTACCATAAATGTTGGAGATGAATGAGGTCCAAATGAATTTTCTATAAGTCCTAATTTTTTAAGTTCTATTAATTGTTTTGTAAATTCTTCTATATCTTGAGCAGAATATACTAAGGATTTTATTCGTTTAATTTTGTTTTTGTCTAAAGGGATTAAAATACAAAATCATGGACTTCTATTAAATAATATTAAAGGATTATCAGAGAATACTTCTTGTAATGATTCTATATATTTTAGTTTAAAGTTTTCAGTTAGAGATAAAATTTCAGGTTTATAATTCATTCTTATTAATCTAAGGTGATTAAAAATTCGTAGAATTTTAATCTGTGTAATAAATTAATGTTTAAATTTTAATATTCAATTGAATTATATTTAAATATTAATTAATTTTATATAATTATAAATATTCAGTTAAAATACTTTGATATGTATTGAATAAATTTTTAAATACATATATTCCTGTTAAATAATTAATACAGTATTGAACAATTATATAATAGCTAGTATTTAATTAAAATACTTTGATATATAATAAATTATTTTCAAAATAAAAATATTCTGTTGAAATATGTCGATATATTATTAAATAATTGTGTAATTACTAGTATTAAGTTAAAACAACATAATATGTAATGAACAGATCTTCAAATTTATTTATTTAATTAAAATACTAACAATAGTATCGAATATATTTTGAAATGTAACGAATTAATTTTTAAATGCATCTATTCAATTAAAATATATCAAGAGTACCGGTAGTGATATAATTATTATTATTCACTTAAAAAAACTTGATATGTAATAAATCTATATCTAAAAGTTAATATTTAATTAAAATATATTTAAGTATTAATAAATATTTATATAATTATAAGTATTTAAAAAATACCTTAATATATATTGAATAAGTTGTTAAATACATGTATTCTAGTAAAATACATTAATACAGTATCGAATAATTGTATAATGGTATTTATCCAGTTAACATATCTTTATATATTATGAATCAATTTCAAAATATAAATATTTAATTGAAATACATTATTACATCATCAAATAGTTGTATAATTATTAATAATAAATTGAAATATATCGTTAAGTAATGAATAGATCTTTAAGTAGATATATTCAATTGATATAAATTAAAATTGTATCAAATAATTATATAATTACTAAAATTCAATTAAAATATATAAGAAATCAATCTCTTCATGCATGTATTCAAGTTTAATTCATCGATATAATAATGAATAGTTGTATGATATCTAGTATTCAATTAAAATATATTGGCATATAATTAATTTGTTTTTAAATACTTAAATTTTGTAGAAATATATCGATATATCAGTGAATAGCTTTATAATTATAATATTCAATTAAAATATATTATTATGCGTTAAATCGGTCTCTAAATGCGTCTACTCAATTGAGATATGTTGAAATAGAATTAAATAATTTTATTATTATTATTCAATTAAAATATATTAAAATATAATAAATTAGTCTCCAATGCTTGTATTCAGTTGAAGTTCATTGATATAGTATCAAATTATTTCATAATTGCTAGTATTTAATTAAAAGAGTTTTTACTTATATGATATAAAAAATTTTAATATTTATTTATTAAACAATTTAAAATTAAATATTATATAACAAATATTCATTTATTCTAATTTTATAATCAATACATTCTAGATAAAATTTTTATATTTAATTTTAATAAATTATACTTAAATTATATTTTTAATTTAAATAAAATTTATTAGAATAAAATCTAACTCTTATTACATCTTAAATCAAATCTTACTATTTAAATCTGTTAACTATATAGAATCTTTCTGCCCATTAAAATCTGCGGAACTCTCTGCAGAATCGCAATCGCTAGGCGCGCCGAAGGGAAGAAGAAAGGGAGGAAGGAGGGTACTAGGGCAAACCTTTCAGGCCCCATTCTGTCCTCTTCCCTTTCACTCGCTCGTCGCCTTCTTCATCTGATTACTGGTTACGGAATGATGGACCTTGACCCTAGGGTTTACGACAACACCGTATGTCTTCTTATCCCTTAGCCTTTATTCTGACAGTGCGAATTACTTCTAAATTTTGTATTTGTTCAGCATGGAAGTTTCCCTCTGAGGTTAAGAAAGTTTTCTAGTTGTTCTTCTCCCGCCACTTAATCAAAATTGTATAGCTCGATTTCTAGAATGCTTTTATTTGACATCAGAAGGTTTAGGGGTTTATCATTTGATGGAAGACAAATCTTACTGAAACAATCTGTCATGCCATGCCAGGACGATGCTTCAATCTATACTAGATCATACCTGTCAAAGGCTTCAAGTTGTTCACTTATAATACAATTTTGCCTTTAGTTATCTATTTTTTGATGCAAAGAAACTGAACAGGGCTATTCAAAACTTCTCAATCTATTAGAATCCCTAGCATAGCTGTGCCTTCTTGATTGTGGTGGACGTGCATTGAGGCCTGTTCAGTAGTTTGGTTTCCCATGACTTTCATTGAAATATCCTTTCTTTCCAATTACCTCAGTAGTTTGAACCTCGAGGATCCAAATTTCATCAAGTTATGTGACTTGTTTGTTCTTAGCATTGTATTGGATATAGGAAAAGAAAACGAAAAAGGAAAAGTGAAAAATACAATTGCTTGTGTTTGTTTGCTGAATTCGTAAGTTTTAGTTAAAGAGCAAAAATGTTAGAGCGTTACAAAATATGCTAATTTATTTCTACTTTCCCTTGATAAAATAGCTTGTAAACTATCACAATGATTAAGAGGGGCATCGAGTCAATTGGAGTGAGTTGGACTACATTTTAAATATGATATTTTTGATTCCCATTCGAGTTTTGATTGAGTTGACTGCCACTTAACCAGGCAATAAGTGATTCAAGTTGGGTTCAAGTAGGGTTAAATTAGGCCTTAACTATTTTTGCATGTGCCCAGTCCCCAAGCTTGATCAACACCACCATCAGGCTGGATCGTGTTGGGTTATTTGATCCAAAAGGGGAAGGGAGTGCGATTTCTTTCAATTTAAAGAAACAGAGGAAAATGATTGTTTTCCCAAAATGATAACAAGCATTCCACATAATGCTAATCACGATGTCATGATCCCTTTCATGACCATTCCCTAAAATAATGCATCCAAATTTCAATGTTGTTAGTCTAAAAAGATCTTGTTGGTGTGGAACTAAATAGGCCTCACCAATTTAGTTTGGTAAACCTCCAACATCTTTTTTCTTAACTTTTTCCCCCCCATATGAGAGCTTAACTATAGAGATGGTGTGATACCTTTGGAGAGTAAGATGAAAGAGAGGCATTTAAAGTGGTTTGGTGTAGGCGTTGTATGTAAAAGCTTGTGATCAAAATGACTATGGCTAATAGAATGAGAGGAATAAAAATTGATTTGTGATGTTGTCATTACACATGACCTTGACTCACTTATGCTCGTGGAGAGCGTCCCTCTAAATATGGATGAATGGAGTAGAGAAATCTATGCAGTTGACCTCTACTAGTTTGGCAATATGGCTTTTTGTTGTTATTACAGGATCTTAACTAAGCCCCAAAACTTCCTGGGGAATAACCACATACCAACATCTGACCTCTTGTCATGATGTAGTGAACTTTAGTGTGGCTTTGTTGCATTGGCGGCATTGAGAGATATAGAAGCAATGTCAGGTTTGCATTTGTGGGTTTGTATGTGGTTATGTTTTATGTATCTGTGTATCATAAGGATTTGATCTTGTGCAATTTTCTTGTAAGGATTGAAAAGTGATTATCTAGGTACTGGTGTTGAAAACTGTTTCCTATATCTCTAGATGCTAATTTTAACCTTTTTGCTCTTTACAGACTGTTAATGACAATGATATACGCAACATTGTATTTTCTTATCTTGTGCATAATTGCTTCAAAGAAACCGCTGAATCATTTCTTACTGGTACTGGGATGCATCAATCTGTGGATTATTTTATTGACATGGACAAGAGAAAAGGTAACTAGGTTTTTTTATTCAGGTGGATTGATTGCACATGTCTAGACCCCACATACACTTATTTCACTTCATTATTGTAGCTATAATTATTTTATTCATGACAATTTTCTATTTTTGCATTATTTCAAGGAAGACTTGAGCTTTTTATTTGAAGATCTTGAATGTCTATGCAACAACCAGCTGTGTCCTGTTACTAGCTATTATTGAGCATGGCAAACATTTTTAATAAATAAACTAGACACATTTTTTTTTTGGGACTTAAAATAGAAATTTAAAATGCTTTAAAAAATAGAAATTTTATAAAACAACAATTAAGAGCTTTTTTCATATGTATTTGATGGATTAAAATATTATAGATAAAATACTTAGTGCTATACCAACAAGGAAGTTGTGGTACATATGTGGCAAGAGTGGAAATGATTATGAAGGGTGTAGGAATAACATCTATTAAAGATGATATTTTAATGAATATAACAGGTGGGACGGGATACCAGAGGAATATTGGACTACCTACTATAAAGGTGGGTAGAATCATATGTGAATAAGTTAGAATTGGCATCATTTGTAAAGCTGATTTGAATTAGTTGGGATAAAGATATTTATGACAGAGGTGACGAGTATGAATCCAATCTAACATGCTAATGCTCTATTATATGTACCAGTAGGGATGCCACTGTCACACTTTTACTGATATAGTTACATTTTTTGAGTGAGTTTGATTCAATTGTTGGCTGTTTGTCTATATGTAGCGAAATAGGATATTTTGGAATTGTGAGCAGAATTGATAACCAAGAAATAGCCTGGTGATGGCGTTATTCAACACTTCAAACTTTTCTTTGTACCATGCTGGTGTTCTTGCAATATTCTGCATAGCATGTGCAAATAATAATTCAGTCACCAAGCCAGTAGCTCTTTTGATTTTTGCAGCGATTTTCCATTATGTGTTGGAGGGGAACACCATAATGGCAATAGAATTAACAGCACAACTTGCGCCCAACTTACTGGAGGAAAATCAAGATCTGCATTTTGATCTATTAGGGCTTCATTTTGTTAACCTAGTCTGCTCAAGGAATTGGTGAGTGATATTTCTGTTTTCTCATTATAGTAAATGACTTAGCTGGCTTAAATTATTTATCCTTATATGACAGCACAGAAGCTTTGGAATTCGCCCAGGCTAAGCTCACACCATTTGGAATAACACAAAAGAATGTTGAGAAACTGGAGGTACCTCTAAGTTATTATTCTTATATTGTCCGTAAATGCTATTTAGATAAGAATAATGATAGATTAGTTTTTTTCTTCTTATTTTGAATAGGACTTCATGGCCCTTCTAGCATATGAAGAACCAGAAAAGTCACCCATGTTTCATCTGCTTGGTCCGGAGCGTCGGCAAAGCATTGCTGATAATTTGAATCAAGCCATTATTGGTACATTTTCTAATTGTCAAATTTTTTATGGGCATTTACTTGTATACCACTTTAGAAAGCGGTATTTACGTTCACACACCTGAAACTTAAAATATTACTTGTATGTTGTAAGCTTGATACTTGAATGGTATTTTTTATGTTATTTTTACACATATTTATTGTTTGCACATACATGTGATGGAGTACTGATGCGGGACAAATAAATAAAAATGTAAGTTCAGATATTAGTAAATTCGCATAGCAAATTAATCACAATTAATGTAGAATTTTTATAATTTATTTTGTAATGATTAAGAAATTAATTAAACCCGTTAAAACTAATTCTTTCAAAATTTTAAATAAATAGGATTAAAGATAATTGAAAAATTACTGATTCAGATTTTGGCTCACTTCAAGTTTCAATAAATCAAAAATAGGGCAATAGGAAAAAGTTCTCACAATAATCAACCAACAGTAATTAATATACGCTAAATAATAAAAGGTCACACAATGGAGCAATTTCGAGCAAATACTTGGACGAGCAAAGGAATCCATAGTATTCAAATCACCAAAATAATTAGTTTGTTGGGGGATTTGATATAGACGGCTATTTTCAATATGTACAAAGTGAAGCTCTAATGAGCTGTGGTTTGTGGAGATGCTGGTTTTATTAGGACTTTGGTCTAAAGAATTGGAGTACTAGATTATAATTTTCTTATTTAGGGCATTGAATGTTCACCTTAAGATTCTCGGCTCAGGTAGTTGTCGAGTGTGAGTGAGGATCGGTGGGCTCGCACACCTGTGCAGCTTGGACAGGCGCTTAGCCAGGTGAGGGTCGGCGGCTTACGCAAGAGTGTAGCTTGGGCAAGCGCTGAGCACGACGTGGATTGGCGGGCTCACTAAAGAATAACAATGAGGTATTTATATGGATCTCTATACCAATTGACTCGAAGAAAAAAGCATAACATCATAATTTTTTCATGCAAATGAGGAAATACTAAACATCATACCTAAACAAGCATAAAGGAAATATGAAATAGCCTTTACAGCAAATAAATGACAATCAACCTGAAATGGATCTCCCATCAGTGGAATCAGTTTGAATTGATGGGGAGATTTCCAATCCTCAGTAGCTATCTTTTCGAATTTATTCTGACCATCAGTCGATTCAGATCGAAGCAATATGATTAGATCTAGACTGTTGGCGATAAATCCTGTGAGGAATAATTCGATGATCGATCGTGGTGACCCTACTAATTCTCCTTGGCTTTCCCAATTCTATTGAGTAATGATTGTCTTTGTTGTGATATCTTTCACATAGATCTGGATCAAGATGCTAAATCTCATCTCTGGTAATCCACGAATCTTTAAACAGGAATAAAACCCTTCCAATGTACTACATAACGTAGGTATCCTCGATTCTTAGTGGAAATTATTTGTTCATAAAAATTTTGCTCTATTTGCTTTTGTTTATAAGTGGATTTGATTGGTGGACACTCAGGTATGAGTTTATTCTCAATAGGTAATGAAGACTTAAATGGATCACTAGTATCACTATTGGTTCTTTGTATGCCACCAAGTTTGAAATATTGAAGGTTAAACTAATACCATACGTGGTAAATTAATAATATATGCATTTGAGCCAATTTTTTTAAAATTTTAAATGGACTAGCTTCGCAAACTTGTAATTTGTTAATAGTTCTAAATGAGAACTGCTCGAGTCGAACTCAAATCATAACATAATCATCTTTTGAAAATTCCTTTATTTATTTGTGACAATTTGCTTTTTTTTGTAAGTATCATTGCTAATACTTATTTTCTTGCTGATTTCTTTATGCAATTCTCTAGCATGGTATGCAAATGACTCAACAGATTTAGACAGCCTAGCATGCACGAGTAGTGAAATAAAATATATAGGAACTCAAGGCTTATAATCATGCACAATTTCAAATAGACTCATGGTGGGGACACGACGACATCGGACCGCCGATTTATCCCAGGCAAGGTCTACACTCGACGTTCGAGATCTCACCACGTGGCGTTGATCTGGATGGAGGATTGATATAGGCAGATTTGGCAGCAGGCACGATTGGTGGCTGATCAGTGGATTGAAAATCCCCATTTAAATCAATTTATTGATTTGAATGGGAATATTCCAAATTTTGGGCTGATCTCGTTTATTTCCTTCTATTTGTAGATATTTACATTTGGCATGTTGTAATCAGTTTTTATTTCAGCATTTATTTCTGCAAATTTGAATTTCGATTGTAATCGTCTATATAAGGGCAAGAACTAGTACTGTTTGTTAGAATTCTAGAATGAAATCAATTTGAGTTTGAATTATTGCGTGTCATATCCCGGTGAAGGAAAGGTTGGAGCCTTGGGTGAAAATCCCTAAATACCTTAAAGTAATTTAAGGTATTTCCCCAATTTTTCTCAAATTTTAAAATAATTTGAGCTCAAAGAAATCCAGGCCTCTTATTGCAAATTTTCACCCAAAAAATCCCATTCTTCTCCCCTCTGTCGGATCGGCCCGAGCCCACGCGCCAACAAGCGAGCCCGACTCCGCCTCCGCGCCGCCCGCTTTCGCAGCCGCCTTTGTGCCACCCGCCGACCATCGGCGAGCCCGGCGACTTCGCCGCCAGTCAGNATACAAGGGCAATTGTTCAGGTGATGTTACTCCTGGCCTTTGGCGAAGTGCATCCGCGAGGAAGACTTGAGGACCGTCCTTGAATAGATCCATTCCGACGACTGTGGGACCTACGCCGCAGGATGAAACCTCGCGCTACAGGTCCTGCGCCAGGGATACTATTAGCCGAGCATCCACAAAGACGCTAAAGACTTCAGCCGGAAATGCCCCCAGTGTCAAACCTACTCGAACATCCCAAAACAACCAACGACGCACCTCCAGCCCATAACGAGCTCCTAGCCATTTTCGATGTGGGGGCTTGACTTTTTAGGGCCATTCTCGAGATCCGAAAGAAACTGCGCCACATACTATTGACATCAGATTACTTCTCCAAACGTGTCGAGGCCAAGGCAATGGTGCAGCCGACAGGCGCGAATGTCAGAAACTTCGTTTGGATGCAACTTATATGCCGGTTCGGCATCCCACTCTCCCTGATCTGCGACAATGGGACGACTTCACACAGCCGCGTCGTTCGAGATCTATGCTTTGAAAATGGCGTCAATCTGAATTTCACATCGGTTCGTCACCCCTAATCTTACGGGCAAGCCGAAGCGACGAACAAGAACTTCGTAAACGCGTTAAAGAAGCGAATCGAAAAAGCTGGATCGTCATGGGCCGTTGAAATACCAGTTGTAATCTGGGGACTCAACTGCATGCCAACAACGGCCACGGGTCAAACGCCGTACTCGCTCGTTTTCGACGGGGAGGCACTCATCCCGATTGAGCTGGAGGTTTACTCCCCCCGTGTCGAACATGCCAGCGGCTTTGATCCAACGACTCTCCTTGAATGGAAACAACAAAATGACTTTGCAAGGAGGCTCAAGCTCGATCTTCTTGAAGAGAACTGGGAGTTAGCCGCACTCCGGCAAGCCGAACACAAACGGTGGATTGCGAAATATTACAGTAGGCATGACTGGAAAAGGCTGTTCCAAAAAGACGATCTTGTCTTGAAACTAAAAAACACTGCCGGAAGGGACATGGCATCAGGCAAGCTCGATCCTAGCTGGGAGGGCCCCTTCATCATCTGCAGCATACTAGGTCCGAACACTTACAAGCTTGCTCGACAAGATGACACTCTCCTTCCTCGGACGTGGAGCGGAAATGACATCAGAAAATTCTACTCGTAAACATTTGTAACCCATTTGCAATATCATGGTTATTATACGAAATGATGTCTCAAGAAGATTCTAACTTAGCGCCTAGGCGACTGGCAGTCAAGGGTCCGTCCCTTCTCGAAGTCCCAGGTCACTCAAATTCTAACCTCAATGCCTAGGCAACTGGCAGTCAAGGGTTCGTCCCTTCTTGAAGTCTCAGGTCACTCAAATTCTAATCTCAGCGCCTAGGCGACTGGTAGTCAAGGGCACATCCCCTCTCGAAGTCTTAGGCCACTGAAATTCTAATTTTAGCGCCTAGGTGACTGGCAGTCAAGGGCATACCCCTTCCCGAAGTCCCAGTCTATTTCATCCTAACTTAACAAATTTTTCTTTGCAATGAAGACTCAGAACAGACAAACATCCATTCGCAATGAAACTATTCAAGAAGACGGCACAAGTAAAAAGAAATATTCTTCTATTAATAAAAAATTCTTTACAAATGTTCTGAATTACAAAAAAGAAAATAACGCAAAAATTACAACTCGCTATCCCTCCTCGAAGCTTCAGAGGGAGAGTCGACTTCGATGTCGACACCTTGAATACGGGGCAGCCCCTCCAATGGGTCCCGCAAGTGAAGGGGCGACACGGCTAGCAGCTCCTCTGCGGTCTGCTCTCCCCAAACGCCTGGCCCCTCTTCCGGCAGGGGGCTCCACTCGACGATCTCCTCCATTCTCGCCATCTCAGCTTCGGTGGGAGGGATGGCCACCTTCAAGCGCAAGACTAAGGCGAATTTCCGTTCCAGCCTCTCCGCTGACATCTGATGTACGAACATTGATACGAGTGGCTTTTCAAACGAATACACTCGTCCATATCCAGCCCTTCAAGATCTTCGCGGCTCACCATTCCCCGATCAAGGAAAGCTGAACCCAGCATGTTCACCGAGCTCTGGAGTGCCTCCTTGACGATCACCTTGAGCTCCAGTGAATGCCGAAACTCGGCAACCACCTCTTAGCGGGCCTCCTCGTGGCTTTGGTCCAGCGCCTCCTCCAAAAGCCGCTGGAGCTCAGTCTCTTGACGGGTGGACTCTTCGAGGCCTCGCATAGCCGAGCAAAGGTGCTTTTCAGGCGGCGTTGGCGCTTAGACTCTAGGAGCCTGAGCTCCAACTCCTTCGCCTTCCTCTCTTGCGCCATCGCCTCCTTCCTGAGCAACCCCTGCACCTCCTGAAGTTGCAGGGCAAGGACGTTAGGAGGTGCCAGAACCCAGAGAACTACGATATAAATTTTACCGCCCTTATTAAGTCTGCACTTTTGGCACTAAGTATGGTCACTGAATCAAGATGTCGTTCAGGAACGCTGCGCGGAGGCCCATCCCGAAGAGCCCCCCCAGACTCTTCTGCACTCTGCTCGCCCGAGGCTGCCTCCTCCTCAGCACCAGAATCTGAGTCCCCGCGGCCCTCGCGCTGCTCTTCGGGTTCGTCACTGACCTGCACATCATCAATGTAAGCCAGGTCAGGTTCACCCCCGATTTCCATATGAGCTTGAACTATGTGACCCACCAGGCAACACCCTTTCAAATGACTCCCCATCTGAGTAAAAACTGTTCTTTTGGGTCCATCATGTTATATCAAGCACAAACAATTAACTTACAGGATTTTGAGAACAGTTACAATAAAATTTAGGTTCAGTTAAATGGCATTTCACATAGTTATGGTCTTTCTAAATCATTCCTTTGATGCCCTTAACACACTTTAGCTTTTCTTATTGGTACATATGATTGGCTTGGATCCCACGGCCCGAAAATCATCCCATATCTCTTTAGCCCGGCTCCGCTATTTTTTGGCCATCGCGATCTCAAGGGAAAAAGACAGGAATGGGGGCCACTACCACCGCAGGGTCATTTATAGTTCTTGGCCTGACGGTTCTACTTCCCAAGGACGAAATCTGACTGTCCGATCATATTGACTTAGAAACCTAGGCCTACCAAGCATACACGCCCCCTCGGTTCCCCCCAACGCTGACATCGCAAGTTCAAGGTTTACACTCCAGCATTTAAGAGAAAAGACTTCATTAAGTGAAATTCCTTTTACAATGTTTGTAAAAAGAAAAAAAAAAGAAGAAAATGGAAAGAGAGTTAGGGGGAAAGGTTCCCTAAAGAGGAAGTCTAAACTCCGGCGCCGAAAGAAGCCCTCGAACAGTTCGAGTGAAGTCTGTTCAGCAACGGTTCTCCTCACTAGCTCTTCGACCCGAGCCTCTTAGGCGGTTTTCTCCTTCCTGGGTTCTTCGATTTGGAGCATTGTAGCCTCTAGATTGCCCTCCTGCCTGACACACTTTGACTCCAGGTCGGCATTTGCCTTCTCAGCCTCTGAGGGTTCTAATCCTCGAAGCAGCGCTAAGGCCTCGTCCAACTTTTGTTCGAGCATCGCCATTTGCTCCCCGCTTATGGCATGCTTTTTGATCTGGTCGAGGCATTGGCAGATATTGCGTGCGATGGAGTGTGCGATGGGACCTCCAGAGACGCCCCCGGTTGGGTCGCCCCGGCGGGGACGTCCGGGCCGGCCGCAGGTGCCGAAGGTGGAACTGAGGTAGACGACCCACGGTCCTGCGCCGGCGCGCCGACAATCTCTACGGCAGGGGGGCCTAGGGTTGCGTCACCCCAACATCCCCGATGGGCGGCGCTTCGTCATCCATCGACGAGATCGTGCGAACACCCCCGGAGAAAGACATCAGAGTGGCACGCCGACAATCTCTACGACAGGGGGGCCTGGGGTTGCGTCACCCCAACATCCCCGGTGGGCGGCGCTTCGTCGTCCATCGGCGAGATCGTGCGAACACCCCCGGAGAAAGACATCAGAGTGGCACGGATGGCCCCCCGCGAACTCCCGGTTTCGGCGGCAGGCCTCCCCGAATTGCAGAGGTTGATCCGAGGCATTTTCGGGGCCTCCTCTCGAACAGAAGGTTCAGCTTTAAGTCCATATCTTTTTGCATTGGTTATAAAAATTTTAACTGGATATATTCAAGAATAAGTATATTGGTGTATAATTTTTACAAATGTATTCTCTTTGTTGATAAGATAAGAAGGTGTTAAGGCAAAATTCGAGTTATGAAGAAATACATTGGAATTCAAAAAAATTTGTCTTAGCAGATCAAAAATTGAATATATAAAATATAAATTTAATCAAGATAAAAGCACTTGTAACAGGGAGATGACAATTGATGCTCAAGTTATTAATAAGAGTGAGCAGTTTAGATATCTTGGATTAGTCATACAAATAATAGTGATTTATTAGCAAGATCTAAGCAAGATGTATAAAATGGAGGAATATATTTAGTATATTGTATGATAGAAAAATTTCACTCAGACTTAAACGTAAAATTTATAGAATAGTTATAAGGTTAGCGTTGTTATATGATGTTGAATACTGGCCTACAAAGTATAAATACATAAATAAGAAAAATGTCACAGGAATGGGAATACTGAGGTAGATGAGCAGATACACGCAAAAGGACAAAATGAGAAATGAGTATATCCACGAGGAGATTGGGTGATCTCAATTGAGGATAAGCTTAGAGAGAGTCAGCTTAGATGATTTGGACATATAAATTATAGGCTATTAGAGGCTCCAGTAAGAAAAACTGAATTATTGGATATTGCTCATATAAAAAGAGAAAGAGGAAGACCAAAAAAGACATGACAAAAAATTATAAGAAATGATGATGTTTAAAGTTAAATGAGAATTTGTTATTTGATAGAGTATAATGGAAACAAAGCCTTCATGTAGCCGACCTCACGTAGTAGGATAAATGTTTGATTTATTATTATTGTTGTATGTATATATACTGTTGGGAAAAACAATGATTGGATAGCTTGAGTATGGCTATCACTGACTTAGTGTTATCACTGTCAAAAAGAAGTTGGGTTTGACCCATGGGTGTTGTGTGCATAGTATAATAAGTGAATTGATTGTCATTTCTATCTGCTTAAGCTTCTAAGAGAGTTGATAGTGCCAAGGATTCTAAAAAATGGTATCGGAGCAGGTTTTAAGTTTAAATCCTGACAGTGTGCTGGGAGAGAGTATTGTTGGGAAAAGCAGTAATTAGATGGCTTAAGTGTGTCTGTTATTAGCTTAATACCATCACCCTGCCTGACGTAACTTTAGATGGGTGTATTACTGTCGAAAAGAGGTTGGGTTTGACCCATAGGTGTTGTGTGCATAATATAATAGGTGAATTGGTTGTGCCCTTTTTATTAGCTTAAGCTTTGGAAGAGTTAGTAGCGCTAAAGATTATAACATATACTTATGTGATGGAAGTATCTAGTTGATTGATAGTCCAAATTAGATCATGTATTCATGTGCTATGGCACTTGATGGGTAATGCAAATTATCTATATTTTATTTTATTATTTACAGAACTTATTATGAGTTTGAATCAGTCAAATTATTTATTTATTTATCCCTTTTTTTATAAGTCGGTATGTTTAATCTCATATTGTTTGCCCTTGTTTAAGATAGAATTTGCCCTCTTTCAATATATTTTATGTTTGAATATTTGGATGGTCATTTAATGAATAAAAAGTTATGCTTGTGTGCAATTTAGCTCTGAAGTGGGCTTGGGTGAGAGATTCTAGAAGAGATTGATATTCCAGAAGTGAAAGGGTAGGGAAACTATAGATAAAAATCCTCGAAACCCTCACTGTGGCAACCTCCTCCTAGCAGCAGGCTCCAAGCTCTACACCCAGGCCACTCTGACAGCAGAAGCGACGGGGGCGCTCATCGCGTTGACAGCCGCCCAGGAGTGGGCGGATACGGCGGACGAGATTTGGATAGAGGGTGACTCAGCCATCACCATTGCGGACCTTCATCGGACAGCCAGAGGACATCCTCCTGACCGGACCATGGCCCAGATCTCTGCTCTTTTGGATGCCTTTAAGGCACATAAGATATCTCATGTTTACAGAGCCGCTAATAGAGCGGCAGATTTTGTTGCTTCTTTTTCTTGTTTAGATAATACAGAGTGGCGCAGGGGCATGTCCCTCCCACTCGATTTTTGTGCGATTCTCAATGAGGATCGAACCTTTTGTACTTGATGTATCTTTTTTACTGTTATAGTATTATAGGCTACGGCCGAATTTCAAAAAAAAAATCCTCGAAACCCTAGTTATCCACTTAGTTTCATCAATTTCATCGTTCCACCACCATTTTGCCTCAGTTTTGTAGAAATCTTGTTGATTGATGGTTCCGGATCATATCCTATGTCATGACACTTAATGGATGATGCAAATTACTTATTATTGAATTTGTTATGGATTTGAATTATTTAGGGGCCCAAATGAGCTATTTGTTGTGTATGTGTCCTCGTGTGTAACTCGGTGTACGAGGCTTGCGGCCCCCGTGCACGAGACTCACGAGGCCTAGCCTTGCTCAAGTCTTGCATAGCACCCAAGCCCCACAATCCCAGGTCATGCGAGCCCCATGCTATTCATAAACCTCGCATGACCACAGTTGAGGCGAGCTTCGCGTATCTCTACTTCATTGTCCCACATCATTCTATGCAACCTACTTTACCCCATGGTCTACCTGCAGGCCCTGCACGACCTTCTATCTTCCGCCAATGTTTCCCTTGCGTTTCTCACACATCCTACCCTTAACTGACACCCCTGTGTCAGCTCTGCATATTTCCACAGTCACACTTATTTGTTCAACAATTGCACCAGACTGCCCTTTGACTCATAGGTTTAATGGTTAATTTAAAATTTGAATTCAAATATTAATTAGAATTGTTATTCATCATGATTATTATATTTGCTTAACAAAAGAAGCCCAAATTTAAATGAATTACGAAATCCAATGTACCTCCGATTTATGAAATTTAAATTGACGTTTTAATCTAACTCGATAAATTTTTATTTACTATTTATATGAATTTATTAAAATTTTAAATAAATTTAATTTACAAGATGTAAAATTATCTAACATTATCGCATAATTAAATTTAGTAAATAATTTTATTTATTTAAAATATTTTCATCATTTAAATTTGTCGATATCAAATTTTTATTTACGTACTTTTTGTCCTGCATTAAATTCTTATCAAAGCATATAAATTTATTTTCATCTCGCATTAGATTTGGTATCATTTATCTTGCTTTACATTAAGCTATTATATTTCAACACTTCATATATGTCTTTCTTTTATATAGTGTCACATCCCGCCACCTTAACCATGCTACACTTGATGGTAGTGGGGGTGTGACCAAAAATTCTCTTCAGCATAAAATAAAACATCTATTACATCACTCATCTGCTCACTCAGCAAACATCGTACACAATGATTAGTACAATTTTAAAAAAAAGGAAAAAGGTGACAGTTCAAGCCTCGCCAATCCCCTTGCTCTTGTCCCGTGATTGACTAAGTGGAAGAGTACTTGCCAGAAAGGCATCAGTCTCAAAGTACTGAGTAAACAAAGCTCAAATTAAAAGAATATTTCATCAGAATACTATCAGTAGATTAGCTCAAACAAAATCATTATCAACTTTTGATCACGATGTTAGGAAATCACTCTAACATCGTGTGAAAGTGCAGAGTTCATATCAACACCCCTTAACAAGGTTTATTGTACCACACAGATAAATTCCATAATACTATTCACGATGTTATAAATATGCAACCTGGGACACGATGTTTGCACAAACACTGTAGTCAAACTTCGGCCACGATATGTGCACCGACAGTCTGCTGCCGAACATCGGATCGTCAAACTACAAAGAGTCAAACATCGTTTTTCCATAACATCACATTAACAGTTTTGCCCATAACATCGTTACATTTAAAACATTCATGTTTTTCGTAATAGTACCACTCAACATCTGTCTCATCAAACATCGGGGACGATTGCTCAACCGGTTCTGATTTTTCGGTGTATTGCCTCTCTGCCCAAACTCATTGGAATGGTTCTCAGCGACCACCCATTGTGCCACATATTCCAGCTCACTGCCAATACTATTCTTAACGATAGACTGGTCTTACGTTATCATCATTATTACCAATACTACCCTCAGCAGTAGATTGGATTTACAGCATCATCTTTGTCAATACTATCATCAGCGGTAGACTGGACTTACAACATCATTTTTGCCAATACTACCCTCAGCGGTAAACTGGACTTACTGCATCATCTTTGCCAATACTACCCTCAGCAGTAGACTGGACTTACAGTATCAACATCATCACTTTTCCAGTTTGAGCAGACACCTTTATGACGAGAAATTGGAAACCACCTTTTCTTTCTCCTTCCTTTCACAGTTCATTTCTTTAAAATAAGTCCTCTAGACTTGGCTTTTCAGTTACTCTCCGCAATATTATCTTATTCAGTTAACAAGAAAGTAACAGAGCAATCAAGGAATTACTTCACATAAACATTTAGTATAAACCAGGAAAAACATACATATCTTTTCATATAAAGTAAAAGATTCATAGCTCTATCTTTTTTATATTTATATGCATGAGATTGCCTACTTTGCGTCTGCCATTTCCAAGGTAATAAATGAATATTAGCTTGGAATTTTCCCTACTTCAAGTTCGTCCTGTCCGCTGGGCTATTTCCCTCAATTTTCCAGGGAACTAGAATGTCAGAAAGAGTTAATAAGGGAGAAAAGGACAGAATCAGAGAATATATATATATTATTCTCTTGCATGTTTTCATGTAACTTGATACTTGACACGATTAACTCAACACTTGGCACCATTAACTCAACACTTGACACGACTATGAGTTAGCTCATACCAACTCTTAGAACTTGCCCACCAACTGCATGCTATCCTAACACCTGACTTTAGGATTAGCTATACACGTGGCACCAAAAATCCCACATAACATTGTTCACGAGGTTATGTCTAACCCGAGGTTTCACGTTCCTCGTGTACGATGGTACACCTAACTCATATACATAACATCGTTCACGTGGTTTCACGTTCATAGTTCACGAGGTTAAGCCTAACTCATACCTCCCATGTAATATCCAAACAGTCACATTCACCCTAGAACCAAAATATAGAGAACATGAATACCTGGACGTTGCAATTCTTCCCCTTTTAGAAGAATTTCGTCTCCGAAATTTGTTACAAGCTCAGGAAAAGACTTCTTCATTTGCTCCTCAGGTTCCCAGGTTGCCTCCCGCTTAGTCTGATTGTTCCACAATACTTTGATCATTGGGACCACCTTATTTCTGAGGCGCTTAACATCTTTGGCTAAACTTCAGACTGGCTTCTCTTTGTAGCTCAGATTCTGAGCGACACTAATCTCTTTTGGTTCATATTTGATAATAGGGGAGGGGTCAGATATATACTTTCGAAGCGAAGAAACATGAAAAACGTCATGAATTCCTTCCAAATAAGAAGGTAATGCGATTCGATACGCTACAGCTCCAACCCTTTCTACAACCGGATAAGGACCGATGTCGAGGTTTAAGCTTACCTGCACTACCGTATCTAACAATATCTTTCATTGGACTTACTTTAAGGAAAACCATATCTCCCTCTCTGAATTCCACATCCTTATTTCGAACATCATAATAGCTTTTCTGTCGGCTCAGAGCTGTCTGCAGCCTTTCACGAATCAAGTTTTTTTTCTCTGTTGTTTCTTCCACTAGTTGAGGGCCTAACATCGTTCGATCCCCTTTTTCATACCAGCATAATGGTGATTGACATCTTCTTCCATATAGAGCTTCATATGGCGCCATGCCAATGCTGGCCTGAAAGCTGTTGTTATAAGCAAATTCTACAAGTGGAAGATGAGCTTCCCAACTGACCATCTGACAAGTCTTCCATTGTTCGGATAGTCCTCTCCGTCTGACCATCTGACTCGGGGTGAAAGCTGTACTGAATTTCAGCTTTGTGCCAAAAGCTTGTTGTAACTTCCTCCAAAAATGAGAAGTGAACTTCGGATCTCGATCTGAGATAATAGAGGTTGGTACACCATGAAGTCTCACAACCTCATGTATATATATTTTGGCAAGCTTATCGGTAGAATTTGTCTTCCTCACAGGTAAGAAATATGCTGTTTTGGTTAATCTATCCACGACTACCCAGATAGCATCATTTCCTTGCTGCGATTTTGGCAGTCCAATAACGAAGTCCGTAGCTACCTCTTTCCACTTCCACATTGGAACAGGTAACGGTTGAAGTAACCCACCAGGTCGCTGATGCTCGCTTTTTACCTGCTAGCACGTCAGGTATCGATTTACAGTTTTATAGACAGTTTTCTTTATTCCAGGCCACCAGAACTTCTTTTTGAGATCAAAATACATCTTGTTTATGCCTGGGTGAATAGTATAATGGGAACCATGAGCTTTTTGCAGTAACAGTTGCCTTAACCCGTCAACATCTGGAACAAAGAGTCTATTACGAAACTGTAACAAGCCATCCTCATCCACTTTAACATCTGGTTGACCTGAACTTAACTTTTTAATGATGTTCTGTCGTTGAACATCCTTTCCTTGCCCTGTTTTAACTTGTTGCAGCCAATCTGGCCTCACCACCATTTGAGACAATAGCAGTGAATTCCTATGAACCACACATGTCAAAGTCAGTTTTTTTAGTTCAAAGGCAAGTTGTTGGTCAGCATAATTCAGAGTCATGCTGTTCAGGTTAGCTCTTCTGCTTAAAGCATCGGCCACGATGTTTGCACGCCCATGATGATACATAATCTCCAGGTCATAATCTTTGATCAACTCCGACCAACGTCGTCGTCTCAGATTTAATTCTTTCTGCGTGAAAATATACCTTAGATTTTTTTGGTCACTGAATACTTCACTCTTAACCTCGTATAGATAATGTCGCCATATTTTCAAGGCAAAAGCAATTGCTGCCAACTCCAAATCATGAATTGGATAGTTCTTTTTGTGTGGTCGCAGTTGACGTGAAGCATAAGCTATCGCATGACCACGCTATATAAGAACACACCCAAGTCCTTGGAATGAAGCGTCACTATAAACTTGAAAGCCTTCATTCCTTTCAGGTAATGCCAGCACTGGAGCAGAAACCAAACAGTCTTTTAACTTCTGAAAACTGGCTTCGCAGTCAGCATCCCACTCGAATTTCACCGCTTTCTGCGTGAGCCTAGTTTGAGGTAAAGCTATTTGAGAGAAACCTTTTACAAATTTACGATAGTAGCCAGCTAATCTCAGAAAACTTCTAACATCGGACACGTTATTTGGTCTAGGCTAGTCCTTCACAGTAGATATTTTCTGAGGATCAACGGACACACCTGCACCACTGATAACATGTCCCAAGAAAATAACACTTGTCAACCAAAAATCACACTTTAAAAATTTAGCGTATAGTTGATGTTTTCGTAGTTCTTGCAGAATCAGTTGCAAATGCCTAGCATGTTCTTGATTTTTCGAATATATCAATATATCATCAATGAAAACTATAACAAATTGATCGAGGAATGGCTGGAATACTCGATTCACGAGATCCATAAACGCAGCTGGGGCATTAGTTAACCCAAATGACATTACTAGGTACTCATAGTGACCATACCTGGTTCTGAAAGCCGTTTTAGAAATATCATGCTGCCTCACCTTTAACTGGTAATACTCTGACCGCAGATCGATCTTTGAAAATACGATAGCACCTTGCAATTGATCAAATAGATCATCAATCCGAGGTAAAGGGTATTTATTCTTAATAGTTACCCTTTAAGATCTTTGTAGTCAATGCACATCCTCAGGCTCCCATCATTCTTCTTCACAAACAGTACTGGTGCCCCCCACGGCGATACAGTGGGACGGATATACCCCTTTTCAAGTAGATCATTCAATTGAGTCCTCAACTCCTGCAATTCCGAAATTGCCATTCAATTGGGGCTTTAGATATAGGCTCTATTCCTGGTACAAGATAAATCACAAACTCTACATCTTTATCAGGGGGTAAGCCTGGCAATTCTTTTGGGAAGACATCGGGGTAATTACACACTACAGGTACATCCTTTAATTTAACTTCATTAGTTTTAGCATTCAGCGCCATGACAAGATAAGCCCAACACCCCTTTCTAACCATACAACGTGCTTGCACAACGCTCACCAACGAAACTTTCTTTCCGTGCCCATAATAAATTAGATCTGGCGTTCCAGGGATGCAAATTTTAACTTTCTTTTCCCCGCAATCAATTGCAACTTGGTTAGCTAATAACCAGTTCATTTCCAAGATAACATCGAACTCGATGATTGGTACCACTATCAATTCAGAATCGATGTTACAATCT
This sequence comes from Apostasia ramifera, assembly GCA_019297695.1. Lineage (NCBI taxonomy): Eukaryota > Viridiplantae > Streptophyta > Magnoliopsida > Asparagales > Orchidaceae > Apostasia > Apostasia ramifera. Next base: position 40,360 of record JAEMOT010000783.1, read on the forward strand.
TTGATTTTATTAGATACTTTCACATACGTTTCTGCCCCTTTAGTTGTACCAGTTGGTAAGATAACACTTAACATTTCATTGAGTGGATATGTCACCAAGGATAACTTTTCAACCACAATCTCAGAAATAAAGAAATGTGATGCTCCAGAATCAAAGAGAGCAACAACGGGTAAATCATAGATTTGAAGAGTACTTGTGATAACACCTGGGGACTCCTGAGCCTCCTGTTGGTTCAAAGCATAGATTTGTGGTTGCGCGCTTTGTTCTCCAGCTTGAACCCCGGAACCTCGTCCACGACCAGTAGAGGTAGGTACTCCTCGTCCACGACCTTTGACAGAGGCTGATGCCATCGAAGTTGGCGCCGAGACTTCACCTCCACTCGAGTTCTTTTGGGGCAATTCCTTGCGATGTGACCAACTTCGCCACATATGAAGCACGTCATTCCTTCAGAGAAACATCTTCCCCCATGCCTATTGCCACAAAGTTGGCACTGGGGTCTTTCAGACCTGCTGTCATCCGAGTTGTTCCTCTTCCTACTATAGTTAAATTTCTTTGTTGCTGGCCCTGAAGCAGTTCTGGAAACCATACCCTTACGCTTCCTAGCAGCCTCCTTTCTAGCCTGGGTTGCCTGCTGGTCTTGTTCAGTTACTACCGTAGCTTCAATCAAAGCTTCGTACGCCGTATGTTGCAGAGGTACTACGACCACCTGAATGGAATCACGAAGTCCCTGACGGAACAACCTGCACCTATCCGTCTCAGAGGTTATAAGTTGTGGAGCATATTTAGCTAAGGCTGCGAACTTAGCTTCATACTCCATCACTGACATATCCCTCTGCACCAATCTAAGCAACTCACCAACCATCTTGTCCCTGACAGAAGGAGGGACATACTTGCTTCGAAATCTTGCAAAAATTCTTCCCAAGAGATGGCCTCAATTGCTCTTCCGCCCAAGCGAATCCGTCGATAATTAATCCATCAGTCATCGGCAGAATTGAAGCAGCCAAAGAGGCCTTCCTTTTTTCCGGGCAGCGAATGCTTTCAAAAATCTTCTCCACCTTACTGATCAAGTGTTCCGCAATAGTGGGGTCTACGATACCCTTGAAACGGGGAGGACGCATCTTTAGGAAGAGCTCAACAACCCGATTAATACGTAGCTCTTCTGGCTCCAGCGCTCTCTGTGGCGGTGGTACTGGCACTGCAGAAATCTGCATATTATACAGCCAGTCAACACGGTTGGTGAGAGCAATGAGTGTTCGGATCAGCTGCTCGTTCGCATCCAACTGTTAGCCTTGAAGAGGAATCTGTCCCTGACCACCAGAGTTACCTGCATCTTCAGGCCGATTTTGAGGTGTGGGTTGCCTTTGTTCACCGGAGTCGCTACTCCCAGACTGGTTCCCAACCGGCAATCTTGCATCAAAAATATTGTTAAATACAAAAACAAACATTAGCAGGGACTCTTGTGTGTGTAACCCACCCTTTTTCTACCCCAGATTCGCTTCACCATTGAACAGGTGGGGAAACTAGGCTCAGATACCAAAATGTCACATCCCGCCACCTTAACCATGCTACACTTGATGGTAGTCGGGGTGTAACCAAAAATTCTCTTGGCAAGGGAAGCATCGAGTTCGATAATATCAAAATTCAGCATAAAATAAAACATCTGTTGCAGCACTCATCTGCTCACTCAGCAAACATCGTACACGATGATTTATTACAATTAAAAATAGGAAGAAAGTGACAGTTCAAGCCTCACCAATCCCCTTGTACTTGTCCCGTGTTTGACCAAGTGGAAGAGTACCTGGCAAAAAAGCATCAGTCTCAAAGTACTGAGTAGAGAAAGCTCATACTAAAAAAATATTTTATCAGAACACAATATCAGTAGATTAGCTCAACAAATTCATTATCAACCTTCGATCACGATGTTAGGAAACCACTCTAACATCGTGTGAAAGTACAGAGTTCATATCAACACCTCTTAACAGGGTTCATTGTATTACACAGATAAATTTCATAATACCATTCACGATATTATAAAAATATGAAATCTAGGACACGATGTGTGTACAAACCTCGGCCACAATACGTCTACCAACAATCCTCAGCTGCCGAACATCGGACCGTCAAACCTCTATTAGTCAAACATCGTTTCTCCATAACATCACATTATCAGTTTTATCCATAACATCGGTACATTATAACATTTGTGTTTTCGTGATTGTACCACTCAACATATCAGTGCTACCAAACATCGGGGATGATTGTCAAACGGTTCTGATTTCTCGGTGTATTGCCTCTCTATCAAAACTCACTGGAATGGTTCTCAGCGACCACCCATAATTCCACATATTCCAGCTCACTACCAATACTATCCTCAGCGATAGACTGGTCTTACGTCTCATTTTTGCCAATAGTACCTTCAGTGGTACACTGGACTTACAGCATCATTTTTGCCAATACTACCCTCAGCGGTATACTGGACTTACAGCATCATTTTTGTCAATACTACCCTCAGCGGTAGAATAAATTTACAGCATCATCTTTGTCAATGCTACCCTCAGCGATAGACTGGACTTACAGTATCAACATCATCACTTTTCCAGTTTGGGCAGACACATATATGACGAGAAATTGAAAATCACCTTTTCTTCCCCCTTCTTTCACAGTTAATTTCTTTAACACAAGTCCTCTAGACTTGGCTTTCCAGTTAAGCAATATTATTTTACTCAGTTAACAAGAAAGTAACATAACAATCACGAAATTACTTCACATAAACATTCAGTATAAACTAGGAAAAACATGCATACCATTTCGTACAAAGTAAAAGATTCATAACTTTATTTTTTTTATATTTATATGCATGAGATTTGCCTACCTTGCATCTGTCATTTACAAGGTAATAAATGAATATTAGCTTGGAATCTGCCATACTTCAAGTTCGTCCTGTCCGTTGGGCTATTTCCCCCAATTTTTCAGGGAACTAGAATATCAGAAAGAGTTAATGAGAGAGAAAATGACAGAAGCAGAGGATATATATATTATTCTCTTACATATTTTTATGCAACTCGACACTTGGCACGATTAACTCAACACTTGGCACGATTAACTCAACACTTGGCACCATTATCTCAACACTTGGCACGATTATGAGCTAGCTCACACTAACTCTTAGAACTTGCCCACCAACTGCATACTATCCAACACCTGACTTCAGGGTTAGCTATACACGTGGCACCAAAAATCCACACTACATAACATCGTTCATGAGGTTATGCTTGACTCGAGGTTTCACGTTCATCGTGCACGATGTTACGCTAACTCATATACATAAGAGGTTTCACGTTCATCGTGCACGAGGTTATGCCTAACTCATACCTCCCATGTAATGTCCAAACAGTCACATTCACCCTAGAACCAAAATATAGAAAACAGAAATACCTGGACGTTACAAAATTTTAACTAAGGGCTTCCATAAAAAAATAATTTTTTTTAACCAAGGGGTGAGAACAATAACCTAATATTTTGATAGGTTTGAAGAGTATCATACGTGATGTAGAGTTTCTGAGAATTTCAAGCTTACCAGAACTAGATTTTTAACTAGTTTGAGAAATGATATGTGTGACGTGTTGTACTGGCGTTGTTTCAATACATTATACACTTGAAGAGGTTTATCAGAGATCTCAAGATTATGAGCATTCTCAAGATTGTTAGTGTTAACACGTGGCTCTAACGTTGCATCACAGCCGTACACGTGGCTCCCAGGTGGCACTAACTTCTTATTTAAATATTATTATTCTCGCAGGTCCCAAGCCTCGGTCGCGAGGATTTGGCCAAACATCGTCCACGACGAATCGGAATCATCCTCTAGCAACATCGACGATGATGTTCCTCAGCTGCGCCTGTCGCTGTCGGCGTGACCCGACCGCGCAGTTTTCAATACAGAACACTTTTCCCAGTCACACAAATCAAGAACCCGCATGCTCTAGTCCCTAGAAGAAATGCCAAGATCGAGAAGTCAAGCCCTTCATCCACTACTTCCGGCTCCTCTGATGGCCGACAGGAATGAAGCCATCAGCAGGGGTTCAGCATTTGTTTACTCCATTCTCTTCCGGAAAATCAGGATGGAGCTGCACTATTCGCTGCCTATAAGTACCCTTGAAAAAGCATCAAGGAGGAGAGGTCGGAAGAGCAGAATCTTTCTTCTATCACCTTTGTACCGAGATCTAGAGATAAAGAAAGCTCTCTTTCTCTTTATCTCTTTTCTTTATCTCTTTGTACTGGTCTTTTCGACCGCCCCCTTTTTCTAGTGAAATCATCTCCCGCTGATCGCTCGGTGGATGTAGGGGATTTTTTCCCTGAACCACCTTAAATACCTGTGTGCTTTTCTGGATGCTTGTCACTGTGAGCCTTAATCACCAGACTTAACTTACTGCGTGCTGCCATCTCCCGGGACTCTCCTTTTCTCTCTCTTCTGGGACCCCCTGTATCCCACGTCAACAGTTAGCGTCCCAACTTCCTAGGATCTGAGATAATCATTTTATTACTAATTAGATTTTATTTTTACGAGATCTACTATAGGTTTTTTTTCTATTTTTAGTCCACCTCTTTTTAAGATGATCCAGATTCTTGATATAGCGATCTATAGACAGTTAGACACATATTTCTATCAATCCACCTCTTCTGAGGGTGGACGAAGTTGAGTGTTTTACCAAGGACTCAGTGATTTTTGATAAAAAGAGCATTATTTCCATACCTAATTCTATTTATATAGCAGGTTTAAAACTAGTAAAAGAATATGAAAAGTATGATGATGAAATTGAAGCAAAATGTAGATGAAATGATTACAGGATTTGGATCTGTTGAGGAAAAAATCATAGATGAAATTGATGTGATTAAAACTTATGACTACAAGAATGATATTATATCAAAATTCTAAATTTTGAGTAAAATAATATATTATAACGTTCTTTATTACTAGTGAGAAGTATATTTCTTTTAAAGTTATATTCTTCATTATTTGAAAATAATAATAAGAAGCTTGCTTGTATGAATGATATTTATAATATTAAAGAGTATGATAATTTGTAAGCTAAGGATATTGAACATATTGAAATGATTATTGGTTCTGATAATGATAATATTATGCAGATCTTGTTTGGCACATTCTTGTAAAGCTATTAAGAAATACTAAAAAGAAAGAGAATAAAAATAAAACGAAGAAAAAAGAATGATATATTATCATGGACATGATTAGGTCTTCATTTGGGCATCAAGAGGTTGGTTTATCCAAAACTGATTTTTGGAGAGCTTTTGGAAATTGTTTGGAACCATTTTGATTATCACTTTGATTTCTCACATATTTATTATCAAACTAAATTAGTAAGTAAATTTTAAGGTTTTGTTTAGTGAGTTTATATGCTTTTAAATTTCTTTAGTTTTCTTTATTGTATATTAAAGAGTCATTTGAGCTGGTCTACATTTGAATTTTCGTTTATATTTATGGCATAAGAAGATCAATAAATTCAATAAAAATTATTATATACAAGTGAAAAAGTCAATTGCGTGAAAAATAAATATCATTAGATTATGGATTTATCGTACTTTTAGTCTTTCTGATTTGGTGGTTTTTCAAGACCCAGAAATTGCCTAGTGAGGTCGAGCCTTCTACATTCATATCTCGATGAACATATATACCTAAGTGTCCTTAGTTAAATCCACTTCAAATAAAAAGCAAGCATAACTCTTGATAATTTGATAATTTCTTTTTGAAATCAAGATATCAAGGATCTTTAGTTCGGTAGAGATATATAACTTTTTCAAATAATTTGGAGATATTGACGAACAACCATCACATATAGCCTTGATCATTTAAAGATATAAATGACTGCGTCTCATGGTGATATAGATGAAATTGATGTACTCATTTAGTGATGCTAATCTACTGGATCACAGTGAGCTGCATGCAAGATTGACTTGATCATTTGATGTTACAGATTTATTAGGTCTCATAGTGGTGCTCCTGAGCTTTTGATCTATAGTTGACTGCATCCCATGGAGGCACACTCTAGCAGAGTTGACCCTTACTTGATGAGGTCAAGTTTCTTTTCACCTTAGAAGAATTGATGGTGATGTCTTGTTGATCAACGATCCAGTTTAAATCCTTTGCCATGATGTTTAATAGATGATGCGAATCATCTCATATTTTATTTTATCATTTTGGGAGTAATGAGTTTGAATTAGATTCTTTTATATATATTTATTTATTTTTAATAGTAGGTTTGTTTAGCTTCATATGGTTTATCTAACTGCTTTTTTTCTTTTGGATGAGATTAGTCCTCTTTAAATATATTATATACTTGAAATATTTGAATAGTCTTTTGATAAATAAAAATTTGTGTTTGTGTCCTCTGGAATGAATTAGGGTGAGGTATTCCAAAAAGATATTATGGACGGGAAGGGGTGGGGAAACCTTAGGGCCCCGTTTGTCTAGGAGTTTAAAATTAACCTAGTTTAATTTTAACCAAGCATATCACATCACACATAAAATTTAATATTAAAAATTAAATTTATTTCACATCGTACACATATTACTAAAATAATAACTAACTAATATCACATCGCTCACATATTCCAACATAATAATTAACTTTATATCACATCCCTCACATATTCCAATATAATAACTAATTTTATTTCACATTATTCATAACTTTTAATAAAAAAATATCTCCATCCAAGTTTAATTTTAACCTTCTTAAATTTAACCTTACAAACAAGCAGACCTCTAGGTGTTAATTTCTAAAATGCTACTTATCTACTTATTTTTGTTGTTCTTCAACTTCGTCATTCCACCACTGTTCCACATTAATGTGTATGCATATGTAGTCATGTTTGTTGTGTGTATTTATGTACATATGAATATATTTATGTGCGGATGTGTGTTTTTATACATACATTTGTAAATTCATATGGATTTTAATATGAACGTGTGCATTTATGTGTATATGTAGATATTTAGGTATGTATGTATTTTGGTAAATATATCACAATGCTAAGTGTGCAAATATCATTGGGAGGACGTGCTAAAATATCATTTTCCTTTTTTTTGGAATGCCTTAAATACCATTTTCTAAAATGGTGTACAAGTAAAAATTTCTTTTGTTAATGTAGATTCCCTTCACCATTTACACATTTTCTGAAGTATCCTTTTCCTTTTTTTTTTCTACTTTCATGATATTTGGCCAAATTTATTAGCTCTATGTTCTTGTACAATGGCAGCGAATGCTAATTTTCCTGCCTATTCTTCAATGGAGAGGTTGATACAACAAGCCACTGTGGTTCGACAATACTTGCATCAGGAGCTTGGCAAGGTACATCATTAAATCTATATCAGGCATGAATTACTCATTCTTGTTTGTTTTCTGAATATTCTTTACCTATGGTTTTTAGCTTCTCACAAGTTATATTTATTGTCAAGGAAGAACATATACTTCTAAAGGGATGTCATATTCAAATCTTAATTGTATCGGATAACTATACATATCAAATATACTTTCATATCCTAATGAAAAATGAATAAATTATTTTGATGCACCTAAGATATGTTGGGATACAATGCTTGCCAAGATATTTTAAAAATATATAATATTACGACATTATTTGGAAAGAATTTTTTAAAAAAAATCAATTTCAAGAATTCAAATAATGACGTGTAAATGCATGTATTTAGAAATAACTTTAAAAGCGTAAAGGTTTTATATGCAAAGTGAGCAATCAAATATATAAAACCTAAGAGTCTCAGTCTCATGTGTATATCTAGTGATTCCTATTGATATATGTAATTTGTCAAAAAACTGTTTACATAAATTTAAGGCATGGAGAATTGAACCACATTCTACTAAACGAACCTCAAATATAGTTTCATCAACTGAAAGAGTGGGGAATTAAACCGCACCCTATATTCTGTCATTATTATGATGTTAGATCACTTTATTTTCTTTAATCTTACGTCTTAATAGTTATTGTTCACAAACTCTTTTATATAGTGTTAACACGTGGTTCCAGCGCTGCATCCCTATCGTATACGTGGCGCCTAGCTGGCGTTCGGCCTTTATTTATTTACTAACTTATCTATCTGTTCTCACAGGTCAGACCTCGGTCAAACCTCGAACACGAGGGTTCAACCAAGCCTCGTCCACGATGAGCCAGGACCATCCCTGGTAACATCGTCCTTGATGTTACAAAGCAGTGCCTGTCGCAATCAGCTTGGTCCGACCTCGCCGTTCCCCGTACAACACGCTTTTCCCAGACCCACAAATCAAGAAGCTGCATGCTCCAGCTATCACGGATCCCCAGAAGCAGTACCAATATTAAAAATTAGCATCCTCCTTTTGCTGCTTTTGGTCCCTCCGGCGGTCGACAAGCGGCGTGAACCCAGAGCTTGTTCACCTTCTTTTTCTCCGAAAAACTAGGATAAAGTCGCACCATCTGCTGCCTACAAATACCTCTGAACAATCTTCAAGCACAAGATCCGGCATCTAGCCCCCAGGAAGAGCAGAATCCCTCCTCTATCACCTCTTGTAAAACAAAAACTTGAGAACAAGAAAAAGCTCTCTCTTTCTCCTTCTTTCTCTCTCTTCCTCTTGTAAGCTCTTTGTATTAGCCCTCACGACTACCCTTCTCCATTAGTGAAATTTCTTCACTGATCGCTCGGTGGACGTAGGGGATTTCCTCCCTGAACCACCTTAGATTGTTGAGTGCTCTTCTGGATGCCCCGAACTCTCTCTCTCTCTCTCTCTCTTGCCTCCGCCATTAGGCTTATACCTCTGCGCGTCGCCGTCTCCCGGAACTCTCTCTCTTTTTTGGTATTTCTTGGGATCCCCTACATCCTACGTCAACATCTTCTGGTGCTTTCCTGGGAAGATGGTGGCCAGAACGCACAAAACCAATTCCGCTGCTCGTAGTACGCATGCGGGAGAACCTTCGGTTCGGGCACCGGACGACAGAGCTTCAGCCTCAACTTCTCGGCGTCACGCCGAATCTGCTTCCTCCTCCAGGGGAACCCGCGTCTCAGAACTCCAGGGGATGCTGGCAAATCTCACTGACCTGGTCACTGTCCTCACAGCCCAACAGGCCGTGATCCTCAGGCAGACTCAGCCAGTATGCGCAGTACTTCCTCTCCCGCCGGTCGCGGCGGCCCCTGCTCCTATCCCCCGGGTCGCGGCGGTCCCTGCACCTCTTCTGCCAGTTGCGGCGGCCCCAAAACTTCTTCCGCCGGTAGCGGTGGCCTCTATACCCCCTCCGGTCGCTGAGGCTCCTGCTCCCGCGCTTCCAGTCGCGGCGCCTTCCATTCAGACGTCTGGCTCTTCTCAACCGCCCAGACGCCCCTTTCGTCTCCAGGAGGTTCACCAGAATCCTCTTCCACCGTGTCCACTACCACAGTCTGCTTTCCTTCCACCTGCCTTCCCTCCCTTCCTTGCCGGAAGAGATCCCCTCTTTCCAGGTGTCCAGGCCCCTTAATTTTTTTGTTAGTATAAAACCATCATCCATTTAGATTAATATTAAATAATTAGTTTAAGTGAATTGTAATTCCGCAAGAAGCTTTATGAGTCGTTCATGTATACGTATAAGATAGTTACTAATGCATGATTACTTGTATACATTTTTAAAGGACTGGCTGGTGCTAAGGGTGACACCTTAATGGGGGTTCAGAAGAACCAATTTATTTTATATCACCGCATAGAAGAATACAATAGTATTTAAAATTTAAATGTTGTCTTTTAAGGTGATTTATTATAGTGCTCATTGTCCTTATTCAAACTCATTAAGTTAAATAATTTTAACTTGCTGTTACAATAGAGTATTTACGTAACTAATCTATTATAGCAAGGGCTTTGTTTATACAACTACTCTGATTCAGATATATTAAATCTAAAACAATTCGTCAAAGAATCATATGGAAACTCACTAATTAACACATATAATGACTTTGAGTTTCGCAGTAATTCGTTAGAAAAGTATAATCACTTACTTAAGATGGAGTCAAATCGAGTTGTCTCAACACTGGAGAAGTGCGAAGCTGAAGACGAGTAGGGGAGGGAGAGTGAATGTTAGTCAACTTAGGCTTAGTTTCGATTTGAGGATTTTGGAGCTATTTATAGGCTGAGTTGAGCGGATTCTTGGGGACCTTGTCATCCCAAATGAAGTGAATGCGCTTCTCGATATTGTGTTTGTTTGTTGAGGGGTAACAAACTTATTGAGGGTGGGTTACAAGCAAATAAAAGAGAGGGGGGAGAGAGGGGGGGGGGGAATTAATGAATTAATGAGAGAGATGGGGAGACCGCAAACCTTATTTATAGTATAGTATTATACATTAAAGTATTATAATAAGTGACAGTGAATGATGATGTGAGTTTAATGTTTCCTTTTATTTTGTGGTCCTTGATATTTCAAATGCAATATATATTGATTCAAAGTAAATTTTAAATCAGATATTCTCTAAGTGAGTTGTTACATGTTGTATTTATGAAGCATAAGGGTGAGCAAAATACCTAAAACTCAAACATCGCTAAAAATCTTCTCTCGGAAATTGAGTTGGTTCAAAATTGATTTGAAAATAATTGGTTCAAATCATGAGCTAAATTTGCTAACTCAAAGTCAATTTCACGTCAGTTTCGAGCTTGATGTAACTTACTGGACTAGTTTGAAATTTATATTTAAATATTTTTTTTTTGTGTGTGTGAACATATTATAAACATAAATGTTCTAAAGAAATTCAGTTGACGATGCTAGCCTAATGATTAATGTTTTGGTGGAGAGATCAATTTTGGGTGATGGCAAAATTTTAATATTTTGTTTAACTCTGGCATTTCGAGTTGGCTCAGGAATGGATTATTTCAAGTTAAGTTGACTCAGAATCGAAATGATTTCAATTTCAAGTAATTTTATACTTGAAATCTTCTAGTTCATGCTTGACTGTCAAACTTGACTTGATATCGGCCCCAATGAAGCATAAACTGCATCTCTTAATCGATCTATGCTAAATAAGAAGAAAATATAACAAACTGCCGATTTCAAGTATGATGCTACCCTTTGCAGGATGGTCCTCCACCCTTCTCCTTGCAGGCTTTCTTAAAGAGCTAGTTGAAGAAATTCTACTCAAGCGTGGAGCTTCCTTTCTCCAGTGAACTCCACTTTGAACTGCTACATTGAATGGGAGTAATGCATACATTGAAAGTAAGCCACAATCCCATTCTGTCTTGAAGATTGAGTTGCACAAAATTTGGGACATTGATTAAACTATATAAATATATATATATTTATATTTGTGTCTGTATGTGAAATACTGGGGAGATGCAAAATGGAATATATCTAAACTAATGTTTGTAGCGAGCAAATAAGATCTGTGGAAATCTGTTGTACAACCTCAGAGGCCAGTATTGTTGAACAATCTCCTCTTTATAATTAGAATGTTCCGTTGTGCAATTTGTTGTCAGACTTTTTTGAAGTTTTCTTGTTTGTATGGCTTAAGAATAGCTATGGAATATCCACTTCAGGGTATTCATCACCATTTTTTCTGTCTTCTTCAAATTTTTTTAGCTATGTTCTTGTTGATTCCTAATGATCGATCATCTTTATGATATTATCCCCTTTATTATGTACTTAGATTTCGTATTTGCTGAAATTAGCAGTGAAAAACTGGAATGTTATCTAAAAATGTAAGTACTATGAATTTGGTGCTATTCATGTAATCACTTAATTGCTATATTTTAATTTGAAAACAATTTCCTGTATCCATGTGATTACTGTTTCCCAGTTGAATTTTATAAGTGATTCAGTATATATCAAATCATTTGAAAATTTTAAAGAGCTTTCTTTATGCAAATTAAGTCTTTAGTGTAAAATGTGAAATTTAGATGAATTTTTTAAGGATTTTTGAGACTTGCAGTTTGTTGCATGTGTGATTTTTATTAATGTGTTGTTTGTTTAGTCAAGTCAAGTTTAAACCAGTTAAAGCAATTTTATTAAAAAAAAAGTTTTAAATAAAATTAAATTTATTTTGTTATTAATAATGTGTAATAAAGTTATTATTTTTATTTTAAAATTTGTATAATGTTAAATAAAATTTATTTTTACTGAGATTTATGTAAAATTTAAATATTTGTATTTTGATTTGAAATTTGTGAGAATTCATAAGAGCAATTTTGAGTCTGGGCAAGCAAATAGGATTTTATAATATCAGTTTTTTGAAATTTGACGTTAAATTAATCTTTGCAGTTTGGATTAAGATTGGCAACCGCAGATAGGTGACTAAATTTATAAACGTTTACGATTTTGTTTAGTATGAGAATTAAAATTAGGATTAAAATGATAGTAATTTAAATATTAATAATAATAATAATAAATATTTTTTATTAATAAAATATTTTGATTTTGAGTATTTTGATTTAAAATGTGAAATAAAATTGATAATTTTATAAAATATAATTGAGTATATGAAATAAAATAATATATTTTTATATTAAAATATATATAAAATATAATAAAAATTTATTTATTATTATTATTTTTTAAAATTAATATTATTTTAATTTTGATTTTGGTCTTCTTTTTTAAGATTTTAAGATGCATTTCTTGTAGTTATTTTTTATTTGCTTTTTTATATTTTTTTTATAAAATAATATAAATTTTCTTCTCTTGAGAGACGAGTAAAATATCATAATGACGGAAGGATCTAATGTAATATGATTAGTAACTTGCCTAATGTATTAATGATTTCAATAAATTGATTTGATATTTTGTAAACAAAGGTGACCTGTACGTAATTTTCCGGTTTTCCGGTATATATACTGCCGCTGGTGTCTCGCTATCGGCAGCGATTTGAGCCGACCCTGCCTCGCTTGCATCGAGCGGGAGATGGCGCGACATAAGGCGGCGGAGCTTCTTGTCGCCTGTGGTCGCCTCCGTCCAGCCCTCGTTCGATCGCTCGGCGTCGTCCAACATACAGGTACACCTGCTCTAACCTCACTTCTCCCTCATGAGTGGCAACAGTCGGCTGGCCTGGGGATGCCCGAGGAGCGACAACCGTCAATGGCGGATGTCCGTCCAAGCGGGTGTGAGACCGTTCGTTGATCTTTGTTTTCGTTGAGTGATTCCTGGTCTTCTCTTCAAATTTTGGGATCATGGAGAGAGATTCTTGATCTGAGCGATCCGATTCGAGCGACATGTCACTGGACGTAGGAAAACGTTTTTTACTTTTGGAGACCTTGATGTGGTTTTGTCATGAGCGTCATATAGGATTTGGCGATTTGCCAAAATTAGCTAATGCTTGATTTTAATTTTGTTATGAAATTTTTGGTTATAAAATGATATCAAATCCTGTTGATCAATACCTTAATGGCCAGACTGTTATGAGAATCATAATTCCCGCTAATTCATCTTTATCCTTGAGAACCATGGCTCCTTCTCCTCTATTCTTACATACTCTTATTCTCTTGCATGCATACCGCAATGCTTAGGTGCATATGTTATTAGAATCTAAGTTTTTCAGTCTTTGTTTAATTTCGTGGCTAGGCTGCTGAGACTTTGCAATTTTGATATCTTCTATAACTCATGCCTGAATTTATTATGTGATTTGAGCAAGGGTAAGTTGGAAAGTTGCATCATATTAATTTTATATTTGTTTTCACAGTGTAGGTCAAACAGTATGTGAGGGAAATAGTATCTTATAATTTCCGTTTGGATTATTTTGTTTATGATTAAAGTGGTATATCTCTTGTTCTTTGTTGCATTATATTGATTTTTAATGTTTAAATTGCATAGTAATGGAATCGTTTATCATTTCCATGTGTGTTTCCATTTACTGTTTTTTCGTATCACTGTTTTTTTCCTGCATTGGCACTGGTTGAAGATTTATGATATTTTTATCATCTTCCTCTGTCATACTAGACCTAACATAGGTCTTTATGTTGAAATTAAACCTGTGATCTATCTTCATATATCAAGAGTTTGATACTTGTTCTGTAGATTTGTTTCATATTAGTGATAAGGTTGGTTCTTAGTCCTCAAATGTTTAACAGGATTCCGTAGAGAGCTGGATAATTGGAAATGCTGCTTTACACCAAGAAGTTATGTTGGAGCAAATACCAACAGAAAAACCTTGAACATGGCTGGAATCCCTCTCTTCCAGCATAGGTTGTTTAGTTCTGGCATCGATACAAAGAGAAATACATCTTTTTCAACATTAAATTCTGATGACATCCTTTATTTCAAAGATATATTAGATCATAAAAATGTGGTTCAGGATGAGGATAGATTAGTTGCTGCAAATGTTGATTGGATGCGGAAATACAAGGGTTCAAGTCAACTTTTGCTCTTACCTAAGAACAGTGAAGATGTATGTGCACTGTTAAGTCTGTTATATATGAAAATTTATTACAGTTTCAGTAATACATATTTATTACATTCGATGTTCTGTAGGATCCGAGTAACTTTTTTTTCCTATGATTGCTTTGGGGAAGTGATGCGATGTGGTAACTATTTGTGTTCAGGAAGAATACTTGAAGATTGGCTTTAGAATATTGATGAAGAAAGTATGGCATACCTCCCGGAATAACCATCTTCCTCTAATGTTTCTTCTAATTTGTCATTTCAGATTATATTTTACTAATGCAATGTTATGTAACCTTTCTTTTTCTTTTCTCCTTATGCATATATAACTTTGCGTCCTCTCTTTCCCATTTTCACACATTTTCTTTCCCACCATATTCTGGTATATATTTGCATGTGCCTTACTCTGTAAATCTTCATTATATTATATCTGTAGCCTCCTTTGGGACCTCTGGATATTAATTTTCATAATATGGGAATGCATCTGAGAAATTATTCCATTTTACAAACGATAGACTGTTTTCCTCTTCTAGGTTTGGATTGCATAATTAGCTGATTTTGTGCTTACTGACCACCTCCCTCCAATTGTATAAGATCTAACCTTAGCATTTTCAACATTCTATAATTTTGGTCACGTTCTTATTAACAACCGGATAGTGTATTTTAGTGAGCCAAAAGAATTGTGGTCCTTAAAACTTTGTACTTTTGTTGTTGTCAGTGTTGTATGAAATGATTAAATGCTATGGACAATTTTAACATATGTTTCATAAGTCCTGGTAACAGTATTGATTATCCTTTGGCATGAAAGGATAAAATCAATGTTTTCAAGGTTCTCTATATTTTTAAGATTGCAAGTCAGTACTATTAAAAAAAAAAATTGCAAGTCAGAGTATAGGTATGTTGCATACATATTCTTCTTTATAATGGGGATTTGTCACTTTTTTCTCATTTTCTTATTGTTGCATATGCTATCCTTATTTCTGCAGGTGGCTAAGATTCTCAAATACTGCAACTCCAGATGCCTGGCTGTTGTTCCACAGGGTGGTAATACCGGTCTTGTCGGTGGAAGTGTACCTGTCTATGATGAGGTGATCATTATGATTTTCCTTGATGATTTCTTATCTGAGAACAAGTTTTGACTAGAAAATCAGTAGAATAAGAATATTTCAGCATTGATCTTCGATGTGGAAGAGGATAGTTGTAAATGGTGGTACAGGATATCTTATTTTGGAAATTATGTGTCTGTTTTCTTACTTTATTACTTGAAGCTACATGACTGGTGGTAGACAAGATAATAGAGAAAAATTAAATTTAGTTGATAGCAGCTTTTCTTTTCACCTTGTTTTATTGTTCCTTACTGTTCATGAAAGCTGCTAATGATTGGACATTTACTGCATATTTTGTGATGATGAGATGTTTTGACAACAAGGATTAGAACAATTTTCGTATATTTGAAATGTTCATTGCAGGTAATCATTAATCTTTCTTCAATGGACAAGATTGTTTCCCTTGACAAGGTACGCATTAAGTTTTGATTTCATATATACATGCATACACACAAGCACACAACATATATATATATATAGATAGATATGTATGTATATATGTATGGCTTATACACTCTTTTCGTTAGGCATATCACTTGTTTAAATTGCCTAAGAAATTTGGTATTCTCCATAACCACTAAATTTGCTTTTATTCCAATCTTAGATGCCATATTTGAAGAATTTGTTTATTGTCTTGATTTTGGGGGAAACATCACCATGTCCAATGGTCTTATATTCTGTTTATAATATTCATCATGCTAAATACAAACTTTAGAGTAAATATATTTTTGGTATTGGTGATTTGGAAATTACCTTAGTACCATTGAAAAATTATTGCTTTGGACTTTTGTTGGAATTTCAAGTTAACAACAACAACAATGACGAAGACAATTCCAACAAAGACTTAATCCCGGCTATTTAGTGTGGGTTACATGGATTTCTCTTTTCCATTCAACTCTACGTAAAAGCAACGCTCGTTTTGAGTGCAAATGTTTAAAGGTCATTTTTTATAGTTCTATCTCAAGTATTTTTTGGTTTATCCCTTTCTCCCTTTAACATAATGACTTGGATGTACTCATATTTGCGTATAGGGACCTCTAATGGTCGATGACGGACAAGGTCAAACTAAAACTTCTTCCCCTCATTTTATCCTGAATGGGCGTGGTTTGAATTGCTTCCTATTTTCAATATAATCACATCATATGTTTGCCTGCTACTGGACAGACTGGTACAACTTATGTTAGCAACATTAGATGATTAGCAACGTCAGATGCTGTATGCTAAGTTCACTGTGAGCGACAAGTTCTCTAGCTTTGCAAATTGCAATGTCCATTTCAAACATGTGAAGCATACTTCATACTTGTTTGATTTGTGCTCGGTTTCACTGAGTCAATGTCTTCGTTTTATAGTGCCTGTTATATCTAGCAGATATGTTATTCTAATCAGTAATGATTGATTAAATATTGCCACTTTCAACCAGAGAGGGGAAGAGAAACACAGTTTGATTAACTTTCTAAGTAGGGTTGGACTAAGGAAATGGAACAGGTTCTGGGTTGGTTTAACAGCTTGCATGCTCAACAGTGTAAACTCTAGTACTCCCATGTAATGAGTAGGATTAGAGCTAGAGAATAGGAGATGCACACTTCTGTGTAATGAGTGGGTTTAGAACTTGAGAGTAGGTTAGAGATATAAGAAGGAACTCCATTAATAATAAGGTGAGGAATTTAAATAGACACTACACTTTTTTAACAACATTAAATTATTGCCCATCGTTGTTTAAATTAGTTAAATATAGCGGTTACTATGCCAATATTAGCTAGCATATGTCGAGGAACTTGTAATTTATTTATGTCAAGCATAATTTTGTGCAATTGACTTTGTACTTTTTCCATGCCCTGAGCCACTTTGGCACATAACCCATCCATTCATCTTTGACGGCCAGCACCATCATCACTGCTGCTTATAGAACATATTCTTCACTTTTTTTAAGCAAAATATATTCTTCACTTTTATGGACTATTAAAATTACATATATTGTTGTTTTTATAATTTGCATTGAGCACCACTATTAGTGTCAATTCTTTTACATGTATAATTCGTTCTAAATCCCTCAATGATAGCATTCTATCTATATCATCTGCTAAGAAAAGCTGTGTTTCCCTTTTTGTATCATTGTTTCAGGTTAATGGCATTCTTATATGTGAAGCTGGGTGCATATTGGAAAACTTAAATTCATATTTGGAGAATGAAGGGTAAAGAGGATAATTTGTAAATTTTCTAATGTCAAAACAATTTGGTCTATTTCTCAAGTTGAAAGTAGAAAGTTTCGTTTATTAATAACATTGACTTGATCAAAATTATCAAAATGGATTATTTCTTGAATTCATACAATACAAAACTCACCATACATTATGGTGAATTTGAGTACTTGAAATTTTAAAAATTCTAGATGTAATTATTAAAATGAGTCAGCATTAAGTGGAAGGCAATAGGAATAAATGAAAATTGTTTCTGTTAATGTGTTACTTCTGATTTGCCAAATAATGGAGCATCTTTTAATATCCCATTGAATTAATATTTTATTATATGCAATTGATTGTTATTTTTTGAGGTTGATACATGAGATCCCATAACAATAAAAGAGGAGAGATGTAACAATGCACTTCAAAAAATATAGTTGTAATTTCAACTTCTTTTCTTGTTGAAGTATAAGGTGTTACTTTTGGTGCTACATAGATGCACAAAGGTCCATGAGAATGAGCACAAAGTAACTTCTTCTTTAGATAGAATGTTGTGCTTTTTTTTGTTAAGAAGGAAACAAGGAAGTTACAAACAAGTAAATAACAACCAAGGCTCTTTTTGGAAGAGTTTTTTGCATAACTATGTTGTACAACACTATTATCTTTATAAATAGTTGATGAAACAATTATGTTGTAAATCACAATTATAATATCATCATAAATTTTTGATAGAAAATGGTGAAAAAACTTCCTGCCAGATTTGCTATTGCAAAAAGCTATTGTCCTGAAAGCTCTCTCATATAGGCCCAAATTAATATGTGAAGGTTGGTGATTGGGATGGTCACTAACTTGGAGTACAAAGTGATATAGAAACACGTATGGAGAAAGGGGAGAATAATAAAAAGAAAGGGGAGAAAGAGAAGAAACGAGAGAAAGCAAGAGAGAATTTTATGTAGTCATCCAAAGTCTCCAAATATAGTGATAGGAGGCTCACTTATACCTAACTTGCCTTAACAAATCTAGAGAAAATCTAGACTAATAAAATAAAATGATAATTACTAATCATCTTTAGGATTATAACAAATCTTTCTAAATTTTCGAATATTTAAATTCTAATAACAATAAAAACTAAATATCTAAGATTTAAATGAATCATGATTCTCCTTTAATAATTAAATTCTAATATAGGATTATCTAGATATGTATTATCTTCAAGTTTATTTTTATGTTCATCATTCTCCTCTGCTTGAAAAGAGTTTGACTTTCGTGTGTTAGAATGTGTTATGACTTGTGATTTGGATTCAACAAGAGATATATTTCTTTCATGCTCCAAGCAAAATTAGTATCATTTTTCAATGTCAATGATCTGTGAAGAGTAAAGGCTGGGCAAAACAATGAGCTCAAATATGTAATAAATCCTTCACAATTAAAATAAGATTATTATATAAATAATTAGATAATTTAAATAAATTTGTGTTAAGTTCAAATTTGTGAAAGATGAGGAATTGATGGCCTTAGAGAGAACAAATGTGGCAACTGTTTTTGATGATCTATGAACAAAAGAAATCATATGGATGAAAATTCTACACCTTGAATATTCAAGCCAATTTTTCCAAATTCAAAACTCTATTTGTGAAACATTCTCATGCTATAATGTGTCAAAGTGTAGAAATCAAACTTGTTGACTTGTTAAACTTTATTCCTTTTGGGATTTCTTTGTTCAATATTTTAATCAAAACACATCTTGGGATATGTTTAGAAGAGATATGAGATCTTCATGATGTTTAATTGTACTGAAGAGAGTTGATTTTTCTTCAGAAAATTTGGTTCATGTGAAACCTTACTCGAGTCAAAGTTTCTGTATTAGTATTTCTATCTTGTTGAGAAATTCTCTCTTTTTCAACCACATTGTCAAAGCCACCTAAGCTTTCTTTTTCATCTCTATCATTCTTGAAATATACAAGTTTTGAATAAGTAAAATTGAAAAACACTACGTTCATGTGTCTCTATTAGACCTCACAACTCATTCTACAGGAGAGTGAAGTAGTGGAGGAGGTCCAAAGCATGGCAAGGTGGTTATAGGAGCTAAGGAACACGGTGATCGTTGATGAGTGGATGTGACAGTGGAGGTGGAAGAGTGTGCGACAAATATGTGCGAAGGCTAGTGCATCAAGGCGTGCTTGCGAGCATGTGCAGGTGTGCAACCTCATAGGAGGGCACACACAAACCTCCAAGCAAGG
Source organism: Apostasia ramifera (assembly GCA_019297695.1). Classification (NCBI taxonomy): domain Eukaryota; kingdom Viridiplantae; phylum Streptophyta; class Magnoliopsida; order Asparagales; family Orchidaceae; genus Apostasia; species Apostasia ramifera. The sequence goes on from JAEMOT010000783.1 coordinate 60,271, forward strand.
CAAACACAAAACCGTCTTTGTGTGGGGTTGGATGTAGGCTTGTTTGGCCTGTACGCACGGAGTTAATCATATTTATTCAGCTATGATGCATATAAGGAATAGATTTGCTGAGATGCAACTAAGTAAATAATATAAAATAATAATTTCTTGGGCGAGGATACTAAAATTTTGATATCAAATCATGTTGAAAGTGTATTGAGAAATGGGAGAATAATAAAAAGAAATGAGAGAAGACGAGAAGAAATGAGAGTAAACAAAAGAGAATTTTATTGAATCATCTAAAGTCCTCAAATACACTGATAAAAGTCTTATTTATAGCTAAATTGCATTAATTAATATAGAGAAAATCTAAGTGTAGAGCAAATCTTGGCTAATAAAATAAAAAATAATTATTAATAATCTTATGGATGTATCAAATCTCTTTAAATGCTCGAAGATTTAAATTCTAATAAAGATAAAAACTAAATATCTAGATTTAAATAAATCATCAGTCTTTAATGATTAAATAATTAAAATTTAACATTAGGCTATCTAGATCCGCATCATCTTCAAGCTTAACTTTATCTTCAGCACGAAGATATCATATTTAGAGTGATAAAAGAGATACACATTGACAAGAAGTTTAGTCATCTTCAAGAAATATGCCTGGTACACCAAAGGAGGTAAAGTTACTTTAATGGAGTGGGTTGGAAAAGGCGTACACCAATATTAAATGGGTAAACTATAGCAAAAATATTTTTAACATGAGTTAATACCATTTTGCAGCTCCTATCTCTATATTGATCTGTAATAATCTTGATCATTATGATTTCGATGTGTTCATTACATAACCTAACAGAAGATTTTTTTTTTAGTATTCTGTCTAGTAAGAACCAAGAAAATGAATATCTAAAAGATGAGCAATTTTGCCGTAAAAGTGTGGTTATGTTCCTTTTGGTAATCCTCAATTAAACAATCACCATATCTTATTTAATTATATTCAACTACTAAAATTTTGTTTTGAAATGAGATCAGCGAATAATTGGTATTCTTGCGGACTAGTTTAGCTGATGGATTTCCATGTTTTTTTTTATGTGGTGTTTATTTCTAAGTGAGATTTGGAACCTTATTGCATGTTCATCTCAGTCTGCTAACATCAAAGAAAATTTTTTTCAAAGATGTCCTGCCATGTAAAATGAATAGGAAAGGTACCCCAAATAAGTTACCATGGAATCAACTTTGAAATCTCGGCATCCAAGTATGATGGCATGCCAACAATTCTGTAACAACTTAATTATATATTGTATTTTGTGTGTATTTCAGAGCTATCAGAATTCATTATTTTAATAATTCTACCAAATTTGAGAAGAAACTTTTATAATTAATAAAATCTATTATTTTTACATGTTAGATTGCAAGGTTTTGTGTTGTAATCATTCAAAGAAGCTAAATATCAGTCCATTTGGATCTTGGTCATCTTGAACTTGTCCCGGACAAACTTTGAAACAACAGACGCGTTGCTATTAATATGCCTCGTCAACATGTGAAGGATCTCAATTTAGGAATACTTGCAAACATGGAAATTGCTTTCAATTGATGTACTGAGTTTTGTCAAAGCTTTCAAAAGATAGATAGTCATCATCAATAATCTTATCCTTACAATTTGTGATTGGCTTTCTAAATAGTTCTCTGCAAATCAGTCAGGTTTTGTACTTTGTATAGTTTCAAATTTAGTGCAAGCAAATAATTTTTGTGCAAACTCTAATAAACTTTATTAAACGTTCACATTTTTTGACAGTAAATTTCCATCTTATTTAGCTCTCCAGTTTACAAGCCCAGATGTTTTTTAAGTCTATCATTACTAGTTTATTTTGAATATATTATTGTTTTATACTCTCTCTTACTTAATCATTACGGTATCTTTTCTAAACTCAATATAGGAACATCTCAACATTGTCATTTTGGCAATTTCTATTTTCTTTATTAACCTATTATTCTCTACCTAAGAAGCATGAACACAATAGAGGAATATAGGAATATGACACGATACGACCCAACAACACAATAATGTTTCAAATTACAGGTCTTGGACACAGCAAGACATGCCAAATAACATAATAATTAAATAATAAATATCTATATAATAATATAATTTTTTATAACTTATGCTCAATATTATAGAAGCACATAGGAAGAACGGACACAATATAGGAACACGAAGACGTAGGGAGATGACACGACGCGACCCATTGGAATGTACAGAAGTGTGTGCTTTCTTGTTCTCTAGTATTCATGTGAATACAATAATAGTTGTTTTATTTGTTTTTTGCGATAAAAAGTCTAGCCTTTTAAGTTTGTGTTTTCTTAGTTGAGGTTCTTCTCTACTTAGCCAGCTAACACAGAATCTGCTATTTATTGCTTTTATTTTTACAAAAATATCATGTTCTAGGCTAGATTCATTTTATTAATCCCAAATCTATCTTCCTTTTATTAAAAAAAAAATCCTTCTTCTAAAGCACTTTTCATTGTCCTTATAAAACATACTGCCGATGTCCTTTGCAATATGAATATTGCAATTTAGAGAGTTTGTGAATGTCAAAGTAATTCATGAACAGCGAGTTAATCATGCGGGAATGGAAGACAAGAAGAAATGAGAAATCATGCTAGTCTTGGCAATCAAGCCTTCACAATTAGCTATGTTTGCATAAAGTTGGCATTTTTGAGGATAAAGCAGGTGCTAAACATACGTAATGGAGCAAGTAATTCAAGATATTCAAGCTTTTGTGTCATGTATTTGGTTATTTATAACACCAGTTATTCATCCTTTTTTCATGTAACTAACTAAATTTTGTTTCTACCTATATACTAAAGTATTTTGTCTTATTTAACATAAATATAGTACTTATAATGATGAAAATTTTGCAGTTTTGTCATGCCACTTGATCTGGGGGCAAAAGGAAGCTGTCAGATTGGTGGTAATGTTGCCACCAATGCTGGTGGTCTGCACTTTATAAGATACGGGTCACTTCATGCAAACATACTTGGTAAATATGGCTTCATATAATCCAATGTAGGAAAAATTATTTATTACTTATAATATTTTTTTAAAAATTGTGGCAACTAATGGTTGTGTTTTCATTAAGAATTAGATTCATAAATTGTTAGTCTAAGAATTTGCCTTTTTCAATTTTAGTGTACTTCTTTCATATTTGAATATTTTTGTTTTCTACTAATTGGATTTTCCTATGTTCTTTGCTTATAGTTCACAATATTTGAGTTATCCTGTAGGCCAGAGATAATAGTGATGGAGGATTCCTTTAGATTTAGTTAAACGAACTTAGGTTCAACATTTCACTTATTAATATTGCTAGTTAAGGGTGATTCTTGCATCCATGCTTGGTTGTAAAGATTATGTTGCTTAGATTGCTCACTTTTAGCTAATTTATTGATAGCAACCTTTTTTCATTTCCTCTTTCCTTCTGTCTTTATTGGATAGTTCCCTGATTTTTGTCTTTTAAGATGCTATAAAACTATTTGTCATATCATTGCTATCATATGCGTACTTGCGGTAAGACGGTTCCTTTTGTATTTATCCTTGCATCAATGCTTGATTTTAAAGATTATGTTGCTTATATTGTTCGTTTTTAGCTAATTTACTGATAGCAATTCCTTTTCATTTCCTGTTTCCTTCTGCCTCCACTAGATAGTTCCCTTGCGATTTTTCTCTTTTTAAGATGCTATAAAACTACTAGTCATGTTATTGCTTTCATATGCATACTCATGCTAAGATGGTTGCTTTTATATTTATCCTTCAGGTCTTGAAGTCATTTTAGCTGATGGGACCACTCTTGATATGCTCACAACCTTGCGCAAGGACAACACTGGGTACGATCTGAAGCACCTTTTTATTGGTATGCTTTGCTGTCATATTTAGATTCTGCATGAATTTTTTTTTAGTTCTAGTTTGCATGACATTTTACTTCCAAAACAAGATTTTTTGTTTTTTGAAAGGTGAAACAGGAGTTAAATGACAGCATTTATGCTAATGTATTCAAGCAGGAAGTGAAGGAACCTTGGGCATTATCACCAAGGTTGCATTGCTCACCCCCTGCAAGCCGTCATCAAGAAGTATTGCATTTTTAGCTTGTAATGATTATATTTGCTGTCAGGTAATTCTTTCATTTTGTAATTTCCTAAAGGTTGTAATTTGAATTTTAGGTGCTAGAGAATCACATATTGCTGCTTGTATTCTGATGAGTCCTTAGCTTGGTCACACTTGCTTTCAGAAAGGTTATAAGTAAAATCCCCATAGTCGCCAAGAAGTGCGATTGAGGTGTGCTCGCAAAGAGAGGCACCTCATTGCGTGCTAGTGAACTCTATATTTTCCCCCTTTTTATTCTTTTGGAAGGATCACATATTGAGGTCCGCACTCCGGGGGTACACCTTGTTTGTCAGCAGCCATCAACTAGCCTTATTTTGTGAGCCATGTCTGTGCCATTGTTGTCACTTTTCTTATGAGACTGAAAAGAAGGGCCTTACGTCGTTGATTTCAATTTTTTTATGTTGTCATTTTATTATAATTTTGATGTTTTGTCTGAATTGCAATTAGATGCCTTGAGCCTATTTTATCTGGTATGTAATCAAGATTATGCTTCTTTTTTTTTTAATATTGCCCTAATGGATTGTTACTTTTTGAGCTCGTTTGATAAGAAAATGAGCTAAGGTTGAATCTAGTTAGTTTGAATAACTCATGACTGAAGGTTGGTTTGAGTTCTAGTTGACTTTCAATCCAACAAACAATTTGAGTTAGGCAAGATTGCTAATGGTAGTTGACTCATCACTCCTATAGAGATCTGACGTGACTATCATTTGGTTTGTGCTCAATTGAGGTCTTTACATCTAACATTGGCACATAATTGGGTAGCCATGCTTCCAAAAAAACACGAATAGGTCCCTACTGTTTCTTCAGCTGATTTATAAATGCTGCCAAAAAATGGTATTCATGTCTGATAGAACTATTTGGCTTGTAAGGTGATAAATAGGAAGAATCCTTATAGGTGGCCACAAATTTTGATCATACTGCTCTGATAATTCTGAATTGACATCAAGGAGATGATGATGATGATGATGATGGTGATGTAAATTTTTAATCTAGATTATGTGGTCTTTTGCTGATTTTTATTTGTACCATGGCCAACATTGGACACTATTTGCTTTTGAACTGATTTTTTTTTTAATCCAGAAATTACTTGCAGAAGCCAAACGGAGCCTAGGTGAGGCCATTTCTGCGTTTGAATTTATGGACTACCATTCTGTTGAAATGGTATGATGTTTTGCTTATTAATTTTAAATTTATTATATACTTTCGACCCTGAACTATGTTTTAATTTTTATTAGGCACTACTAATATTTGATGAAACTTATCAGCGTTTAATATAATGTATGTTAACATCCTGAACCATTGCTTATTAGAGTAATTGGATTTGACTCATAATTGTGTTGATAATTGTATTCTTATTTAGAATCTAAGATTTTTTTATTATAAAAAAATCTGACGATAATTAATTAGATTCATCTATTTAAATGGTATTATTCAATATGACTAAATCAATTTGGATAAACTCGACCAATTTGAATATTAAAAAAAAATATATTCATATACTTATAATCTGCATCATCCATCAAAAGCATACTATGAGATCCGATCTGGATTATCTATCATTTAGATGTCTTCATCACAAAAGTACGTTCATCAGTATGGATTCTCTAGAATGTGAAACCCTTTTGACTCTAGTTCTACATATATGCTATATCAGTTAGTAAAATGATCTTTCCAAGCAAAGCATTCTTGGTTTATTTTCTTGATATCTTTGATTTCAAGTTTTAAAATAGTTTTATTTAAGTACCTTACTTCTTTATTCAATGAGTTCATAGGTTCTGGCCTACACAGAGGGAGTACGCAACCCATTACCAGCTTCACCATACAACTTCTATGTTCTTATTGAAACGACTACTAGTGATGAATTATATGACAGGTAAGTTTAATTATTTGTCTTCCATCAAATAAAGAAAGTTTAATTATTTGCCGCACTGCAAGTCTTTTTTAAAAACTTCTGGTATTTATGTTACCTTTTTATGGCAACTTCCATTTGGCTTGTGGTAATCATGGATTCTGCTTTCAAATTTAATAAAATTTTCATAATCGTTTGACAATGTTTTACTCTGCTTATATTGTTTATACCTGTTTTGTCTAATTTGTTGCAAAGGCTATTAAAGATTTCAGTCTTGTTGCTTCATTTTGTTTTACATCATCATAATCTGATTTCAGCTGCTTTGAAACTCTACCAGTGTTGACAATACCTGTAGGTTGCAACTTATGAGGTAATTTTTGACTGCATAGGCTTTCCATACAAATTTGACTGCAGTTGCGCAGCTTGTTAATATATATATATATGCAACTGATTGTATTAATAGAGCACGAATGATCAAGTGTTTGTCTGAGAAAAGGGTTACATTAAAGAAAAGATCTTGTTTCAAAATGCTTATGCTTGTCCATTTCCTTTATGTTAACTTGAGTTCATCTAATTTGATGCTTTTCTTTGCCATTAAATTTTTTAACAATTCATTTCATATTTTTTTTTTTTGAGTTTTGTTAGGACTAAACTTGAAGCTTTTCTCTTACACGCGATGGAAATGGGACTCATCTCAGATGGAGTTATAGCACAAGACTTGAATCAAGCATCCTCATTTTGGAGAATTCGTGAGGTACATACATTAAAAGTGAATTTTCATTTTATTGCTAGTACTTCTATGGATCGTATTTTACTTCTCAATGCTTAGGTGCTTTCAATGACTTGCACTTTATATCTTAATGTACATCAGTTATTTAAGGAATCATATGAAATAGTGCTGAAACATTCTCCTACTTTTACACATTGTGTTGGAGCAAACTTTTTTTTTTATTCTATTGGAGCGAACTTTTGCATCAATTTATTTTGGGCCATTTAGTTTGATGTTATAGTGATGTTGTCATGTTAAGAAATTAATGATTTGGTTTCATGACATATTTATATAACATTGAAAACTTACAAATTTGCTATTTTAGAATGATGTCACTCCAATTATGATTATAGAGAGAGATGAAATAGAATAATTTTGTAAGGGAGAGCATTATCATCTTCTAATAGAAAGACACTGAATAAAGATATATGCTAATTTATAGATAATACAAATATATAAATGACATTAACATTTAGATAATACTAACATCTAGACTGCATCCCCTTAAACAAATAAGAATTAAATTGAATAATAATCCTCTTTTCCATAGGTTTGGCATCACTTGCATTTTCTTTTGGCCTGTAGCATCATTTGATTTCTTACAACAAAAGGGACAAAGGACAGACCGACATGATGCATTACTAAATGACAAATACAGCTCAATAATTGTTTTTACTAGTATGCCATTACAAACTTGCCTAATTACATACAAAATATTCAAAACTTATAAATAACAAATACAATACCCAAAAGTTAATACATTTCAAATATATTTTCATGTAAACAAAACAGTAATTAACTTTATTTAGCTACATTAACTTTGATTAAAAGAGAAAATTCTATTAAAGTTGATGGAATATTCTTTTTAACTTGTATTTTTTTATGCTAGGATGTTATACTAGAAATGTGTTAGCTTTTGGGTGTTGCAAATGTAATTTAAAAGCTTTGAGTATTTTATATGTAACTAGGCAAGTTTGTTGTGGCATAGTAATCGAAGAGAATATGAATAAAAATATACGTATATTAAGATATATGACCTAGCTTCTATGTCTATTATGGTATTATTAATGAATATTATGGATTGGTTCATTTGCAATTTAATGACTTATATGTATAGGAACAACTTTATTGAAACTTACATGGAAGCAATAGATTGTACATTTTTCCTCGTTTTGTCCATTGTGCAGATCAGGCTTTCCCATGGGAGGATATGAAAAAAGGGGACACCATACCTCTTGGCATAAATTGTATTGATTAATTAAACTTGTTCATTTACTTAACAACTGGATGTGTAGATATTAGATGATGGAATCACCAAGATAGTTACTTGTACATGAAGATTTTCCAAATTCTAAAATAGTTGCTTAATGGAAAGCATGTAGGAGGTTCAATTTCTGAAATTTAGTAGTGATAGATGAGGATTGAGATAGTAGATTCTACAAATAGTTGGGATGGGGCTATTTGTAATTATGGCAATAAAAAGGGAGGTTTCCTATTCAGAGGCTTTTTAACTTTCAAATGGAAATCATAATTTAGTAACCCATGTTGTGTCAGGGTATTCCGGAAGGACTTTTGAAGGCTGGTGCAGTCTACAAATATGACTTGTCTTTGCCGATTCAAGTGCTCTACGCCATTGTTGAAGAAATGCGAGCACGTCTTGGTGATTATTCCTGAACTTCTAATTTTATTTCTAACTGCACACCGACTCCATAACCGTCTAATTGTTTTTGGTGGGATTTTGGTTCAATGTAATTTAATGTTGGTGTTATCTAGATATCTATGTTATCTAGCAATTATTATTTAGTTGGTTTGGTGTTATTATATTATGGATTAAAGTGTCTATCAGGCTTCATGGATCTAAAATTGTAACCTCTAGCTTCTTTAATATAGAATCAGATTCTTGACTCCCTTGTCCTGAGTTTATTTGCTTCTCTATCTTTCATCTATTCATAGGAGGTGACATCTAGTTATTGCTTGATTTTGGGTGATATTTAGATGTCATTTTAGAGTGGCAATTATGTAATTTTTGATAATGCTATCTAAACATGTCAAACTAAACAATGATTTTCTTCAAATAATGTGACATAATATCACAATAACGTAGAAATACATGTAATTTTCAGGTAATACAGCTAAGGTTGTGGGTTATGGTCACCTTGGAGATGGTAACTTGCACCTTAATATCTCGACTACCCATTATGACGACAAGGTATAATAACTAAAAGTTCATACTACTAATTTCAATCACTATCATTCCAATATGTTATCACATTATTTTGCAGATTCTCTCTGAAATTGAACCATTTGTTTACGAGTGGACAGCAAAGGTTCGAGGAAGTATTAGTGCTGAGCACGGCTTGGGCTTGATGAAAGCTGACAAGATCCACTACAGCAAATCTGCAGAAACTGTAATTGCGTCAATTCTGTTTGAATACTTCAAAATAATTTGTATGATGCTTCTTTCAGTCATGTTTATTGAGCAAAAGGTTGGACTAACACTGATGCAGATGATGGGAAATGATAGGAAATTGTCTCCCATGGGGTAAATAATCTAGTATGGAGTTCTGGCTTTGCATTATTGCCAAATACTTCATTATTGGATAGTGTGCCCAATCATAAAAATGAAGCTATGTATTCTATTCAGCAAAACTTCCATGTTTTTCCTTCCTATTAACTTATATTTTTGTTTCTTGTTTTTGTCTCAACTTAATGCTATGCATTCTACAGTTTATTTATTTAAACCCTGATATCTGTATTTTCTGTTTGCCTTTCTGTTTTATTTTTTAATTTCCAGAAATGTTTTTTTCTATGCTTTTAATTTTCTCACGCACAGGTTCTAAATGTCCCAGGTGCAAGTAATGGCTTCAATCAAAAAATTGTTTGATCCAAAAGGCATCATGAATCCTTACAAACTTCTACCACAGAGATTATTTCAAGACTGAGGTTAGAGAACTCTCATTCTGCTAACGTTTTGAGTCTGAAATTGATTCTACCAACTATCTACATACAATAACAACTAAGCCTTAATCCCACTAGGTGGGGTCGGCTACATGAATCTTTTGTTTTCATTGCGCTCTATCAGTTACCAAATTCTTATCTAAGTCTAAGTAACTAAGATCACTTCTTATAGTTTCTTGTCATGTCTTTTTTGGTCTCCCTCTTTCTTTTTGTATATGGGCAAAATCTAATAACTCAATTTTTTTAACTGGTGCTTCAATCGGCCTACGATTTAGATGTCCAAATCATCTAAGCCGACTTTCTCTAAATTTATCCTCAATTGGTGCAACACCAACTTTCTTTCGGATATACTCATTTCTCATTCTATTCTTTTGTGTATATCCACACATCCACCTTAGCATCCTCGTGTGACGTATAAAATGTGTACAAAATTACAGGTGATGTAACACTGTTTTTGCTCTCTCTAGCTACATATGATGAAATGATCATTATTACATATTGTGGATAATCAAAGCACCTTTGTGATGCTGACGGTGAATTTCCTTGGGAAGAAGATGACAGCATCACACGCATCATCAGTGGAGATTATTTGTGAGGTAATTTGCAAGGTATTTCTCCACAACCAAACCTTCCTGGCATGCCTGTGCTCAATAATTTAGTGTCTCATATATCTGTGGAGCTTTCAAAGTATGATTTGATAATCCTTTTTGCTTTGGTGTTTGCTGATTTGAAGTTTGACCTGCGTTGTTTTTATGTTTGACCTGCTTATGCTTTGCCCAAACAATGTTGTCTCTATTTGCTGCCTTTTCTAGGTGTATTAATTTAACTGTTCCATTTCTTCCTTATTCTATAGCATATGACAAGCATCCATTATTATTTTGTTGCCGCTTTTCCCCCCTTATTGAAATCAGGAATTACAACACACGAGTTTTTTTTTAAGTAGTTATTATTATTATCTTTATTCAGGTGAATTACTAGTTCTCGACTATTTTCATGTGAATTTCTTTAAGCTTGACCTCTACTATACATGTAATGGTTGGTACACGTGTGAGCAGTTTCCACCAACTTCATGGCCACAAGGAGGATGAGCTAAACAATTTCTTTGCCTTTCTTTTTTTATGTATCATAGCGTTTATCACGTGTTAATAATGCTAAGCATTTTCTTCAACGCACAAAATATATGTTCTTTCAATCATATTCTTAGGAGAAAAACAATCAGTGTGTGGAAGTAAATGAAAACATTCGACTTATAGGAGATAAGAATTACAGGAGAATGGACTTTTCAAGTAGGACAAAATTTAATATGATTGATGTATTGATGAGGTAGTTTTATATATGTTTCAAGGAAAATTGTGACTACAATTAGTTTAAGTGGATTTAGTATCCAAAAAGGAAATAAAAATCAGAGATTTGGAGAAAAATAAAGTGGATCGGATGACATTCTAATAGATGTTTGAAAATATATAGAATATGAATGAGTTTTTTAGCTCATTAAGTTTTTAATATGATTTAAAAAACTAAAAAGATATCAAATAAATAAAAAAAGAATACATTATTATCTATTTATAAGAACAATGGTGATTTATGAGATTGTGTTAGTGTTAACGTAGGATGTAGGGGATCCCAAGAAACATCAAAAAAGAGAGTTCCGGGAGACAGCGGCGCGCAGAGAGGTAAGCTTGTTAGCAGAGGCTTAAGAGAGAGAGAGAGTTCGGGGCATCTAGAACAGCACACAAAGATTTAAAGTGGTTCAGAGAGTCATTACTTTTTGACTACTCCTAGGAGTCATTACTTTTTGACTCAATCGCAATAAATGCTAATGAAAAAAATTCCATTATTAGCGTCTATACTTATACCAATTAATAAAATACTATGATATTTGCTTAGAAGTAACGTTTCATTTAATAGTAAACGCTAACAGAATTTTCATTCTTCTATAGATAGATCGAAACTCCAGAACAAATATTTGAACCTATTTACTTGAGATTTTTGTATGTTATGAAAAGTTTCAGGCATAACTATTATTAGGCACTCACAATATTGGTATAAATTTTTATATAATTTTTCCCAATCACTAAATATAACCTTGATGGCCTTCCTTCGAGCATCTCATGTTTTCATGTAATTGATTTTAATATTGTACTTTGTATTTACCCGTGACATAATGTCACTTGGGCGCATATCAATTTGAGCTCGCATTGTTGATTCTACTAAGTGGGCAATAAATCCAGATATGCATTGACGGTGGTCCTCGTCGGATTTTGGGTTAAAACAGTTATGTGGGTCACCAAGAGTAGATATTTTTCATGCACCGTCGTATCCCGTAGCGAAGATTGTATATAAATGTCATCTATATGGAGTGGGTTTATCCGCATCACGTGTGCAAATTAATGTCATTTTTTATTTATTTGGTACTATCTTCTTATGTTGCACATGATTACAGATTGCCCAATCACTCAATGAATATTGGAACTCCCACTTTGAATAAAACACAATATTTACCTGAAGATATTTTGGCTCCCGAAAATTTAAATGTCTATCTAGGCTACCAAAGTAGGCATCGTAATCGATTTCCGCATCTCACTCTTGCATGTTTGTAGCAAATTGAACATAGGCATTGTTTGATTCAGTTGCTGCAACAAAATTGCGTAGAAGAGTATCAACATCCTGCTTTCTTTGAACATACTCCTCTTCGTTAAGTTCATTATCACTGGAATCCGATTCTCTTTCAGATTAAGTTGGACTATCAGTGTACATCAACTGGTAATCATTGTCTTCTTCATTAATGACATCATCAGCTTACACATTATAACTTGTGGATGAACAAATATTGTAAATATTACGACGATAACTACACAATAATTGAAATAAATTTATGTAAAAAGTTAATAATTTATCTACACAATATATTTTCTTAAGAAAAATTTACATTGTATTAGAGCATAGTAGTTCTTCAGATTGTGATGGAAGATATACATTTGATAGTCCTTGCATAATTAAGATGAGGGCACTTTCTTGAGTATTCTTGAAATAAATCTCTCCCTCATTCACATGCGATGAAGTACCAATAAGTGAACAGCTTCACATTCATTATTATTTTCGATACGCCATGCTATATATCTTGTTTCTTCTGACTATTTGCATAACATTTTTACGTCGTGATTATTCAAATCACGATGGATTGTTTCACATATTTTATTTTTCAAATTAGCTAATGTGTCACCAAGTTTAAAATTTAGAATCTTAGCATGACCACTAACATAATTTGATCAAGGTTTTGAAAATCGGACCGGCTTTAGAACCGGTAGACTGAAAGGTTCAAGGTTCAATGGTCGAACTGGGGTCGAACTGGGATGAAGTAAAAATTAAAAAAACTAATAAAATATAATATAAATATAGTTAAGATATATATATTATTCACACATCAACACAATAATTAGACATAAAATGAATATTTAATAATTGAATTTAATAAATAATATCTTATGTCAATAATCCAAATAATTCTAAGCAAATCGAAATAACAATAACCCAATAAAATATTCGCAAATCACAAATTGAGTATAATATTTAGTACATCATTAAAAAATTTGAATAAATGTATACTTTATTAATATTAAAATACTAAATTATTTCATCATTTTATATTACTAAAATACTAAATCATTCCGAAAGAATGGGAGCTGGAGAGGAGAGTGTAAGGCAAGAAAAATCGCGAGTTCGTGACTGTTGCGCAAGTAGATGCAACAGAACAGAGGTTGAGTTAGGGACCCAGCGTTTAAGAATTTTTTTTTTTTATTTTAAACTCAACCGGTCCAACCGTACCGGTTCACCTGTTGACCAGTTGAACTGCGGTTTAGACCGATTCTGATGGGTTTTAAGCGGATCCGGTTATAAAATTAAACCGGACCGGTTGGCTGACCGGTTCACAGTTCGACCGGTTGAACTGGCCGGTCCAATTTTTAAAACCTTGAATCTGATGATTCATCGTCCAAAATAAATGGTAACATAAACAGATGAATTTATTATTTTATATATAATATAATATTTTTAAATATGATTAATATAAAAATAATGTTTAATTATTATTCAGCAAATAAGTATTAAGTCTAATAGATAATAAATAATTAAATTTAATTTTTAAATATTTTTAATAATTTTATTTATTGTTATGTAATTATTTAAATAATTATATGTAAACAACTAATTAATTAGTAATTCAGTAATTTAAAAAAAATTTAGAACATTCAAAAAAATATAAAATATATTTTAAAATATTATTGTTTTTGATTTTTTTCTTGTACTTCTTTTTGAAAATTCTGAGAAAATAATTAGTATGGAGAAAATGAGGATTAGATTTATAGAAAATGTTACTCAGTGTGCGGATAATTTCAACGTAACGACAATTCAGGTATCAACATCAGGATGTAATTTAACTCAATGTCATGGGCAGAAACCATATAACGAATCATGAACATAAAATACCGGTGTGATATCCCGTGTCATCAATTAATGCCAACAGGCAATTCATTCTAAGGATAGTTTTGCGAGAGTTAAAGCTAATACCTTCACTCCATTTGTAATCTCCTCCACAGAGGCAAACTCTTCAGGTTTATGACTATAACCTGTATGGATCCAGTTAATATTGATCTAATTAGATGTATATTTAGTGTGGTATCTGACAATGAAAGGCTTCAAGTAGTGACATGTGATGTGAGAGAGATAAATGCAAAGGGAGAGAGAGAGAGAGAGAAAATTTAAATATAATTGCAAATACATGTGATGTGACTGTAAAGCTAGAATAAGATTTTTTTAGAAAAAAGGAAAATAATTACATGTATGACATTGAAAAGAACCTAATTTACATATCAACCTATAATATGAAAACTAGGGCACAAAACATGTTGAAAGTGCTACAATGTCCAATCTAAGATATATAAAAAACACGATGTCCTATATATAACTTTTGTTTCAACTCAAGCATGTATGTAATAATCACTAGAAAACTTTCATGGAAGCTAAGTCAAGACTGCAAAAGCATGGCGTTTTGCCATAGATGCATATAAATTTGATGTCTAGGATGTAATTTAACTCAATGTCATGGGCAGAATAAACCTTTAAGAAACTTTCATGAAAGTGAAGTCAAGACTGCTTGCACAGTGCATTCTCTTTTTAGTTTAGGGATAATATGATGTAAATCTAGAATTTTGAAATCCTTCGTTTAGGTCCATGGGATGCAACCATTTCGCATTAGATCTTTGAGATCAACATAAAAATATTTCAAATACACCCTTTACTAACAAATTTCATCAGTTAGTAATTACATTTTTAAGTTGCTAATTACAAAAAATGCCCTTTCTCACTTTCTTTTCTTGCAAGGCACAATAGGATTTACATGACACATGAAACTAATTTATTTATGAGATATCTGTAATATAAATATTATTCAATAAATACCATAAACAAATTAATATTATATATTTCATAGTGTGATCTTCATTTCACCCACATTCTAACTTAATCTAATTTTAGTTAAATAGCTGTCAATTATACTTTATTTATATAAATATTTTAAAAATAAATAACAGATATTGAATTTTACTTAGTAACACAATAATATCAATAATATCAATTATAAAATATTTATATAAATAAATCATAATTAACAATTAATTTAATCATAATTAAATTGAGCTAAACTGCTAGTGACAGATGGTTATGTGATGCATATGTAAATCCCGTAAAACTCAAAAAATCGGATGAAAATATTTTGAAATCATGGAATTAAGTAATATTATCTCCTAACTTTAACTTGAATGTAATTTACATTAATTTAGAATCTTTATAACCTAAGATATTAGTTCAACAAAAACTTTTATTACGACTAAGAGGACATTTCATTCAATATTATTATAATGTTATATATTTTTAAATTTAATTATATATTTAGTTAACATTATAAAAAATTATAAAATTATTATTTTAAAATAGCATCTACATGTTATTCTATAGGGTTAAATTGTTTTCTATTATCTTTTAATATGATTGATATCGAATCAAATAAATAATAGAAGTAATTCTATTTAGGCTCTTCAAATTTATCTAATTTGCTATCGAGATCCACAAACATTAAAACATATTGTACAAATTTACAATAATTACTACATAGTTCACTAGGGCCCTAATTATTTTTAAAAAACCTTCCAATCAGATTCAACATAATGTTTTCTATTTAAAATATCGTTATTTTATCAAAAAAATTAAATTAAATTAAATATTTTTTCAATTACGATTTTACCCTCACGTACAGTGCCTCTGCGGACAGGTCGCCTACGCGCAACTTTGAGCACAAGCAATCGGCAGCGCGCGGTGTCCTCGCAAGGGTCGTCGCTGCCCGCCGCCTCGCACTAGATGCCCTGCGCGCGGGTTTTCGCTTGCTGCCGGCCTGGTGAACTATATAGTAATTAACGCCTCACGCGCAAACGCCCTCCACGTGGGTTTCTGCGTACGGCCAGCCTGGTGAACTATATAGTAATTAACGGATCGCCGCAATGTGCGGCCCTGCGCACCAGCGCCCTCTGCGCAGGAATCCGCATGCGGCCTCGCACGCCGGTGCCTGCGCGGACTTGCATGCGGGCGTCCACGTGCTTACTTTAGCCGGCCGAAGTGTGCCTCTGCGCGTGGGTTGTCGCAGCCCTTGCGCGTGTGCGTCTACGTGCTGCCCCACGCACGGGCGCCTTGCAAGCAAGCATCCGCATGAGGCCCCAAGGGCCTGCGAGCAAGCATCCGCATGAGGCCCCAAGGGCCTGCGAGCAAGCATCCGGTGTCTGCACGCCGCGTGCAAGCGCTAGCTTGTGCCGGCCTCAATGGCATATTTTGAAAATTAACATATTAAGGAAAGGTATTTTTGTTATTTTTACAATACATAACAGATTTTGACACTGAAGAATCATGATGTTCGATGTAATATTTTTTGTGGACCTGAATGACATGTTTTAAGATTTGTGAACTTTTGTGTCCAAGTAAATCTTAGAGGCCTAAATAGAATTATCCATAAGCCCTATTTGACGCAAAAACCAAAATAGTACTAATTTAAAAAAGAATAATAATAATAAATAAATAAATTTTTTAATCATTCTACACAAATTTTAATATAAAAAAATTATTATTTTACTTTACATATTCAATAATTTTTAATAAAAATATCAAATTTATTTCAAATCTTAGACCAAAATATTCGAATTGAATATTTTGATCTAAAATGTGAAATAAAATTAATATTTTTATTAAAAATTATTAAGTATGTGAAGTAAAATAATATTTTTTTATTAAAATTTATGTAGAATGATTAAAAAAATTTATTTATTATTATTATTTTTTAAATTAATACTATTTTAGTCTTGATCTTGATCGCAGGGCCTAAATAATAATTTAGAGCATAAAGATCTATATGATTTTGAACCAAGCACCCCCTAAGCATGTCTTTGGGTAATCATTTTATATTTTATGTTTTTTTAATAAAAATTTGTGCTAAGATGTGGAACAAACCTTTATAGCACGGAATGAAGATCATACCCATCGGCGATATCCTGCAGATATTGCAAGGCTGTTAAGAACTGCTAGACATTAATACAGGTAGTGATTCAAAACTTAAAAAGGATTTTAGGCACTAAACTTTATTTTCCAAAATTATTTTGTTTTCTGCAAGTTGATGAATCTTTTGAATTAAGAACTTCTCATGAAGTTTACAGTTGTATTCGATATTAAATGGATAGATAGATAATCTTTGATATTATAATAATGGTTGAGAGTTCCTTCGCAAGAATTGATCCAGTCGATGTTGTACCAAAAAACTCTTTAAATGTGTTTGTTTGTAAGGTTAAAATTAAATTTGGATAGAGATATTTTTTTATTGAAAGTTGTAAATGATGTAAAATAAAATTAGTTATTATGTTGGGATATGTGAGGAATGTGATATAAAGTTAGTTATTATGTTGGAATATGTGTGGGATGTGATATAAGTTAGTTATTATTTTAGTAATATGTGTAGGATATGAAATAAATTTAATTTTTAATATTAAATTTTATGTGTGATGTGATATGCCTGGTTAAAATTAAACTAGGTTAATTTTAAACTCCTAGACAAACGGGGCAATAACTTGGCAATTTGTTAAAATCTAACCCATCTCCACTTTCAGTTCCTACCTGATGAGAGTTTTCTTGCAATAACTTGGCAATTTCCTTAAATCAATATTTGAAACATTAAGCTTTTGTTGATGACGGTGTGGTATCATGCGATACCACACCAAAATTAACGTAAAAACCAAGTTGAAAAACATTCTTCAGTTTGAGGAACTCAAATGAAGTGATTTTAAGGAACATAAAAAAAAAAAACTCCTAACTTTGAAACCCACAAGTAATTTCACTAAAAATTATAAGTATCAACAGTTTCTGACCTGGCCATGAAGAGGGAATCATGGTAAGCTCTACTAATCATGGGCTTTGAATGAAGGTTCAGCTGCCTTGCTGCATCTTGCATTGTGGCGGTTATTGAACTGGAAGAGAGAGCAGGAGGATCCTGGTTCACAATCTTAAATTTCGAGAGTGTGACACCACGATTCTCTGCTATCCTAATAGCAGATAGGCGAATCTTGTTGATTACAGCATTCCTTCTTTGTTCATCGATATCTCGTGTATCTGGTAGGTAGTGCATACTTTGTATAAACATAGCAATTCTAACTAGAAGATCATAATGAGGGAAAATATAAATACGTAACACAAGGTCAATCTTGTTATTTACATAAATAAACAGATGTCAGATAACTTTCATTAAAGATGACTGAAACATTTCATTTAAAGTTCATTACCATTATTTGCATATAAAAAATACATTTTATGAGAAAGAATAAAGTGTAACAAGATAATATTTAATGCCATACAAGGATATTGATGCAAGGCATCTTAATATGCTATGATGCTGATCTACAAGGGATAACATATGCGATGTTTTAAAGCAAGCATAAACCTATGGAAGAGATCGAATTTAGAAAATTCTTGCCGAAAGGTCAAAAGAAGAGTGCTTCTTAACAGAGGCAAGAGACTCACCAATTTCTATATGTGCTTTACTCGGTATGCTGTTGATTGCTCCAGGGTGTAGTTCTATGACGCCTAGAAGTAACATTTTTTTCCAACATGTATTCACAGTAGCAGTTAGCAGCAGTATTAACCCCACAGCAGAATTGCAAGTCAACTGATTAATCATATGAATTATTATTAACAAAAAAAAGTAGCAAAAAAAGAATTGTTATTAGTTCCTTTTTAAATATTTTTGAGCAAAATTGTAGTCCTTGCTATTTTTTTTTAGATAATTATATACATAGCACTTAAAGCTATCTTATACACATATTAATTACCCAAATCCTCATTATTCTAAAAGTGATTGCAAATGACACTTTGACCTCAATACATATTATCACTCATTTATTGTGCCTTCACAAGGATATGATAAGGGGAACACAGTATTTGCATTTGGCAAAAAGGAGGGTGAAAAAATCATGTCCAGAATTATAATAGAGGATTAAGTGTTAACATGTTTTTAATGATTATGTAACTAAATTAAGTTAATTAAAGGTTCAAGCAACTATTAATGAAAGTGTGCAATTGGATGCCTATATTTAAAGCATGTAATCAATGAGTATTTAAGTAGAAAAGTGAAGAAATGTTAGCAAGTTATAAATTTCTTGTACCTACAGTACCAACTGTGTCAATGCATCCAGATTCTAAGACATGCTTTTCAACTGCCAGAGCCAACTCTGCAGCAGCTAACCCTGCATCATTTCTAACCAATCAACGCAAGTAATACATCAGGACATAATTCAATTTAAGATGACAACAATTTTCAACAATAAGGCAAAAATGGTAGGACAAAATTAACATGATTTAGTCCATAAAAAAATTTTCTAAGAATCCCGAATCTAATCTTCACATCAAAATATGCACTGCACTTTATGTTTTATGAGACAAAGTTCTAGCACATGAAAGCCGAGTATATTTTTTTTCTACAAAATCAATCAATAACATTGGAATCCAAAAAATCAATCCACATCAGTTTACTTGTAGGATGACCCAATACAGTACCAAATTGGCTTTACCCAATAAGAGAAATAATGATTATATTGGAATTCATTTTGACCTGAAACATTGGGAACTGGCATGAAGCTACGGGAAATCTATATAATAAGAGACTAATAGCATATGAAGTTACTAACCGAGCTGGCATAAGAACAGCTCCAGCATGACCACCATTCCCCTCAAAATCAACACTTATACTTGCAGGAGCTGCAATTGCAGTAACAATGCCAATAGGAATGCCTAACAATCATGAAAAACGAGTAGAGAAAATAATTTGATAAACATTTCAATACTTTGACAAAAGGGTTTTAATTTTCAAAGGAGCAACCTTCCTCTTCCAGAATTGGCCCTTGCTCTATATGCAATTCTACAAAAGAATGATAACTGTCTTTCTTCAAGAAGACACTAGACAGGTCTTCTTGATGTATTGGATACCCAGCAGATCGTGCTGCCTCAAAGAAGGATATATTTTGTCCATCAACCACTTGTTTAAGGGCATTAGCTAGTTCTTCACTTCCAGCTAATAATCGACTGCCATACATAAAGATATGGAACAAAATCTTATAGACCAATGATAAAATCAAAATAGACATAGCATCTATAAGTTAAAGGAAACAAATATTGATGAACGATATAGGGTTATTAAAGTAAACCAGTGCACAGGTTAACAAGGTAACTAGAGTAAGAACAAGCTAATTATGAGATATAAATTTCAAAATTGAAATGCCATAACAAAATTACAACAGTTTCCAAAGGGGTCCATCCAACCTTCCAATGCAGCTTATTCCAAAACGAGTTGGCTCCTCGGAGGTGAACATGATTACCTCCAATGATCTCTTGGGTTGAAAACCAAACCTGTAGATATAGAATTTAGTAAATATTAATTTCTAGAATTAGGTTAGTTATAATTACAAATAAGGACACAAGTTCAAACCATCGAGCCACTTGACAAAAATATTCATCGAGGCTTAGATACTCGGTTGTGCAACTAAGAGATATTAAAATAGTAGTGGCAGGAAGCTATTTAGTACTAGTTAGAAGTGCTTGTGTCAATGACATTTATAATTAAATGTTGCTAATCATATATATATATATATATATATAACATTACAATCAACAACAAAACAAGAAAGTCTTAATCTTCAGACTAAGGCTACATTAATTTCTCCTCTCCCCAATAACATTAACATTTAAATGAAAGCCAACAACTAAAATTCCAATAGGACCTTGAGAAATGGAATTGAAAAGAATGGTGAGAAATAAGTGGCATGAGTTCTAGAGTCTAATAGTTGCCTGCATTAAATTAAGTGTGCCTGAAATCTTAACCAGCAGATGTATTTTCTATCATGTGACTCAATGATTATTTTTCATGAAAGGTTATTTCCAGCAATTTCTGAAAATATTCATTAGAGTATGAACACTAATCAGAAGTACTAGCTACAAATTAAACACAGGCTAAAGATGCATTAAACACTTACAAGTTACCGACCTTTTTAATACATTAATTGCTTCTATTGCACCTAATACACCAATAACACCATCATATTTTCCCGAATAAGGAATTGCATCTATATGAGAACCAGAAGCCACTGGTGGAAGATCAGCCTCAGAACCATCCCTGCAAGAAACCATTAAACACATGGTATTCCATAACAGCAAGTTTCTTAGCTTCTCACCCTTTTAAAGGAAACAGCAGTACACAAGAAAGTAAAATTATACTTATTCAAGTTGATATCATCATCATTATCATTAATAGCATTATCCCAAATATATATGGTTGGCCATATGAATCCCATGCAAACTTCAGGTCTTTCTCATCTAAATCTTTTGTTAAAACTGCAAAGTTAAACAACAGTACTACACTAAAGAATAATAAAACAAGGTGAATTACTTCTAAGTCACTACGGTAAGCTATCCATTTCACATAGTTTCATTTCAAATGGGTGTTTCTGTTAATAACATAAAGACTTTTAAAGAATTCTTTTCCACTTAAAGTTGCTACTCTTCTTCTTTGTCATTTTTTCTTTTCTCCTCCTCATCTTCCAGCTTCAACATTATTAGTATAGAGGTATTTTAGACATAAAAAATAAGTGATGAATCATGTGAACCTACTTGACAGATCAAAATGGAAAGCTTCCATTAGTTTTGACCAACTTGGTAGAAATATAGTAAACTTACGAAGGTTGTGAAAAAGTAATAGGGTAGAAAGGAGCAAAGTGAAAGAATGAAAAAACATTAACTACATGATACATCCATCACATATAATGTAAAGTAACTAACCCAAAGACAAACCTCTTCAAATATTGCATATATGTACTGAACACATTATTATGAAGTTAAAAAACAAACTAAGGTAAAGGATAGTTACTAACTCACCATCGACCATATATATTGCCTATGGCATCTTCACGAACTAACAAGCCCGCTTGAACCATCAAGCTTTTAATATACCTATATGCAAAGTATAACAAAAGTACTGAGTGGTGTCAAGATTACATGCATTCTACATTTAACTGTCTAATAAATGGCAACCATCATCTGGAATGAAGCATTTAGTTATAACATTGAAATTTAATACTATAAAATTAGGGTGAAGACTTTCTTGCAACTATCAAATCAACAGAAATAAGACTAAATTACATGAAAAGCCATGGTCAGAGTGCACGAAGTTCCTCCTAGATTCTAGTCATTTCATGAAAGAAGAAGGCAGAGATTGTCACAATGGCTTCATAAAGCCATTAAACACAATATCTGTTTTGTTAATCAAAGCCCTAATATTGAACCACACCACATAAACAGCTTATATAATTAGTCTTTCCAATTTCACAATACCATAAGAGATCGCATCACCGCCTTCTTAATCCAAAAGGCCAGGCCACCAAGAGGCAGAATATGAAGATTTGCATGGTTGTATAGCAAAGAAGATCAGCTAGTTTAAACAATACGTGCGCGCAAATATCCTATGCAAGTCTGTTCCCTATATCGCTGAAAGGCCCTTCAATTTTTAGAAATTTATCAAACCATCAACATCACAGTGGAATTAGGAAAGTCATAACTTACCTAAAAGACATTAGCCTGTTGATTCAGGGGAGAATTAAAACTTAACAAAGAATGGAAGCAAAGAATAGGAAAAATGAAGCAAATCCTGCAAAAACTACAAGAATACAAAGATAAACAAAGAGCTGCTTCACCAGTACAGCTGAGCAATTGAGGAGCATTGTCGACAAATCATGCATGCTATGCAAAAACATAACCACAAAATCCAGTAAGTCACAAGCTATTTTCAACAGCCGATACCTATGGCCAAAAGGTAGCTTGTGTTCATATTGCCTGAAGAAACTACATAAGCAGCAGACCTTTAAGAATATGATTAACTTTCTTTATAACCAAATGAATCAGAGACTATGTACACAAGGGAAATCCAGATTTGAAGCAATCTTCAACCCTTCTCCTCCAGATGATCCAGCAATAGAGTACTACTATATGCACATAGCGAGTAGAAAGAATAAAGAGTAAATCATCATCTTCAAGAGTACCTCCGAGCCAATACATCCTTGTCACTGTAAAGAACGCGAGTCACGGCCGGACCTGGAGCATCAGAGAAGGAGGCCAGCTCCTCGATCTGCAAAATCAAAACCAAATCACCACATACCAATAACAAAACCCCGACAAAGGCAAAATCATACGGAAAATCAAACGTAGAACGTGAATTCTCCATCGCTGCAACTTCCTACCTGCCTCCGCAAGCCCTCGATGTCGACCGACGCCGTGGAAGGAGAAAGACTGAAGTGGGAGTGCAGCGAATGAGCCGGAAACCCCGAAAACTCTTCCGTGATCTTCCTTGCCTGCTCTTCATGGCTCGTGCCGCCGATGGAGGCGATCGTGAAGAGAATCAAGCAGAATTCCAGGGCCCGCAAGAGATTCGCAGCCATCTCCGCCGCCGGGGTGGCTTCTAATCTACAAGAGCACCGAAAGCATAAGGGGCCGTTTGGATCGGGGTAACCCGGGTTGCCGGGGGCAAGGATTTAATACAATTTTCTATTTGAATTATAATCTGAATTAATTTAAAATAAACATAAATTTTGTTTGACAAATTAATAATTTAATTTAAAATAATAAATAAAAAAAAAAACTAAAATAATAAAATAATATTTAAATTTATAATATAATCAATAAATAAAAAAATAATAAACTTCCAATAATATGATATAATTTATAGTTTGTTATGCAATCACAAAAATAGTACAATCCTCAACACGAGAAATTAAACAAAATGAAGTTGTCAATATTTATTCAACCAAACGTTCTCGTACAAGTAATTGCTATCATCATCATCATCGATTCATTGATCCCTATAATAAATGAATTATAGGTAATAATGATATAATAACTAGCGCTACGTCTATATAATAAAAATATAATACAAAATAACCTGACTCATCCACAACTGTTCAATGATATCTGATCGGATAATCTCCTCTCTTCGTTGTTCGCTTGTGGATATATGAGTTGTCGGATCTTCATCTTTCGCGTCATCATCCAAACTTTCATCATGCTCTGTGTCAGTCTCACGCATGTTGAAATACGTATCATGATTATAATACCTGTCAATATAGCTATGCAATATACAATATGCAAGCACAATATCTGCTTGTATATTAAAAGGGAATGGTTTCATATTTGTTAGCACTTTGAACAGTTTCTTTGATATACTAAATGTGCGCTCAACTATATTTCTGAGCTGAGTATGTCTATGATTGTATAGCTCCTGTGGAGACTCATATCTTCGATGTGTATGATTACAGAAATAACTCAAATAATACCGAACTCGACGTATTAGTGCCAAAAGCTTGTCGTTATTAGCATATCCAGAATCAACAAAATACATCTTTCCTGATGCGTTAAAAAAAATGAGAAATAAATATTATTGGGTAAAAGAATAAATAGAAATTATTGTTTAACTTAGCTTACCTTGTGGTATTGAAAAACCACCGTGTTTAATTGCCCATTTCAAAACACGCATGTCGGCAGCCAATCCTTTCCACTTAGTCGCAACAAAAATATAAATTGTTGAACAAAAGAGACAGCAACCATAACATTCTGTAATACAAAATCTTTTCTGTTTCTATATCGATTTTACTTACAAATAGGAACCATTGCAGGAACATGTGTCCCGTCAATAGCACTAACTATATCCTTAAAATATGAATAAAAATGTAAGTTATTTTAAATATGGGATGATATGGGCTGCTTGCATTTGGAAGTATGATGAAATCATCTCTTAATGCTAGTACACTTTGTAGGACTAGTCTAAAATTTCGAGTAACAGTCTTTAGTGAGTGTTGAAAAAATTCACAGACACCGCGATAACTATCTGCCTGTACAATGACTCTCATAAAAACAACTAATTGTTCTGCAGCTGACATAAATCAAATTTTTTTTAGGATACCGCAACCCACTAACATATCTCTCAACCCTATGAAAACTTGCGCAGACATACGAAAATAATTATATACTCGGATATCATGGCCATTAAAGATCTCATGAACATACAAATTATCAGGATACAGTCTATCATGCATAACTCGAGGGACTCTTGAAGTTGATTGGTCTAACTCGACAAATTTATAAATAGTTTCTAATAATGTTGCATCTTCATGCAAGTTTGTTATGACGTTTGCAACTTCATTGCCATAAAACTGACTAATATTCATCTATAATATAATGGCAAAAAAGTAATATTTAATAATAGAATTTATGATGCACTTGTTCTTGAATATCCAAATACTAACAATCTTTATTACTTTACCAAGATACATCAGTAATAGTTCGAATCATGAGACATGATAACCACACAAAATTATGAAATCTAACAGTACAGACGAATCAAAGTTATTTCCGACACTATCATAATAACATAAAAAATGCTAGAAATGAGGTGGAGGATCAAACGATGGGTTCGGTCTGTCAGTAAATATCGATATTCTTCCAAACTGAGCATGTCGCATAACAGTTACTGCAATCTATATTTCTAAGCGGGACCCATCCAACATCATAAACACTGTGACATTGTTAGGAGTTTCAATAAATGCATCTATCAACGTACAAAGTGTAGTATCCGTTAAGTTTTGCATAGATGCTAACTTCTTCATAGCATCCTCCACAGTGTACGATATTGCACGTTGCATTGCCTGCAAAGCAATATTTATTTTGTTCTTTGCTTCGTTCAACATCGACTCTGTGTCTTCTTTAGTGAAACGTTTTCTTCGTCGCCTAGGTTGCTGAGAAGTTTTTAGCTGCACGTTTACCTCCACTTGAAGAAGAAGGTTCGCATGTTGCATCATTATCTTCAACGAAAATATAATTCTCAGCAAAACTTGATCCTTCTCCATGACCCAAATCCTGGATATCATCATTATTCTCATTTTCGTGAACATTACACTCCATCTTCAGATACTCGCCCGTTGAGATGTAAGTTCACAAAGGACCTTGCGTGATTTCCTAATGCATAAGTATTTCTGACTAAGTCGTCAACTGCTTCTTAATACTTGAAAGGTTTCCTCCTTAATGATTCATATTCAGGGTGAATCTACAAAAATTAAAACTATAAATTGAAAGAATAGAAAAGTCTAACTGTCAAAAATAATAGATAGTTGTTTATCATACCTGTAGAATTTCATCCCATAAATCATCTGTGGCATCTGGTATGTTGTTAACCGATCACAGTCCCATCCACTACGCCCAACGAGTTCTTGATATTTTCGATATTCCTTTTTCAAAATTTTTCATGCATCTTTAAGTTGTTGCACTATTTTTTTAGTACCTACCTGGGTATTGTAGGCTTTACATATTTCAATCCATGCCAACGACGTTGTATTTCTATTAACAATATCTCCATTATTGTGATAATATCGCAAATCAATGATGAATGATGAAGATGAATAGCATAGAAGCAAGAGAAAATAGAGAAAGCACAAGCCCAGTTGAAGCTCTAATCATCTATGAATATCGTAGAACTCAGATCTGAAATTAGGACAGACAGGATCCACCGCATCAAAGGAGGAAACAGATAAAGGCAAAAGAACACAAATCTGGAATTAGGGCAAACGGAAACCAACTCATCAAAGGAGGGAACAGGGTTTACCTGATCCCACCGCAGAGAAAAACGGCTGGGCTTACCGTCACTAACCCAGAGAGGCACTTCCTCGGCCTGCATTTCAGAGTGGAAGACCACGCCTAGCGTCGCGCCTAAAGCGGCGTCATCATCCGGCAGCTAGCGCGGACAACCTTCCACCAACCGCTCGCGAAGGTTTCGCGCGCAAGAGACTCCGCCACCTCCGCCATCTCTGCCCTTACCCCAGCATCGTGGATGGGGCAGCTAAACCCTAGAATAGGCGGGTTAAGCGAATTCCACTGGGTTTATTAACTCAAGTATAACAAATTTTTTAGCGTTTGGTGGGTTAACCGAAATAACCCACCTTATTCAAACGACCCCTAAAAGAGAACAAATATTCTAAAAATAGGATCGCCCGGTTCATCATCATACCGGTCTGACGGTCATTGAAACATTAATTATTTAAAAAATAAAAAATAAAAAATAAAAAAAAAGATGATTAAAATTATTTGAGTAAAAATACAAAGATTTTTTTTATTTTCAAAAAAAAATCTTAACTGTATACATATGTTGGAGTTGTTTATGTGTTAGAATTTGGTTTTGAATTTTAAATAAAATTATTTAGTTAGTATAATTAACGTCCTAATTTTGAGGTGATTTGGCTTCAACTCAAAATTAAATTAAAATTTTTATTTTATTTTAATCTAATTTAAAATATAATATAAATGAGAAGAATTTGATCTAATTTCAATCCAATATAGGTGCGACTAGTTTATTATCGAGCTAAAGTCGATATAACTTTCAATTGATTTTCAATGTTTCAGTTAGAATCTTTTGAATAAATGTCTTTTTGTATTTAATTAATTTAAATTATATTATTCATCTTAATTTAGAAATAAAAAAATTAATAATATTTAAAAAAAAATCATGAAATAAATTTTAATATAGTATCTAATATTCATTGGGTAATTGAAAAAAACTCTCATTTTAAAATAAAGTATATATATATATTAGTTAGTTTATTTAAATCGAATTGATAGATGTAATTTAAAATTTAATTTAATTTTAGATTGATTTTTAATTTCCGAACCAAACTAGGCCTTGTTTGGTAACCATCCAAAAAAAGGCACATGAATATTTTATTTATATTTTAAATTTATCATAAATTTTAACAATTTTATTTCACATCCAACACAAATTTCAACCTTAAAAATCAACTTTATTTCACATCCAACACAAATTCTAACCTTAAAATCAATATTATTTCATATCCTACACATCTCCCAATATTAAAATAAATTTCTTTCCCATCAACTCTATAAAATAAAATATTTTCTCTTTCCTTACCCAAATTCATCCTCCAACCAAACAAGGCCTAGGCTCTGTTTGGCATTGCTGTGCTGTATAAAAAAATATTGTACTGTATAGCTGTATAAAAAAGTGCTGTTGAATAAAATTATTTTATATGTTTGGTAAACTACTGTTAAAAGCTGCCATCAAAAGCAGANATAAAAATAACGTCAATTGCATATTTGGTCTAATGACGGGAAAGATTAGCAAAATGCATTCGGTTAAAAATAAATAATATTAAGGGCATTTTTGTTCATAATTAATTAGAGCACAATCATTTTTTCAAAAAATTTTTTTTT
Source organism: Apostasia ramifera (assembly GCA_019297695.1). NCBI lineage: Eukaryota > Viridiplantae > Streptophyta > Magnoliopsida > Asparagales > Orchidaceae > Apostasia > Apostasia ramifera. Next base: position 88,882 of record JAEMOT010000783.1, read on the forward strand.
TTAGTTTTTTTATATAGCTTTTTTTTAGCTTTTTGATAGCTAAAAACAGTTAAATAATTATTTTATTAAACATAATTTTTATATTTTAGTTATATAAAAAAGTATTTTTTAATATCAAAATTTTTTTCCAAACGCAGCCTTAATAAGCTCTCCTTAACAGCATTAACCGCAGTGCTTGCTGGGCTTGGGTTCACATGCGTTGACGACAACGAGCCTGGCCGGCGAGATATCGGAGGTATGTGTGAAGCTGTGCCGCATACACGTCTTACGATATTCAGATCTAGCTCTCTAGAAAGTTCGAATTTACGTTTTAAACCCTCATTTTTTATTTAGAAAATTTATATTTTTTGCGCGCACGACGCTCTTTAGTGCACGTAGCCGGGAAATGGGGAGAGTACCTCCACATTCCAATTTCGGATTAATTAAAAATGTATTAATATATCCAACAAAAGAGAATTTGGAATTTTATAGGGTTATTTTTGTAAACTGCATTTCTGACAGGCCTATAAAATGGGCAGGATAAGCGTTTGGTGTTCCCGTGCGAAGCTTTCTTTCTCAGTTCTGCGGGGGATCGACAGGCCGAGATGGCGGAGGAGGGAGCGGTGATCACGTGCCACACGGCGGAGGAGTGGACGCAGCAGTTCAATCTGGCCAAGGAATCCAAGAAGCTGGTAACCATCGCCTTCTTGTTCCTCTCTCTCTCTCTCTCTCTCTCTCTAGATCTCTCGGTGGAACATGTCGACTGCGGAGTTGGATCTGCTGTTCTGTGGCTTTTTGTTGCGGATTATGCTTGTCTTGATGACTAATCTATGCTCCGTGATGGTTTTTGTTTATAGAATGATGGTTTGGTGGAAAGTAGATGTTGTTTGATTGACCTTTTGATGTGTTTCTGCGCTTTAATTCATAAAGCATGTCTTAGATCATTGCTGGATTGAAATCTGCACAATGATTTCAGTGTTTATGTATCGATATGTGGAATTATAATCGGTTTGTCTTTTAGTATCAATTTATCAGCTATTAGCTGAATTTAATATCAATCCATGGCATCATGGTCTCTGAACTTGTTCGGTATTGACCCGCTGGTTAGGCTAGTTTCTACCCCTAGCTCATACTACCTGCTATATTTGTTGTACCTTTTTCAACGATGCTGTGGGTGTGGCGGTGTTACTTTGCAGTTAATATTCCAGGTTAATCAGCGATAATGGAAGTGCCAATTGTTTTCTCTTGTGCTTGCACGGTCTTATGTATTATAATCATTTTTTAATTAGCTAACGAAATAGAAATATTTGATGGTTACTGCATCAAATATGCTTTCGGATATGTAGAGCAAATATTCTTGTTAGCTGTGGCTTGTTACGTTTATCTGAAGTAGGATTTACTGATTCATCTAGTTAATAAGCCCTCAAAATTAAATCTTGTGGATCCATAGATTAAATTGTTCTTAGAGGGGGCATTTTACTAGAAGTGGAGGTGATTGTGCATGCAGATCATTTCATGTCTTATTAAGGTTTGAGATTGTAACTGTTTGATTGTGTTTCCCAAGTTGTCAAATCTTGTAAATTACAATTGTCCATGGAAGTGATGGTGAAATAAGTAGAACTTATCTACTTTCCCTATATTTATCTTTATGCTTATTAGCAATTTTTGGTTTATTGTTACCTATTATTTATCCTGTTTATTTAGCAGAGGTACTTTAGAAACAAAGCGAGAGATTCATAATTTGTAGAATTGAAATGTTGTATATGAATTTTTGATTCTTACTAAAAAGATGAAAATGTTGTGGTTGATCAATGGGTCAATAACCCGTCATGTGAGAGCTTTAAATACTTTGTGTCCATTATCTATAATTTTGAGAGTATAAAAGAGAACATTAATAATGAAATCAAAACAAAATGGTTGAAATGGAAATGTGTGATAGTTTTATGAGATAGAAAGACGAGTGTGAAGTTGAAGAGGAGTTTATAGTGTTGTTTTCCAACATGTTTTGTTTTATGGGAATGTAAGGTTGTTAGGTAGAAAAATATTTAATTGGTATAATGTGAGCACTCTGAGTTATGTGTGGTCATATGAGGATGCATTATCCCATTACTGATGATTGTATTATATACGGGTGGGTGTGGCATCCATAAAAGATACGATGAGGGAGGGATATTTGATCATCTCCATCATCGATCTGTGCTGGACCCTGAGTGTAAATGTGAGGTGGACCATAACTCATACTTATAGGGTTGTGTTTCATACAGAGTTGAATGAAGAAGATAAATTCTTGTATAAAAGCTTTGTAGTTTTTATTGTTGTTGCTGTGTTTAATTTGGATTATCTGCTTGTATGCTTGAGTTAAATCTGTTTTTCTATCTGCTAGTCATCTTACTCCTTTTTCTTTTAATGTGCTGCAACATTGAACTCAATTGCCATTCTTTCAAGCAGAACTGCTTTATGCCATTGTTTTATGTTCTGTGTGCGCCATGTATGGAAAAATGTACCAAGGATTATTCCTGCAAATACGTTATGAGGATTTTTCTCTATGATATCTCGCTGGTTGTCTTTGTTGATAAGTAATCCTATGTCAAGTCTGCATTGCTTTTGGAACTTTTTATCTCTTTATCTGTTATGACATAGGGTGTTATTATCTTAATATCATTCCAGCATATAAGTGAATGCTGTCAAGTCTCTTCTAATCACATCCTGTATTACCAATCTCCAATCGGTATTATAATCACGGGTTTAATTCCAACCTCCATCGTGGCTGATGACTTAAATTTTACTTTGCACTGATATTAACATTCTATCATAAATTCTTATAGCTTCATGTTGCATGATTACTGCCCTAGGCTGTGGAATTGTAGCATCTTTTGCATACGAAACAATCAATCACATATGATTTGAGTTTCTTCTTACATCTTCCTTTTCGTTTCTAGTTATTCAATAAGCTGAACCCCTTTCTTCCATTTAATTGTTTGTTCGTTGATGCATTTTAACTCCCTGATCCTGCAAAAGTGCTTCTCTTGAATGTAATGCTGTAAGATTTACCATCAACATTTGTGTCTACCAATTCTGTTGCAGGTTGTTATTGACTTTACTGCTTCATGGTGCGGCCCCTGCCGCATGATTGCTCCAATCTTCGCAGAGCTTGCCAAGAAGTACGTGCAAGTCATCTTCCTGAAGGTCGATGTCGATGAAGTGAAGGTACGGATAGGGCTTGCATCTAGTCAGAATTTCAGCTGATTGCTTCAAACGATGTTTCAAATTTGAACGTTGTGTTTAATTTCAAATTGGTTCGAGCAAAGTAAAAAATAATTCACATCCTAAACTAAGCATGCCTTACGTATATCGTATTGAGTCTATATTGAATGAGCGGACTTCGAGTTGCAAATAAATGGAGTCTGTTTCCCTTTGACCAGTATTCATTCTGTATCTCTAACAAATAATGATGACTTTTATTGCAGTCTGCGGGCAAGGAATGGAAGGTAGAGGCGATGCCAACCTTCCTCTTCTTCAAGGAAGGGGAATTAGTCGACAAGCTTGTGGGAGCTCACAGGGAGGAACTGCCAAAGAAAATTGTGCTCCACATGAACTAAGTGAAGTTTTATTACCTGCTTTTGTTATAGTTTGCTGTAACTGTTTATGCTTTAAACTGTTCTTTTATCTTACTTTGCCAAAAAAAAACCCTTTTCACTACTTTAGAATCTATTACTTTATAGCTGAACTCTTGCAATTTTATTGAAGCATCTTATTTTGGTGCGCGCACACGCACGCATCTATGCATATTATATCTGAAGTCTTCGTTATTCCTTTTTGTGGAGAATGTTGTTGAAATTCATTCATGATTTGTGGAAATTGGAATCCACGTAGTAGACCTTTCAAAGTTGTTTTGCCTTCTACATAAACATCGAACTTGTGATGGTTCTGATGCCAATTGTGGTGATTCTTCGTCATTGTGTAACTCACTATTGTTCGACTTCATATTGAGTAACAAAAGAGACGGAAGCAGACAACTGACTTAGACTACCTTTCATTGAGAATCTTTATTTTATTTTGGATTATAAAGATCTAAGTACCACTTAAGGTAACCAGCGCGCGACGGATTCCGGCACGCGGCGACAACCAGCGTGCGGACTCCGGCACGCGTGGCGGCGCAAGTGGTATGGGGGTCCACTGCCTAATCGCTCTTTGTGGGAATAGGTGCAAGACATGACAGACTGCACTCATTATATCTTCTCCTCTTCAAGTTATAAATAAGGGCAGAAAATGAACCAAAAGAGAGAGAGAAAACTCTCATTCTCTCTCTCTGTCTCTCTCTCATTCTTTCTTGTACTTATTATTTTATTTGGTCTCTATTTAAAGACTTTCAAATTTTATAAAAAAGGAGTGATTCGATTAATAGATTTAAATCGCCTAGACAACGACGTGATTTTTCCCCCGGATATTCAGGTTTTCACGTAAAAATTGTCTCATTTCATTCTATTTTAGCATATTTTTTTACATTAACAATCAATTTCATGTGTAAAAAGAATATAAGAAGATTTACATATGATCTCATAAAATTGGATTTGTTATTTATTTCACTACCAAAATTAGATATTTATACTCATCACTCCATAGTTTGAATACATAATTATAAATATCATTACCTCCATTAAATAAGGGGTGATCTAGCCATTCATATTATTAAATGAAATAAAAATTTAATCATTTATTATTATGAAATGGTGATATTTGTAATTATTTATTCAAAGCATGGAGTTATAAGTGTAAATATCTAATTTTACAGATAAAATGAGTAAAAAGTACAACTATAGCGTTAATATATGTAAATTTCATATATATGCGCGCGTGGGCGTGTGCGTATAATTTTTAAAGTATATTTAAAGATATTTTATTTATATAAATATGTTATGATAATGTAAATAGGTGTAATATATATTATACAATAATATACTTAACATGTGTAATTTATATTTTAATGAACTATATGGTTTATAAAAATCGATTAAAGCTCTACTAAAATTTAATTGATTTGAATTGAACTTATTTTAAAATTAAAAACTTTAATTTCAAATTAACTTAACTCCCTCGAACAAATAAGAATTATATAAATAAATTATTTGTGTAACATCTTTTTGATTATTAAAATAATATTAAAAAAAATAATGGCAAGATGATACTAAGCCTTTCACAAGCTGACTTTCATTTTAGGGATGCACGCATATGAAAAATAAAATAATATTAAAAATTAAATAACTAAAAGTATCAAATACAAATAATTGAAGTTAATACCACGAGCATGATTAATAGCTAAATATTTGCCAATTTTATGATAATCTCCTTGGGAGGAAGATCATTCGAATAGCAATAACTACAAATATCAATGATGAAATGCATATGAGGTTCTGGTAAAGTTGACCTTAGACCATTTATAAATTAAAATATATCAACAAGATAGACAGAGCCAAACTCAAATATAAAAAAAGCCAAAGGAACTTCACAGTAGTATTGAACACCATAGCATTCAAGAATGCTAATCACTTCATTTCATATTGCATCATATCGAAATGCATAATTAAGATAAGATGCATAATTGATAATATAATTATCATAGATATCTATAAGAGTTTGGTGTAATACAAAAGGGAATGGGCAATGTTGCAAAATTGAACTAGTTTAAAATAGGCATGCTGTTCGATTCATGATTTAGTCAGCAAACCAGTCATTGAACTGGTCAAACTAGTAAATTATTAGCTTTTAAAGAAATTATAATTATAAAATTGTCCAATAAAATTGGAATATTTTAAATTTTATGTGTGATGTAATATATTTATTTTTAATTAAATTGGAATAATTTTAACTTGATCAAGCAAATAAGTTCTAAATTTAAAAAAATAAATATTTAAGCATTAAATTTTATTATAGTAGACTAGGATATAAAGAAGAAAGAAAAGTCAAAGTTTCAGTTACAATCAGAAATGCAAAAATATAATTTTAATATTTAAATATTTATTTTTTATTTTTTAAATAACAACTTAACAACTAAATTTAACAGAATCATTTAAAAGAATTCAAATAAAAAACTTTTAGAAAGTATTTGGTTCAATATTATCTAGATAAAATAATTATTTAATTTAATGACGTCTATAAATAATTTTCTATAAAATTATAAAATTATTAATTAGAAAATGATATTTAGATATTATGATATCTAGATTACATGGTATAACACTAAGATAATAATGAACCAAATGTATCTTTAGACAGAAAGATCTTATTATATGCTTTTATTTTTTAAATATACGTAGAATTGAAAATTTATTTTAAAGGTATAAATAAAATTACTCTATTTATTATTATAAAAAATGAAGTATTTTAGAAATATTTATTACTTGACTTTGAGAAGTGATCCACAAATGTGAAAAAGAGAAAGGGTCAATTCAAAGTCATAATTTGTGATTAATTTAACAATCATTAAGTAGGTCAAGGTTTACAATAACCACCATAATTGAGAGATTAGAATTAAATGAGTAAGTGGGTTAGGTCATTAGCTCATTCAAAATGTAAATGAGTAAAACAACTATTTTGATTTAATTGGATTCGATTTGAGACCAAATGGAGTCATGATCGACCCAATTGATGAGCCTATTTTTAAATGACCTTGCTCGAAAATTTACGCTTCTAAGGTCTAAAAGGATCGTGTTTGAGGCCTTTCTCAGGTATTGAGAATATTAATTTGTATATGTTAATTTTAATAAGATTAGGTGTTTGTTCATTGAATGTTATACAACAATAACAACAATCAAGCCTTAATCCTACTAGGTGGAGTCGGCTACATGAATTATTTATTTTCATTGTGTACTATTAATTAATAAATTCTTATCCAAGTCTAATTAATTAAAATTACTCCTTATAGTTTCTTGCCCATGTCTTATTTGGTCCCCTTCTTCTTCTTCTTCTTCTTTGTATATGGGCAAGATCCAATAATTTGATTTTTCTAACTGGAGCTTCAATCGGCTTATGATTTATATGTCCAAATCATCTAACCTGACTTTGTCTACGTTTATTTTCAATTAGTGCAACACCAACTTTTTTTTGGATATATTTATTTCTTATTCTATCCTTTCGTATATATCCAAATATCCACCTTAGTATTCTTATTTTTGTAATATTTATTTTATTTATATATTTTCTCTTTTCAGATTAGCATTCAGTACTATATATTATTGCTAGTTTATTTATAATTAAAATAAAAATTAATTATTAATTTAGATATACAAAATATTTTAAATTAATTAATTATTATTTTAATATTTATGTAAATATATATTATTAAAGATTTTGAGAATTCTAGGGAAGGAGCTTATCTGGGAACCATGGGGTCTCATATTCTAACTGCATGATTATTATAATATTTTTAAGTAAAATAAGAGAAATTGTGGTGTTAGGAGGTGAAATAAAAAAAAAAAAAAAAACTGAAATTTTCGAGGGGTACGCCATACATAAAAAACTTTACTTTTTTTTCTTAAAAAAAAAATTTACTCGTTTCAAGAACGGAAAAATTTACAACTGGAGTCAATTCTATGGCTTAATGGGCCGAATCAAATTGGGCCGGCCCACATTTGTTTAGTAGATAATGCTTTATTTTTTTTTGAAGCGGAATCGACGAATCGCCGGCCATAAAATCCGCAAATTTTATTCTCCAATCGAATCCGGCTGCTTTCGTCGGCGGCAGCGCACAAATCGAAATAACGGAAGGAGCTAGAGAGAGAGAGAGAGAGAGAGAGAGAGCGGGGTTTCGTTTCACCAATCCATGTAGATCGTTCTGGTACAGCTAGGGTTAGGTTTTTCTACCACCTTGTCATCGTCAAGGATGGAGGAGATGTACGCGGGCATGGTGGATCTGCTGAGGAAGCCGGCGGTGGTGGAAATGGCGATCGACATCGTGCTTTGCGCGGTGCCGATCTGGGTCGCGGTCATGATTGGGTTGGTGATAGGATGGTCGTGGCGTCCGCGGTGGACGGGGCTCGTCTTTCTGGGGCTGCGGAGCCGTTTCCGGTTTCTATGGACGGTGCCGCCGGGACTCGGTGCCCGCCGCCTATGGTTAGCATTCACAGCCCTCTCCGCCTTCTCCGTATGCCGGAAGCTGTGGTCCAGCTTCAAGGAGAAGGCACAGGGGCCGTCGGTGGCTGAGGGGCCTCCGGCCGAAGGAGACAGTTCTGGCTTCTTCAGGTGATTAAGAACTCGTCCTTTTAAATCTCCATTTGTTTCTATAAGTTGTTAGATGATCCGAGGGCATTGCATTTCCTTGGCGGAATCTCTCATTTTGAGTCGTAGGTTTATTTGACTATCCAAGTGAAGGGTTGTGATCTCTTGCCCATTTTTTGATGTTACACGTGTGTAAAGAGGGTCATATCAGCATCTGCATGGCAATGGAAAATAGCATAATGAAGATTCCCCGGAGCTTATTGTTGTGTTACCTAGATGTCAAGAATTTTTCATAATTTTCAGAAACTTATCACTAGATTAAAGCTTTGATTTATTTATAGTTATGACAATCTTGATAATAAACTGTGAACGACTTACCAAGGTGTATATTGAAAACTGAAACTATAATTTGGTGCTAGTGAAACTATAATTTAGTGGTAGTGATTTCACTGGTGGTTTCAAATATATAGCTTTGTTGAGCATTCACTCATCCTTGCAAAGAAAACAATTATGTAGATCGTTGGCATGGAATGCCAACTTAGATTATAGAAATTTTCTATTAGTTTTACATGCTCTATTTTTTAGTGCATTACCCTATTTTACTGGGATAGTTTTAATGTTTAAACCATGCTATATGCTTATAACCTATCTTATCAAGAACTCTATTTTCTAAAAATTTTTTTTGGAAGTGGCGTTCTTTTTATGCTAAAGCTTATGTCTCAATGCTCTTATATCAAAAAAAGAAAAAAATACTATGTTTCAATAAATGATTTGTTAAACAATTTGAAGTGTGGCACATGTGGTTTTTTTGCATCCACCTTTTTGCATAATTTATGTTCAAACTATTTTTTCCTGTAACCTGACAGTAGAAGAATGATTATAACAGTAGCATTAAATTTTGCCTATTGCACGGATAACAGATATATCTTGGTTTAGAATGTGTAGTAACATATTTATCATATACAATTAGTTGTTTCAAGAGTTGTCAATTATTTTAAAGTTGCCAACTATGTGTTTATCAGGAGTAGGAGGTTACAGGTAAACAAAAAAATTGTTGCCTTTTAGGTAAGTTTACAAAATTTTGGAAAAAAGGTTGAATTCTTTGCCTTTTTCTGTATGAATAGTTGGGCTGGCGGTAAACTTGTTTATATCTGACCTGCTAAACAAACAAGGTATGAAATATTAGGTGAACAGATTTTTCTGGCTTGGCCTAGAGTGAAGCCCAAAAAATTCAATGACAAAAAGTTTGCTGTAAGGTACATTTAGCTTGAGAAGATTTTAAATACTACTGTTTATTCTTGAGAGAACTGTGAGTGTTTGGAGTTTGCTTTTGTAGTTGGCATCAGAGAAATGTTGTCCAATGCTTTTTGATAATTTTGCAGATTGGTGTATTTAGCCGAGCCATGTGTTAACATAGTGTATCTTCCCCTTTTCTGGTATATTTAGTACAACTTAATAGCTAATTTGGTCCATCAATTGGCACTATATGTTGTCAATCTGTTTGATGATTGTCAAGGTGAATTTGTTTCAGAAAATTAGCCACCCATGTTTAACATCTGCTGTAAATTTTACAGCAGAACATTTGATGATGAGAAAGATTCAGTAACAGATAAAGATTTGGATCACCTAATTCATCTTCTAGAAGGTCGGGAAGGGGACATGGTGTGGCAAAATCAAATGGAACGCACTACATCAAGCATGACATACCAAGCTTGGCGCCATGAACCTGAGGTATCTGTTTTCAGTGATGGTTGTTATCTGAGCTAATTACTACTAGTTTTAAGAAAACTAGCTTCATATCTAGATCTATCATCTGCTTTGATTGAATAATTCTTTCTTTTGTCCTAACTCATGCCTGATTCAAAAATACTATATATCCATTTATAGATTTTTCTTCCAGATATTCAGCCATGAACCACGCATGGTTTATTTATCAGATTGTATCTTTCTTGTGCTTTACAATTTGTTAAAGTCTTTTGCATATGTTTTTTAATTAAATCTGGTGGTTCCCACATATAAATATATATATTTATATACATTTGTAGACTGGGCCTGTCATCTACCGTAGCAGAACTGTCTTTGAGGATGTGACTCCTGATTTGGTTAGAGATTTCTTCTGGGATGATGATTTTAGACCAAAGTGGGATCCCATGCTTGTTTACTTCAAAATTTTGGAAGAGGATCCCCAGTCTGGAGCAACGGTGATTCACTGGATAAAGAAGGTTCTAAGGGGATTTTTAGCCAAGTCAACTTATTAATCTTGAGCACTGTTTAAATATGTTTAAAATTTGACTTGAATTTATGTTTTTATCTTCAGTTCCCATTCTTCTGCAGTGATCGGGAGTATATCATTGGTCGGCGTATATGGGAGGCAGGAAAGACTTATTACTGTGTGACGAAGGTATTGCATGACACATTTAACATTTGTATATTAGGGACTTTATATATTTCATTTCTTTTTCTTTTGTACGTTTTCTAAAAGTACCTACATTTGCCATTATATTAGGGAACTTTATATATGATTTCATTGTATTTTCTTTTGTACAATTTTCTGAAGGTACCTGCATTTACCATTATTGCACTCTGTGCGTGATAACTATGATGATTGGTTAAAGACAGTGTTGTATAGTTTAAAAAATAGTAAATTCATATGAGTCCTTGAGGTCGATTGCAACTTGCACATTTATCCCCAACCTTTTAATTTGGGACTATTGGATCCCTCGTTATGTAGACCTGGAAGAGAAAAAAAGTTGAAGGGGAACTGGGAAGAGGATGGAAGGAGTGAGGGAATATTTTGAGAGAATAACTTTATTATATTATTAGAGTTGTTATTACAAAGATAATAGAGCTATTTATAGCCCATATAATAAAAATAAAATACACAAAATATTGCCTAAATGATAAAATAAAATAACTAAAAGCAATAATAATATTTTCCTACATGACTCAGGAAACCTAATAAGGCTGTTAGAACTTCTCTAACACCCCTTGTTGAACAGCTGCTCAACAGCAGCCTTCTTGTCGAACAACAGCTCAACAGCTCAAGCTATAAATAAGGGGGGGATTGCTCTCTCTAAGGACCCTTCATTCCTCTCTCTCTCTCGGGCTGAGCTGCCCCTCTCTCTCTATCCCTCTTGTACTCATTCGGTCTCCATTTAGAGATCAAGCTTTGTAAGAGGAGATTCGATTAGTGGATTCAAATCGCCTGGACGGCGCCGTGGTTTTTCCCTCGGACACTCGGGTTTCCACGTAAAAATTGTCGTCTCATTTTTCTCTATTGTGGTGCATTTTTTGCATCAACAGTGGTACCTTCACGCAGGATCGATACCTCACTACGTGAGATTCCATTCTCTAAAACCCTCATTACTTGAGATTCTCTTCTCTAAAACCCTCACTACGTGAGATCCCTTCTCTAAAATCCCTTCTCGAAGTCCTGGCTCATGGTCAAGACAGCTCGGCAATGGGCAGTCAAGGGCAATCCCCTTCTCAAAGTCCCAGCTTACGACCATAGCAGCTCGACGACTGAGAGTTAAGGGTGGCCTCTTCCCTAAAACCCCTTCTCGAAGTCCCAGCTTATAGTCAAGACAGCTCGACGACGGGCAGTCAAGGGCAATCCCCTTCTCAAAGTCCCAGCTTACGACCATAGCACTTGACGACTGAGAGTTAAGGGTGGCCTCTTCCCTAAAACCCCTTCTCGAAGTCCCAGCTTATGGTCAAGATAGCTCGGCGACGGGCAATCAAGGGCAATCCCCTTCTCAAAGTTCCAGCTTACGATCATAGCAGCTCGGCGACTGAGAGTTAAGGGTGGCATCTTCCTTAAAACCTCTTCTCGAACAGCAGCTTCCACGAAGCAGCTCAACCATGATGAGCTAACGACTCTGCAGGGAGTAATCTCTTCTCTAAAACTCCTCGTCGAACAACTCTCCTCTAACAGCTTTTTTCTACAGCTTCCACGAAGCAGCTCAACCATGACGAGCTAACGACTCTGCAGGGAGTAATCTCTTCTCTAAAATCCCTCGTCGAACAGCTCTCCTCTAACAGCTCTTCTCTGCAGCTTCCACGAAACAGCTCAACCATGACGAGCTAACGACTCTGCAGGGAGTAATCTCTTCTCTAAAATCCCTCGTCGAACAGCTCTCCTCTAACAGCTCTTCTCTGCAGCTTCCACAAAGCAGCTCAACCATGATGAGCTAACGACTCTGCAGGGAGTAATCTCTTCTCTAAAACCCCTCGTCGAACAGCTCTCCTCTAACAGCTCTTCTCTGCAGCTTCCACAGCAGCCCAACCATGTCGAAACTGATGACTCTGCAGGAAGGATTTCCATTGAGGTCCATTGAATCAGCATAGGGGTGGCATCGAGTCGAGTTCGAGCGAGTTTCAGTATACTCGAACTCGAAAATTTCGATTTCAGCAAGACTCGAAATCGACTCGAACTCGAATCATTTCGAGTCGAGTCAGCTCGACTCGATTAAACTCGAGTTCGAGTCGATTTCGAATCGATTTCAGTTTTTGGATAAATTTAAATTACATAATAAAAAAACACATTTAAAAATTTTTAATAATTAAAAAAAAATTTACATTTACATTTACAAAATTATAAATTTACATTTACAAACAAAAAAATTAACAAAATTACAAATTTACAATATTTTGCTCTAAATAAAATCTTAAAATAAAAAGAACCATCCATCATTATCACTTGATTCACTTAGTTGTTCACTCGCCAATAAGCAAAAGTGTCATCTCATAACCTGTCAAGTAATAACATTAATAAAAATCAAATTTGAGATCAATTCAAAGCATTAAAAATTTAAAGAGGTATGACATAAATATAATGGAATTAAATGCATTAAGAAATAAAGTAATAATTGAATACATTAACAAAGATAGTACTAAAAATTAAAATGAAAATAAAGAAAAACATAATTAAAAGCAATATTGACATGGCTCTCAGAAACTCAGATGATGAACTAAAAATTTGATTTAATTTGAGTGGGATGATCAGACACTCTATTTTCTATATATCTTCAGACTTCAAATATAGCATGTCGGATCAAGTGTAGTACCATAATACATCAATTTAATTACTGAAAAATAAAAATAACTGTAGTATGACTACTTTATTATTCAAGTACAATATAATAAGACATAAAAATGTAACAAGAAACAGAACCTATCATCGATAAAATTGAGATTGTAAAACATGTACAAATAAGTAAAACATGCATGATTCACTTCATCAAGTGTAGTATCAATGTGCCTAATATATAAATTTTGTTACACACACTCACACTGCATGACAAAAGGGACATGTAAGAATAAGATGCAAGATACAGCTTTCTAAATTATCAACTGAGCAATCAAACTCAATTCTGTAAGAGAACATCATCATTATGTCCCACTCAAATAACCAAAGTATTTTAAGTTCATACATATATGATTAGCAAGTCATCATTGAGCAAATGGGCATTATTCTAAAATATCAAAATAACTGATCCCACATAACATCAAACCAGAAAGGAGCAGTTAAAAAAGTTTCATCACCAACTTCACCATGGCTCAAAAGCAGAATAACCAGTCAGTAAAAGTCTGAGATCATTAGAAACTAAAAAAACCATATCATCATGGCTCAAAATATTTAGAGTGCAAGTTATAATGCAATTTCATCTTCAACCACTTGTGGAGGCAATAAAGTCAGATGAGATTGCTGGAATAGCTGTATAGAGCTCTTCTTCATTTAAAACATCTTGCTGCCAAAAAATAGAAGATGAAGATTATTATTTACTAATAAATAATATATACATCACTACATAGCTTCACAATAAATTAGTGTAATAAACTGAAATATTCAAAATTATATAGTTGACAATAAGAATATATAATTGAAACTTACAGATGGAACAATTGGCTTGTAAAGCTGGGCACGAAGCCAATTTGAAGTACACACAAGTGCATTTGCAACATTAGGCTTAATGGCACTTCGAAAATCATCTAAGATTCGACCTCCAGTGCTAAAGGCAGATTCAGAGGCAACAGTAGTAATAGGGATGGATAGAATGTCTTTAGCCATTTTTGAAAGAATTGCATACTTCGAAGAAGATAACTTCCACCATTGTAAAATATCAAATGATCCTTTCCTTTCAGAAGGAACTTTAATTGGTGCTTCTTCCAAATAAACTTCTAATTCTGATTTCAAAGGATTAAGAGAACATGTATTTTCCAAATATAACTCGAATCCAGCATCAAATTTACTGCAAATGTCTTTCTGATTTTCAAAAAACTGTTTTTCGACTTCATGTGTAGATGAACACTCAGCATTGCTAGTTGAAATTAATTGAGTGTTAACGAGAGAATAATAAGTAAATAAATCATTCAAATTCTCTCTTACAGCTTTGATATTATCACTGCAATCTTGAACAGAATAAATGGTTCGAAAAGCATACTGAACACATAGCATCTTTTTTCTTGGATCAAGAATAATTGCAATTGCCATTAGTAAGCTGCAGTCTGACCAATACTTATCAAATTTCTCTTTCATAGTAAAAATTATACTTTTTATAAACTCATCACTGTCAAGTGCTGATTGATCTAAAACCTCTTTAATAGATACTATTGCAGAAAGAAAAATATTGGATGTAGGATAAGAAGTGCCAGAAAATAATTTAGTAGCATTTTCAAATACTCCCAAAATATTTTTTGCTTTAGAGTATCTGTTCCAATCATCATCTGATATACTCCATTCAAGGCCTTTGTCTTTTCGAAAAAAATCATGCAAAACAAATCTATAATGAAAAGCAACATCAAGCATGTGATAAGTAGAATTCCAACGAGTCTTCACATCTGAACAAAGACGTCTATCTGAACTTACCCCCAACAAGTGCGCAATTTGAGCAAAAACATTCAACCGACTGGGTGATTTACGGATGTATGCAATACCATTCCGAATCAAAGCTATAGCATCATCAATTCGCTTAAGGCCATCTTGAACAATTAAATTTAAAACATGAGCACAGCATCTAAC
>JAEMOT010000783.1:105205-124564 GCA_019297695.1 Apostasia ramifera
GCCTTCGCCTTCGCCTTCGCCTTCGCCGTCGCCGTCGCCTTTGCCTTCGCCGTCGCCTTCGCCGTCGCCTTCGCCTTCGCCTTCGCTGTCGCCTTCGACTCGTCAGTTGGTCGCGACTCGCGGAGCGGCGAAAGTTTGGAAACCTAAAGCCCTAAGTTCCCAGGGCGACGCCGGCCGAGCGCTTGATATATGTGGCTGAGGACCTCTGCGAGACTGCGTCTTTTGGGAAGCGCAAGCGCCGAAGCGTGAAAGACTGAAAACTCAACTTTTGAGGACATTGAGCCGTGCACTGCGCACGTCTTGTCTGCGTGCTGGCAGACAGGCGAGAGGTGAAACCGTGAAATGAAAAATATAAATTGCGCGACTGTGCCACTTATTTCGAGTCGAGTCAGCTCGATTTTTTTTCGAACGAGTCAAGCCAAACTCGAAATCGACTCGAAATAATTTCGAGTACACTGAATAGCTCGAAACTCGACTCGAAATGACTCGAATCGATTTTGAGTCGAGTTTTTTATCGAGCGATTTTCGATTTTCGAATAAAATTGCCAGCCCTAAATCAGCATGATGAAAATTAGCACGTACATCAATGTACATTATGCTCTGGAGGGGGACATGTTAGAACCTTTTCTAACACCCCTTGTCGAACAGCAGCTCAACAGCTCAAGCTATAAATAAGGGGGGGATTGCTCTCTCTAAGGACCCTTCCTTCCTCTCTCTCTCTCGGGCTGAGCTGCCCATCTCTCTCTATCTCACTTGTACTCATTCGGTCTCCATTTAGAGATCAAGCTTTGTAAGAGGAGATTCGATTAGTGGATTCAAATTGCCTGGACGGCGTCATGGTTTTTCCCCCGGACACTCGGGTCTCCACGTAAAAATTGTCGTCTCATTTCTCTCTGTTGTGGTGCATTTTTTGCATCAACAAAAGCAAATAACTTTTTTGCTTTAAATCATTTATTCAAATTTCTAGCTTTTGTGCTTGGAATTTTTGAGCTTAAAATCACTAGAATTGACAGGTGGATCTCCATCACTTTAGCTCTAACAAACTTGTAATTTGGTCCCAAAGTAAGCGAATTGGACTCTTAAATAATTTCCTATTGACCCAAGACTTCCTTGCATAGTTTATCTTGCTTTTATCTGCTTTGCGAGTTATGATGATACAAGGGCAATTTTGCTTCATCAATGTGTGGATGAATAGATCATAGGTGAAGGAGGTCATTCCAGCCATTGGTGGTGAGAAGCCATCTGAGGGACTTGATGTGGTGGCCGAGGATGATGTTGGCTTGACCTTTTGCTTGACCTTTCCTATATAGATCTTTGGCAACATTGTCTACTTTGAAATGATCCAAACAACAACTGGAACCAAGATAACCTTCTCTGGTCTCCTATCTTTGGCACTAGTGCCGTTGGTGGCAGTTTTCTTGGATGGAGTAGGTGTTAAGGTTTGGGATTAACCTTGACTGGAATGAAGATGACCCCTGGCTACCTGTCCCCAGAACTAGTGCCTCTATGTGGCTTATAAGAATGGGATTTCAAGAATACATATGTTTTAGTTTCGAGATAATTACCTACATGTCATATCATTTAGCTTTATTTATGCGTTACTCATCCATTCTTAGTTAATTACCCTATGCACACTCAAAATATTACAAAATCTTACATTCACACACTTGAGTTAAAACTCAGTCAAAATTTATTTGAAAAAAAATTATTTCGTTAGTAAATCATTAAAATTATATTTTTATCCTTAATGGTACATATTTTTTTCCTCAATGCCACACTAAAACGCTGATTTGTCCTAAAATCAATTCACGTCGCGGATGTCTCCTTCCCTTGCCACCACCTAAACATCAAGATTTTAGGATTTTCACTCAAAATATATTTAAATATCCTTAAAATAATATGATGAACGGCTCAGATTTTTTGTAATCTAACTATAGTTAGGTTATTGGAAAATTGTGAGTACTCATTACAATAGAAATAAGTTAAAATGTGTATATATAAGATTTTGTAATATTTTGAGTGTGCATAGCGTAATTAACTAAGAATGAATGGGTAACGCTTAAATAAAACTAAATGGTGTGGCATGTAGGTAATTATCCTTTTAGTTTTACAAGAAAAGAAGATTGTTTGGATTGTACAGATTGTAAGATCATTTCATATGAAAGTTTAACTACCCAACATCGATTAATGGTCTAAAATTTCAAGATGAAGAGTTGGAGAATAAAGAATAAGCTGAAATAGTGTCCTTTAACTCAATAGTAGAATTTGAAGAATGAAAATAAAAATATTTTTAAAATAAATATTTTATAATTTGGGCAGTGGCATATTGAAAGAGAAATTAGTCTTACTTGGAAGATAACTACTAATTGTATCTATAAGAATGTGATGGATATACTTGGAGAATCTAAAGAAAATGTCTCAAATACTAAAGATGCTTAGAGAATCTGAAAGAAATGCTTTGAACATTAAAAAAAGAAATTTTGTTATGAAGATAGTTTAAATGCAAGAATAAGGATAATTGAGAGAAATATATATTAGCTTGACAAGAATCCAAGACAACCATCTATGTTGTAAAGATTATACAGCTTTTGAGAGTCTATATAGGAAGTTGGACACTAATGATAGAGAAAGATGTATATATAGACATGCCAACATAAATGTATTAAAGATGAAAATCAAAAAATATTTTTCAAGAAAGAGAGTATTCAATATAGATGAATAAATTATATTCATAAACTTTTCAATGAAGATTATGACCATGTGATTAATTAGAAAATTCAGGTTTGAGAAATTATAAAGAAAGATAAAATATAAAATAATAATAGAATTAGATATCAATTTAGTAGATATTTTAAAATGCATTAAAGATGAAGGGTCTTTTTTGTCTCATTAGAAAGAGACACTTTGGTTTTTACATTAATGCTTATTATTTCTAATTAAAACTTTAGCAAAAAATCTTTGAAAGTTATTATTTCCATCATTTAGAACCTAATTAATATGACATTCACCAGACGACTGATTGAAGATTTGAAGATTCTTTTGGGTCAACACTATCCCAAATAAAAAAATTTAGGACTACTGTGCAAGTGACATCCGATTTGAAGGGCCTCGACATAATTAACCCCTTCAAATAGTTGACAAGAGATTAGGGATATATGTGACATTTAATCTCAAGGGCCCGAGTGTAATTAACCTTTTCAAGTTTCGATACATTGGTAAAAATAGAATTGGGAATAAGGCAAATATATTTTTGGATAAAAATTTAAAGTAGTAGAAGTCAAGAGAAATAAAAATTGTATTATAATTTTAAAAATTATATTTTGGAATGTATATCTCTTAAGTATGAAGATGTTGAATATAATTTTAAAGACTAAAAAAATGTTAAATGAATGAAAAAAATACATTAGTATTACTAACTAATTTAATTTTATGTCAAATAAATCTACTATGAAAACAGTTTATTTATTAAGAAATTTAATGAAAAAGTTTAGAGAGATAAAAAAATTGGGCATTTATATGTATACCACTTTGGAAAGTTGTATTTACTTACATATTGCCTGATTTTTATATTTTAATTGTAGACCATATTTTAATTTTTATATTATACTCTGATTGTTTAAATTTTAAATATTACTTATCTATATATAAATACTCATGAACATATATCTCTATATAAATACTTGTACATACATTAAATATATATGTACATATATGCATATGAACATATATATATATACGTATACACAACAACAATCAAGTTTTTATCTTACTAGGCAGAGTTAGCAACATGAATCTTTTATTTTCATTATACTTTATCAGTTAACAAATTCTCATTAAGTTTAATGAACCCGTTTGGTTGGAGGAAACCAAAATAGTTTGAAAAAGTTTTGTAACTTTTTTTATAAAAATATGTATGATTTGAAATAAATTGAGTTAGTTATATTAAAAATTATATTGAATATGAAATGAATTGATTGTTTAATATTGAAATTTATCTAGTATGATATATAAAGTAATTTTTAATTTTTTTTAAATAAACTAAAATTTTTGATACGGCTAAAATAATTATTTGCAAAATAATGCCTAAATGTGTAAGATCATTCATTATAGTTTATTGTCATATCTGTTTTTTTCTCTTCCTTTTTTTACATATGTAAAGTCTAACAATTCAACTTTTCATACTAAAATTTTAATCAGCCTACGATTTATATATCCAAATCATCTAAACCAACTCTCTTTGAATTTATCCTCAATTTATGCTACTCTGATATTTTTGCGGATATACTCATTTCTCATTCTATCCTTTCATATATACTCACTCATCCACTTTAGCATTCTCATTTCTGCAACACTTATTTTATTTCTATATTTTATTTTTGTGGGCCAGCATTTAGCTTTATATATCATTATTATTTATTAGTCTTACTACTGTTATATAAAATTTGCCTATAAGTTTAAGTAAAATTTCTTATACAATATATTAGAAATATTTCTTTACTTTATCCATCCTGCTATAATATCATTATGTATTTCACCATTATTTTGTATGATTGATCCAAAGTATCTAAAGCACTATGAAGACACCATTTACACAAATATATATATATACATACATATATGTACACACAATAAAATATATATAAATACGCATATATACATATTCTATAAATGCATAAATACCCATATATATATATGGTTGTATATATATACACGCACATATATACATAAACATGTATATTTAAATACATTTATAAATATGCAGGTTTTCAAATATGAATGTATATATTACTTAAATATCAATGCACATATATAACAATGTGTATATTTTTAATTAAAATCACAATTTTGTAAATATTTATTGTGTTGTGTAAATGATATATATGTAAATGTAATGCTAACAAAGTGGTTTACAAGTAAATTATGAAAGTTGAATGGTGTGTAAGTAAATATTATTTTTAGAGTAGTATACACATAAAAATTCTTAAAAGAATATTTGGATTTGATTTTTATCAATTGAAAAGAATTATGATAAAATCTCAAGGCAAATGCTTTGAAGTATTTTGAAAAAGAAATGGGTTTATATTATTGCTTATATTCAAATTATTAAAGACATGTATAAAAGGGATGTTACTTGTGTTCAAACATAAGAGGGTCTACAAACTTGTCTATTACAGGTAGATTACACTAAAGTTCAGTTTTAAGCTTAAATCTTTTGTATTGGTTATGGAGGTTCTAACTAGACGCATTCAAATTTGAGATGAGGCATCTTGGTGTATTTTTTTCATAAATAATATTATTCTTGTTGATAAGAGTAGAGATGTGACTAAGGCATAAATATAGTTATTGAGGATATCTTGGAGTATAAAACTTGTCATCTTAGTGGATTTAAAATCAAATTGGGCTATTTGTTTTCTTAGGTTAATTTTAACTTTTAAAATTAACCTTATTGATTGTCATACATAAATTCTACAAATTCTATTTTATATAAATTTTTGTATTAAAATTAATTTAATTTCATATTTTACAAAAATATGAAAAATAAAAAACTAACTTTATTTCATATCTTATAAATATCTCAAAACAGAATTATCTTTTTTTTAAATCTTTCACAAATCCCAAAATAAAAACGTCACATATAAGATTATCATCAACTCCAATTAAAAATAACCTAACAAATAAATAGCCCTAAGTATGAAATGCCATCTTAGTCATAGTATTGGGAAGATAACAATTGTGATCAAGTTATTAAGAAAAGTGTGCAATTTAGATACTTTAGTTGAATCTTATAAAATGATAATGAAATATATATTATGAGTAGAATCTAAGTAAGATCAGTTAAATGGAGGAATGCATCCAATGTGATGTATGATAGAAAAATTTCACTCAATCTTACGTAGCATGAGATAGTTAATTAGAATGAGTTTTAACCACAAATATTAGCTGATGAACTTAGGGTTGCTTTGAACATGTAAATCAGACTCACAACTAGGCAATAGTCATAAGAGCAATAATGTTATATGGTGATGAATTCTAGTTTATGAAATAAAAATATATGATTAAAATAAGTGTCACAGAAAAAATGATGTTAAGATAGATGAGTGAGTATATATAAAAGGAAAAGATGAGAAATTGATATATCTGTGAGAAAATTGGAAAAGCCTCAATTAAGGATAAGCTCAGAAAAAGTTATTTTAGATGATTTGGATGTATAAATCATAGGCTTCAAATAAGTTTGACTAAGAAAGGAGGACTTATTGGATTTTTTCTATTTAAAAAATGGAAAGTGAGGACAAAAAATGACATGGCAAAAAATTATAAGAAATGACCTTGCATACTTGGAGCTAAATATGACGTTATTATTGGATAGAGTGCAATGAAAATAAAGATTCATGTAGCCAACCTCACCTAGTAGGATTAAGACTTGGTGGTTGTTGTAAATTAGGGATATATGATGTTGGTCTAACTGATATTTTTTTCCATTAAAAATTTCTCTTTTATTCTTTCTTTTATAAGGTATATTATTACTCTTATGATGTGGTACTAGTCATAGAATTAAATTACCCTTAAAAGTCATAAATTACTATATGATGGATAATATGATTGATAATCGAGATTCTTTACTTTACACTCAATATATGAAACTAAACATATTGTGCTATAGGCTTTTGTTAAAAAAGCATCTAATGATGGATTTAGTTTTAGAACATGTTTAATGCAAGATTTCCCTTGCGGCTTCTATTCATTTATATTTACAAAACTAATATATAAAATAAAAATGAACGTAAAGAACCTTTTTCTATAAAATAAGCATTTCAACTTTTTTTCAAAATCTACTCAAATCCCATAAGAAAATTTTCTTTAAAAGTTTCAAGTTTAAATTTAAAAAAGTTGGAAAGAGCTGCCTTTGAATGGTTTTAACTTATTTAAATGTTAAGCTTGTTGGTTGGACTGGATGTGTGGTATTATACTTGCTTTTGTTTTTTTTGTTTTTAATTAAAACAATAAATAAAACTTTAAATAGATTTGAGCTGCATTTTCGGGCTGTGAACTTATTTTGCAGGGAATTAATTATCCCTCTTTGCCCAAGAATGAAAAGCCGAGGCGAGTTCAGTTGTATTTCTCAAGTTGGCGAATTAGAGCCGGTAAGTATTTCTGCTTGCTAGAGTAAAAAATATATTTTTTGCTTTCTATTATTTTTGCCAAGTCTTATTTTTTTTTGCTATGAAGAATGTGTTAAGATTTAGTCATTCGTGTTTGCCTTTGTTAACTTTAACTTAGTGTGAAATTAATCTTATTAAGCCACAAGTCAGCACACACAAATTTCGAATTAATTATCCCTCTTTGCCCAAGAATGAAAAGCCGAGGCGAGTTCAGTTGTATTTCTCAAGTTGGCGAATTAGAGCCGGTAAGTATTTCTGCTTGCTAGAGTAAAAAATATATTTTTTGCTTTCTATTATTTTTGCCAAGTCTTATTTTTTTTTGCTATGAAGAATGTGTTAAGATTTAGTCATTCGTGTTTGCCTTTGTTAATTTTAACTTAGTGTGAAATTAATCTTATTAAGCCACAAGTCAGCACACACAAATTTCAATGTTAAAATCAATTTTATTTCATATCATTCAGAAATTTCAGATTAAAAGCCAAAATCTGAAATACAATTTTATTTTAAATCTATTACAAACTAAATACAAAAAATCTCTTCCATGATTAACTTTAATCTCATTAAAACTATCCGGTCTAAGCATGCTTTTCCTTCTTCTTTATGTGCTTCAAGTTAACCAATCAATACTAAACTCTGAATATACCATTTTTCGTGCTTTTACCACTTGATATGGGGTTAAGCTTGGTCTTTGTGAAGCTTCACATAAGGTGAAGCTCATTCTAACTAAATTATTTTTGTGGCTTTTTTATCTATTTGATGTGTCTCAAGTTCGAACCACATTATCACCATAATGTTCAAATGGGGTGGAAGAAATTATGGTATCAAGGGAAATCGAAAAAAAGTTGGCAACAAATCGAAAATAGATTAAAAGCGATTAAAATGGATTAGAACATAGAAATTTGTACATGGAAATCCAGAAAAGGGCAAAAAAAAACACAACCATTCTTGGTGGTTTTAAATCCACTAAATATATTTGTTCAAGTGCATGATATGGATGAGAGCAATTGGAGGGGGAGAGAGTATATTTGTAAACTCTGTTGATGTTGAAGATAGTTCTGAATCTTCGATTCTCGAGCCCTTTTATTCAAGCGTCGATGGAGATGTGATTTAGATGGAAGGAGTTCGCTGGTGACTACTTGCTTGCTTAATATATTTCACTGAGTACTAAAGATTTTCATCCCTTCTTATTTCCTCACAATATAATATTTATATCTTGATTGCAAAGGGTATATTAGACATTTTACCTTGATTGGTAACAACTTTTTACCATTTCATTGAAATAAAAAGCTACTAACACTAATCATCATTTTTTTGACTTTTTTGATTTCGAGAGATGAAAAGTTGTTGACATATTTAATATCACATTTTAGCATATTCAACTATACCTTTTATTGGTATTATTTTTTATTTATATTTTCGATGTAGCATTTATTGAATGAACTAATGTACATTCAAGATTAAAAATTTGTTTTCGTGTCAACAATAATCATCATCAATATTTTTACCAGAATAAATTTTATTATAAATACATGCATAATAAAAACAAATAAATATTATATATTAAAAACCTTAATGTATTTGTTCTATCAAAAAATTTAAGAATATTATGTTTTGAACTTAATTTATTCTCTAGTTGTAGTTTGTTCTTCACACACTTTTCATGCTAATGTATTCATTTGTAAAACAAATATCTTTATAGTAAAGATATTCACATGAAAATATTTGATAATGGATAAATTTGTCCGTGTTATGCATGTATATATTAAATTGGGGTATTATAAATATTTTTACTTTTTTCGTACTATAAATTCTAGCTTATGGATAATACATTTTATGCAGTGGATTCTCGCAAACAAGATGGTCAGTTGTCTGCTTGTGAGGTGATCCTTGTTCACTATGAGGACATGGGTATCCCCAAGGATGTAGCCAAGGTGGGGGTCCGCCATGGGATGTGGGGAGCAGTCAAGAAGCTCCACTCCGGCATGAGAGCCTATCAACTTATGAG
Source organism: Apostasia ramifera (assembly GCA_019297695.1). Lineage (NCBI taxonomy): Eukaryota > Viridiplantae > Streptophyta > Magnoliopsida > Asparagales > Orchidaceae > Apostasia > Apostasia ramifera. The sequence continues at coordinate 114,371 of JAEMOT010000783.1, forward strand.
GAAAACTGACACTTCCCTTTCACGTAATGCCATCATGGCTCGTATCACCACAAAGATTTCGTCTAACAGAAACCTCGATATGCCAGATGATGTCAGAGCATCGAGTGGAACTGAGTCTGGTCTAAATGTCAATTACCAGTCGAGGAGGACCAGTGATCACCATATGGGAATTGACTGGAAGTGGGTTGTGATAGGAGGGGTGGCTCTTGTTTGTGGCCTACAAGGTGCACTTATAGGGAAGGCTCTCTTGCTTGGAGCTGCAAGAAGGCTTGCTCGAAACTGACAAGTTGGTTCTTTTTTGGGTTTGTTTGAGAATATAGAACCTAGGGGTTGAAATCAGCTTTAAATTTGAGGTCAAATTAGTGACTCCATGAGAGTTGGGGCTGTCAATTAACCCTTGAAGGCATCTGTTTTGAGGTTTAATTTAGCATCAAAATTGTGTTTGAATTAAGATTTTGGCCCAAATTGGGTAACTGAAAGTAGTATGAAAGAAAAGGTGTTGTATGAGCAAAAATTGAGCATTGAAGTTGAAGCTGAATTTGGCCAAGAGGCTCCGTTAGGTCTTCTTCAACCAAACCAGCCAAGGTAAAGCTGAATTATTGCAGGTCAAGCAATTTTTTTTCATATTTTTCAGTGCTTAATTTGGCCCCGAAAATCTCACCAAGCCGTCATTTGACCTTAAATTTAAAGCTGAAGTAAGCTGAAATTCTCATTGAGTCTTCATGCTTCCTATTCTTTGTTTTTGTGTATTGGAGGAATAAGATTTGCATTCATAAGTGAAGCTCATATAGACTTCATGAATCTTTAGGGAAAGTTTTTTTTTTTTTGTAACAATTTCTGAACCAGCTCCCTTATGTTGTACCCACTTCATTTATTTTGTTGTGCATAATATGTAACCATAAAGTTTCCTGATTCATATATCATTGTTTCTCAGTTTCAATGCTTTTGATAGCTTATCCTTATAAGTAGGTTACTTTATATCTATTTACGATAAGAACGAGGGATGTGCATCTCTCACTCGTAATTTAGTCTTTCATTTTGTCTTCATTTGAGTTCGTAAATAAAGTATGTTGGGGGAGTTTTTTCTTTCTTTTGGATATCAAATTGGGGAAAGAGGGAAGGAGATTCTTAGGTGCAATAAGTATCATGTAGAGATGTAATCTCAGTTATTGGCATTATTACCTTTGATAAAGTGTTAATCATGGTCTCAGTGATAGTAGGATAATAGCAGGCACCACACAGGGTCATTAGCAGAGATAGTATCACATGAGAATATGAAGTTATTTTAGTGGAGGCATTCATGATGACACGTTGCGGAGCTCTAGAACGGATTGCATATCAATACGAATAAATGGAGTTCTTGTCGAATACAAATTCACGTCTGCTTAATACAGTCACTACAAGTTTGATTGTATACGACTATGAAACTAGCTAGTGTCCCTCACATCATACTGCTAGTGAGCTGGAGTTCCAAATCAGGTGAAGAAAGAGTTTTTTTTTTCAATTTATTGAGCACTTTTTGTATTTATTACTGGAGTCGATGTTAGTTTGAGTATGCATGAATCATCATATTTTCTTTATTTGTATTATTTAAGCCATGGTATGAAGTGTGATCTATGAATAAAATTTCATTTTTTTCTAAATGATGTTTGACTATAGAAGTGCCATGTCGAACGAGATTTAGGTTCTTATAGGAGTGATCTTACTCATTTATAGCTAGATAAGAATTTATTAATTGATAGAGCACAATGAAAATAAAAGATTTATGTAGTCGACCCCACTTAGTGGGATTAAGGCTACGTTGTTGTTGTTGTAGAGGTGTTATTTGGTTATGACTTCAAAGGTGCTCCTCGTAACTTTCCTTGTGCCCCTCCCCATCTTGCTCAATAGATTACCTATTATCATTATAACTTCTCATTAATTTTTCATTATCCTTTATTAATATCTCAAATTAACTCCAATAAAACACTCATCCAACCATTACCTCATAACTTTCCCACCATCTCATCTCTTATGTTGACTGCCACCCAAATAAGTGCCACATCATCATCTTCATGATCTTACATATAATACCTTTTCGTTGTTAATTTATTTTCAATCTCTAGGAACTTGTATGTAATTTATCCATCTTCATACTTGCATAACTAACCACAACGCCAACCATCTTTCGGCCATTAGACCATCTGCAATGTGCCAATGTGTATCTTCTCGCAGTCACTAACCACTCAACTCCGTTCTCCTCTAAGTCTTGCCATTTGTTTCTGGTTACCACCCCAGCTAATCTCCAACCTTAAGCCATCGACCTTCTTATCCCTTTCATATCGCTAATTTAACTCAGTCTTCTCCTCTCTAATCTAGTGAACTCCAAACAAGATCACTCTTGTGTCTTGTTGTTCTAGTGATCTCTAAAGGCTCTATTTGGTTGGAGACCATTTTGGCTATGATCCAACTATTTTATTAAAACAATTTCATTTTTGATTCTCAATACATTAATTTTAATATAAAAAATTTACTTTATATTACATTCTACGTAATTTTTAAAACATTATATTTATTTTTTTAATAAAATAGTTGGAGGTCATTGGAGGCCATTTTGGTCATGACATGACCTCTAATTAAACAGGACCTAAAGGTAACTCTTCAACCTTTGGTAGTCTGAACAATATTCAACTAGACTTCCCGCATCCAACAGTTGAACAACGTCATCAACCTTTGCTAGATTCTTCCTCGTCATTAGGTGAACTCTACCAATTTTCACCAGTGCCATCTCGCTCAAGCAAGCTCGCCCATGACAAGATGTTGAGCATGCAAGACTAGATTGACATTTGCTCGAGCAAGCTTGCCACAACGAGATGTTGAAGAGAACGAGATTTTCCACAATTTTCAACTTCGACTACTTTTGAACTTGAAGATTCTTTAAAGAGGAGTTTCAATGCAGGCCAACCAGTTGCCCTTGGATCACCTTCATACTACTGCTGAGTTCAAGTTTCAAATCAAGCTAAAGAAAGAATTTACTTTTTATCATAGTGAGTTATGAGTATTTTCATTAGTTGTAATATTTGGCCTATGCTATGGAATTTATATATGAGTGTCATGATGTAATAAAGATTGAGAACAATGATTGAAATTTGAGTTTTTCTCAACTATATCTAATTCCCATAAAACTGTCATTTGAGAAGTGCATCAAAGGTGTTACTCACATTGAAGTTTATTAAATTGTTTAGGAGTTCTTGTATAGGCGCTATTTAAAAAGAACTTCAAAGATGCTATCTCTTAGCTTTATTCTCTTTGTTATCAAACTTTATTTTGCGTCATTTTGTTCAATATTTTTATTCTAAATTCATATGTTTAATAATTGTTTTCCTATTCATTGGGTCCCACATTTTCATGACTATCACTTCGTTAGAGTTTCATACTCTTGTACAATTGGATACTACTAGGAGAAATATCATAAATTTTGTTACAAACATAAATATAAAATATTGCTAGCAAAAAATGTTATTTAAATAGACATGCATGATAAACTTCATAGTGGCAATGACGAAATAGTGAGGAAGACAATAGGGAAAGAAAATAAAATATAATTTACATGGAAAATCTATTGGGGAAAAATCACGAGTTGAAGAGAGCATGCGAGGGAGAGGTTGAGCACAAAATATGAACCTTTTAGTTTTATAGTCAGAATAGATATCTCAGGTTCTAGTCCCCTAAATAATGAATGTTTCATATATAAATATGTTTTTGATGAGCTTTAAAGGTCCTTATAATAACTGTAAAAATTAAATCATGAATGTTAGGCCTCGTTTGATTCGAATTTTTTTTTAGATAAGAGAAAAAAATATTTTATTTTTTAAGTTTAATAAGAAAAAAAATTATTTTAATATTAGAAAGTGTATAAATTGTGAAATATTTTAAATTTTAATATTCGTATTTGCATTAAATGTAAAATAAAGTTAATATTTATAATTGAAGTTTGTGTTAGATAGAAAAATCGACTCTGATCAAACGAGGCCTTAGTGTCTTCACTGTTAAGACTTTCTAACTGTTAGACTATGCATTACTAACAGCTTTGCCCACCATTATAACTTGAGAATCTTGTCGAAATTGTTCATGGTCAGTGGTCCGAATTTTCGCGGATATATTATAATGTTTTATTTGTATAATTTAATGAATGTAAATAGGAGTAATTATTTTTAGGCTCCTAACATGTCCATAAAATCGAAAATATTTCATTTGGGCCTCTCTAATCTAAAAGTTGACCTTTCTGGTGGATTCCTTCAAATTTAATTTTCAAATTATCTTTTTAAAAGAATTATGTTTAAGTATTTTTTGTTTTATTTATGTTTAACCATTTTAATTACTATTATAACACCAATTTATTTTTATTCGTTAGTTTCGAACTTATAATATTAATATTAAATACTTTAATTAAACAAAAAAATGTTTAAATATATTTTTTTAAAATATAACTTAACCATAAAAGTTAACCGAATTCATAAGAAAATTCTCAGGTGTAATAATTTATTGGTGGATATACCTGAAGAGCCTATATACCTGAAGAGCCTATATGTAATTACCCCTTATATGAATGTCTAATATAATAGAATATATATATAAAAAAAATATATAATTGAATATATATATATATATATATATATATATATATATTAAATGGTTTTTTTTTTTTTGACATTTACACAGTGAACATAAAAATTAGGTTAATTTATAAATTTTATCATAAATCTCAAATTATTACAAATATCACATCTAAAATAACTATTTTTTCGTTTTTCACATCCTACTGTAAATTCTATCAGAAGATTTAACTGTAGTTAAATTTCAATAAAATCTCAGTCATTGATCGCATCGTTTAACCATCGACCTTCATATTAGGGTATCGCGGAGCTGCATTGGTTAAGACGATAGCATATTCACGCGAGGCGGCAGCGTATTCTCGCGAGACGACAACGTATTCATGCGAGCATCACTCTACTATTTATATCTTCTTCTTACGCGAGCATCATGAGCGAGCATTAGACTTTTTTGAGATTTAATTATGATTAAATTTTTTGATAAATTTATTATAAAATATAAAAAAAAAAATTTTTTTTTTTATAAAAAAAAAAATAATTATTTTAAATGTGATATTTATAATATTTTGAAATTTACGATGAAATTTATAAATTAGTATGATTTTTGTGTCCACCACGTAATTTTTTTTTTTTAATAAGTATTCTCTTCACCGATCGGAGAAAGTGAGAATATATACCGTCTCACCATAAGGAGGAAAAGCCCGACTATTCGGCGGCTTCGTCACCGTGGGAATCTCAGCCTCTTCCCACCTGCCGGCCGCCCTCTTCGTTCCGCCCCCTCTCTCTCAGTGAAGCATGACCAGCTCCTCCGCTCCATCTCGCAAGGTCCTTCTCCTGCCCCCTCCCTCCCTTCCGTTTCCTCGATCTTCCCTCGGTCCGCTGCTCCCGCTTCTTCGTTTTATCTTTCTTCCTCTTCTGTTGTTTTTCCATTTTGATTGATCTCTATTCCCAAGGGTTTACTTCAATCCCTGCAGGCCCTGAGCAAAATCGCCTGCAATCGACTCCAGAAGGAGCTGGTCGAATGGCAGGTCAACCCCCCTGCCGGCTTTAAGCACAAGGTCACCGATAATCTCCAGAGGTCCGTAGCTAGGCTGAAGAGTGGGATAGGCCTCCTCCTGATGCTCTGTATCCAGATTAGTCGTTTTTGTTGAATGCTTTGGCTGACTTTGGTTGGGCATGCTTGTATTTTTTGATCTGGAAGGTGGATCATCGAGGTTGTTGGCGCCGCAGGCACGCTGTACGCCAACGAGACGTATCAGCTCCAGGTTGATTTCCCTGAGCATTACCCCATGGAAGCACCGCAGGTTGTGAACGGATCGATTGGGATTGATCCTTTTTGTTTCTTTCTTTTCTTTTTTTGTCTATTATGTTCTTCTGCTTGATTGGGATTTTTTTGATGTTTGACGATTTTCAGGTGATCTTTATCCCCCCTGCGCCTTTACATCCTCATATTTATAGCAATGGCCATATCTGTTTAGGTAATTTCGCGTTTAATTTACTTAAAGGTATCGTCATTGTTTATGAGGTCATCTTGGCCAATTCTATATCACAATTAACATTCATTGCTTTGAGCACCTAACTTCTTCTCTTTATGATTTTTTTTTTTCACTTAAATTTAGAGGAGCATATGAGTAGGTAAAGAGTTATGATGCTTCATGCTTATTTTTAATATTTTTAAATTCATTTGTCTCTAATTCCTATTCAAATTTTACCGGTGCCATGGTTTATTTCCCCTTTATTTCCCCCTACTTTCTTGTTTGTGTTAGCGTTCAATTTCCATATGAAAAATATAACCTTACTTGTTGTTGACAAGTAGATTATGATTTCTATGGTGGTGAATGTCTTGACAAAGGCTTACCTAGAACCACTTGCTTGTGGAACGCTTGGGCTCCATATTTTGATAGTTTGTTGCACGTCTTTAGTGGCAGGTCTTCTTCTTTTTCTTGGGGATAGTAGCCAAAGTTGGTGATAATGGCTCTATGTGAAATGTTGAAACCCCTTTTGTGGCTTTTCTTTGAGAGAGGGATTCTAGTTCCTAATGCCAGACTATTCATGAAACTTGAGAAGCAAAGCAATAATGATCTTATTTTGGAAGTAATTTGAGAATTTTTTGGGATTCCTATAAGATTAGTTCATTCTTTTTCCTCTGAAAGATGGTCATAACTTTATTTGAGTTCCAATCCTTCAAGATATTCTGTAGAGATTAGAAGAATTAAAAACAAAATTATCCTTTTGCCCCTTCTAGGCAAGTGATAGATAAGAAAATGGTTGAAATATTCATAATAATTATGTATTTACAAAATACTATCTCAATTCATCCCTCAGAACTATCTCGCATACTTGATATGGTTCTAAAGGATGAATCAAATACTGGCAGTTCCAATGAGATTTCATTCTTGAACTAAAATCCATTATTTGTTTTTTTTCATCTATTCCATGATCAGAATAAGGGGGGTTGGAGTTGAAGTGTATTCAAGCAACATACTATCACAGTGTCAGTTGCAACCTATATTGTAAAAACTGGATCGGTAATTGAACCGATGCAACATTTGGTTCACGGTCAAACCGGTCAAACCAATCTGACTTGTCGGTACTATAATATCACTATGATGAAAAAAATATAATTACATACATATTTAATATTAAAAATATAGAAAAAATATATGTAAAAAATATAAAATATATGTTACATAAAGACAAATTTAAATAATTAATATTGAACATAACCAATAAAGATTGATGAACATATATATATATACATATATGATATTCAATATGACCAACAAAAAATAAGCAGCATATGTGATATATATTTAACATAAAGTTAACTAACATATATCCGCATTGTAAAAGTTTAATCATAAACATGAATCTAACATAAATCTTACAACTAAAAAATTTATTAACTTGCCTACAAATCTCAATCAACATAGACTTAAAACATTAATGTTTTGGTTGAACCAACATTAAATGTCGGTTCAGTCAATTCACTCGGTTTGACCGTTTTAATTCTATCTAAACTGATTCAATGCTTTTTTCGGTCTTAACAGAGAACTGAATTGGGCTAGAGACTGGTTCGCAGCCGGACCAGTCGAATCGATCGATCCGATCCGGTTGTTACAACATTGGTTGCAACTCCTTTCAAGGGCTAAGGGCCCTTGTCATTTTTTATACAGATATTTTATTATTTCTTGAAACTTTGACCTACTTACCCATTAGGCTTTCTTGAGGGTTTTGATCCATGTGATGAATGCTTGCAAGTCAACCTATTTTGAGGTTAAATTTTCAGTGTAGGCTAACCTATTTGCTATTACTTGTATTGATGTATATTAGCAACGGTAGGTTCAACCTTCCTCTCTTAAAATTTTTTTATTAAATTGTTCATGTATTTTAAATCGATGAATTTTGACCGATGAATATAATACTTTTTCCTTTTCCAATTTTAAGTTTGGATAGCCTTGTCATGAGAATTTTATTTAGATTTTGTTAACTTATCGAGACTTTAACATATTTGGAAATGTAAATGATACCATTAGGCATGTTTGAGGGAGAATGAAAATGCAACTTGAACATTTTAGTAAAGTGCTAGTTAGCAACATAAGGCTAATGAATTTAGACTTGCTACTCTTGTAAGCTTTTTTTTAAGGTAAGAATAGGTCTTTTTGAAATACGATAACAGTAATAATAACAAAGCCTTAATCCTACTCTATAGTCGACTACATATGTTTCTCCCCTTTTTCATTTGTATGTTGTTTTCCCTAAGTGCACGTGATTAAAGATCACATGTAGTAACCATATTCCAAGTCATTTTTGGTCTTTCATTTTATTTTTTTAACGTTATGACTTGGTTCCTCTCACATTTATATATGGGTTCTCTTTCGTTCGACACTGGACAGATCACCTTGAACATCCCTAGTCATCATATCTTTTGTAGGTGTCATATTTACTCTCTCTTCAACAATCATTTCTAAAACTATTCAATTGTTTGTAAGCACTTATCGATATTAACATCCGCATATCTATTGCAGTAATTTTATAAATCTTTTTGTTATTTAAGTATCCAAAATTCACTTTTATTTAGCATAAATGGAGGGATAATAGTCCAATAATTTTTCTCTTCAACTTGAATGCATCTTTCTGTAGCATGGAAGATGACAATGGTATTTTATTTCCTATTTATAATTCTCTGAATATGCAGTTTCTAAAAGACAATTATTGCAATATGCACTGTATATTAGTGTTATTGAATGACAATCTTTTGCACCATCACGTTAAGGTCTTTTGTCCACCTTGATCAAAGTTGGATCTTGTTACTAGTTTGATTTTCCTTAACTTTCAATCGGCCATGGGCTTTCTAATGGGAATTGGTTACTGTTCTTGGGTTATCAACTATATTTACATTTTAAACTTTTGGTTGACAAGTGATCTAAAAGCTTAGACTGGTAGTTTATGATCCAGTAATAATTCTACATTTTTGTACGCATGCATTATTTTATTTGGGTTTTATTGTGGATCCAGCGTACCATAGATCTTTTTTAGCCTTCAGCAAGAAATAATTGGCAGATAAGAACTTGTGACTTCTGACTTTGATATCATTTTAATACTCTTGTTAACAATTTTCATTAAGTCTTAAGATTGTAGGTTACAGTTTAGCACTAATACTTGTCGAATCAATCATGACATGAATCCTTTAGAAAATTGCGTTAAAGCTAGGGCGTTCCCTGGAAGCGACGCGCTGTATTGCCTGAATACAGTGAAAAATGGGCAAGGACCGCTGCATTAGCGCCCGGGTATAGTGAAAAATGAGCAAGGGTCCCCACATCATGGACGGATGCGGGTAAAGAAGCAAGTCCATCGTAGTAGAACTCAAGTCAGTAGGATTAGATTAGGAACTTGGAATATAGGCAGCCTGACGGGCAAGCTAATGGAGTTGGTGGATATTATGATTCATAGAAAGATTAATATTTTGTGCCTGCAGGAAACAAAATTGGTTGGAGAGAAAGCTAAGGAAGTTGATGGCCTAGGTTTTAAACTTTGGTACTCTGGTAAGAATAAAAATAAGAATGGAGTGGGTATAATTCTGGATAAGAGCTTGAAGGATCATGTAGTGAAAGTTAAGAGAAATTGTGATAGAATTATGGCTTTAAAAATTATAATCAATGGAATGATTATTAACATTGTAAGTGTGTATGCTCCCCAAGTTGGCTTAGATGCGAGCACAAAGGAAAAATTTTGGAATAATTTAGAAGAGTTAACACAAGAGATACCTCAGGAGGAAAGATTATTTATTGGAGGAGATTTAAATGGACATGTTGGACGTGTTGCTGAGGAATTTAATAATATACATGGTGGATATGGTTTTGGAGAGATAAATGAGGAGGGTAAAACTATTTTAGAGTTTTCTTCAGCACATAATCTTGTAATTGCTAATACTTTATTCAAGAAGAGAGAGGAGCATGTTATCNTATTTTCTTATAAGGAAACGAGATCGCTTGGATTGTAAAAATTGTAAAGTCATTCCAAGTGAATGTTTGACTACCCAACATCGATTAATGATTTTAGATTCCGAGATAAAGTATTTGAGAAGAAATAATAAGTCAAA
>JAEMOT010000783.1:137099-162242 GCA_019297695.1 Apostasia ramifera
GGCGGCGCTGCGGCGAGCCATGCGTAGACTCCAGTGCGTGCCGGCGCAGGGCGCCGCGGCGTCTCCGGCAATTAGGCAATGGCAGCCGCCGGCGTTCGCGCATGTGAGGGTGAGGGGTAGAATTGTAATTTCACATTAAAGAAAATTTATAATTTATTAATTAAAAATTTTGATTTAACAGAATGTTTAACGGAAACTATTTAATTGGACCTTATTGGAAGCTATTTGTAAATGTTAAGGACCACAATGTCCTATACAGTAAGTTTTGAGGACCTGTCTGGCATGTTTTCAAAATTATAGACCTGCGTGGCAAGTCGAGTAAACCTCAGGTGCCTGAGTGAAATTACCTCATAAAAATAATATTGGAGTGGGTATAATTCTGAATAAGAGCTTGAAAGATCACGTAGTGAAAGTTAAGAGAAATTATAATAGAATTATGACTTTAAAAATTATAATCAATGGAATGACTATTAACACTGTAAGTGTATATGCTCCCCAAGAAGGTCTGGATGCGAGTATAAACAAAAAATTTTGGAATGATTTCAAAACGTTAATACAAAGGATACCTTAGGAGAAAAGATTATTTATTGGAGGTGATTCCGAGATAAAGTATTGAAGAAGAAATAATAAATCGAAATCCTATCATCGGACTCGATGGTAGAATCTAAAAAATGAGAACAGATGTATATTTAAGAAGAAAGTTCTAGAACTTGGGCAATAGAATATTAGCAAAGAAATTGATCTTATGTGGCTGACGGTTGTTAACTGCATTTGTAAAGTGACGAAGAATGTCTTAGAAGAATCTAAACGAATAATGCTAAATAATAAAGATACTTGGTAGTGGAAAGATAATATATAAGAAAAAATTAAAGAAAAGAAGATTTGATATAAAGATTGGTTTAAAAATAAAAATAAAGATAAGTGAGAAAAATATAAAGTAGTTCGACGAGAATCTAAAAAAGCAGTGATTAAATTGTACCAAAATATTTACATTATCTGCCAACATCATTTTAATTTTAGTCTTACGAGTCTAATTTCAAATTGAGTCAATGTAATGATGAATATAAATTTAATGAAATTTGAGATGATCCGTCAACATGAGAATGACTCAAATTTGACTTAAAAGTAATAACATGATTTCAAAATTTGTTTAATTTCTATTATCAAAAAAAGAATATTAAAACATATTTCTTGAATTAAAAATGAGAGTGAATGTTTATACAAAGATATTTATTTATAAACATATCTATGAAAAGATTTATAATGTTATATTTAAAAATGCTTAATAAGTTAACATCTTTAAATAAAAAATGTGTTACAATTAATTTCTTTTTACTTAGAAAATCGATTTGCGATTCACTAAATTTTATTCTATTCAAATTAATTTTATTTTAAAATTAAAATTCAACCTTGACTCGATGCTAGCCAGTTTCAAAGAAGTTGAAAAACTCCGTATCAATGGCCCACGTGTTGCGCGTTGGTCTAATTACGTCTGGATGCTTGCGATTTTACATTGCTTGTCTATAGATCCTGAACGTTTTTAAGTTGATAAAACGTGGGTCCCAATAATAAGCTTTGCATACATTTTTGCAATTGGACTCCAGAGATATTTGTTTGTAATGTCATTTTTAATTAGGGTGTAAAGATAATATTTGAAATATATTTTTTAATATTTATAAAAGATTTAAATAAATTTTATTTTATTTTAGGATATTGTAGAATATGTTGTAAATTTAACTATTTTATTATATTTTTGATAATTTAAAATAAAATTGATTTTATTTTAAAATATTTATATGATTTAAAATATTATTAATTTATTACTAAAATTTATGTTTAATGTGACACATAAAATTAATTTTAATGTAAATTTAAATTAGCATAAAAACTAAATAGTCCTAATGCATCATTTGATTGAAGAAGAATATTTTGGAGGTACCAGATCTTTTCTGATATGAAAAAGAAAAAATTTTATTTAATATTATGAATCTATAATATGAAATAAAATTATTTTATTATTAAAAATTATGTTAAATATAAAATAAAATTAATTTTTTTATTGGATCATATATGAGATATAAATAAAATTAATTTTTAATATTTAAATATATATATATATAATATAAAATAAATGAAAATATTAATAAAAATATATTTGAAAAAAATTGAGATTTTTTTTTCAAGAACCAAACAAAACCTAAGTTCGTCCAATGTCAAAGTTTTCAGCCGTGATAAAATTTTGAGTTTTTGAGATTATAAAAATTTTATAATTTTAGTCTTAATAAAGATTTTATTACTAATTTTTTATTAGTATACTGCAAGATTATTCTCATTTATTAAATTTATAATTTTTTAGAATATAGTTTTGAAATATTTATGTATATATTTATATTTTTACAATTCTAATGCAAAAGAAGTTAAATTTTTAAAAAATAGTAAAAATAAAACAGTACAATTATTCTTTAAAATATACAAATGATTTAAAGGGGAAACATAATTGTAGCACTTTCACAATCTCAGGACTTAAGTAAAAGGATTTTTAAAATATTAAGATTAATTTACAATATTTTTTCAACTTTAGGGCCGGATGCAATTTACTCTAATAATAATAATATAATAAAGAAGAAGAAAAAGAACAATTGTAGTGAAAAATGTTTTGGGCCGGCCCATCTACATCATGGGCCCATATCTGGATGAGTGAATGAAAATACTTCTCAGTATATTGCTTGGTAATTTGCTCCAATTAAAAACTGAAACTTCAATTTTAAGAGTTTAATTTAAAATATATAGTTAAAATTTATTCACTTCAGTAAAAATTCTAAATAGATTTGAACCAAATCTGTAGCCTTATATTTTATTTTGAAAAAAATTACATATATATTACTAAAATATTTCATATTTAAATATAAGTCATTAAAATTTTTAAAATATTATAAAATTAATCTCCCTTCAGTTATTTCGATATCTCTAAGAAATATTTCGTTTATATGATTTACTAATATATATATATATATTTGAAGCTCCCTGTTTTATAGATGTTAGTGTTATAGATTTATTATGGTACGACGTAAAATTATTTAAATACACATTCGTATATTATACAAATGAACTATTCTCCCAAAAAAAATAAGTGGCATAGAGAATATATTTTTTAATATTTATAAGACCTTAAAATAAATTATCTTGATGTTATGTCATATTATCTAGATGTTATATTTTAAAAATAATAATTTTATAATCTTTTAAAAAATTATTTAAAAATATTGCCTGAACAAATAATTATTTTCTTTGAATAATATGACATAACAACAAGATGACATTGAAAAAAATGCTCTCTTAAAATTATATATGTGTTACTAAAATTTAACTATTTTACATATTTAAAACTCAAATCTTTAATATCAAATATTGATACTAAAATTATATTAAAATTATAATTTTTATTATGAGATATTCATGGGATGTGATTTTTATATAATTTTAATAATAAATAAGTAATATTAAAGATTTACGTATTAAATATATAAAATAATTAAATTTTAGTGACATACAAGCAATTATTCCTAGAATTAATGAAATATATAATTCTCTTATGTAAATAAAATAATTTAATTACCAAGAAGTTTTCAACTTCAATTTGTATCGAGTTAATTGAGCGAAAATCGGTTATTTTTATTCAGTTGATAAGGTGAATTGATCTTTTTTTTTTATAGAAAATTGATCTTATTTCTTGAAATAGACAAACATTTTATAATATAAATATCACAAATACAATTATGGATTTGCTGTATTTATTGCGTAATTATTTATATTTTAATCTTAATTTATCTTTTTCAAGATAATTTATATGAACAGAAACTACCTTTCATGTAAGTTTAAAAATTTAAATACATATATTTATACATGTTTCAAAATATAATTAACAAATATATTATCTAATAATTTTAAAAATATATATTATCAATTAATTAATGAGATAGAAGAAAAAAAAATTTTGATACAAAAAAAAAGAAAAAAAAAATTATGCCTTCATGTGCACGCAAGTTAAAACCCAATTGTGTACGCAAAGTAAATAAATGGGGAAATACAAACCTAAATAATATTTATTCAGATGATAAACGCATAAAAAGTTTAATATTTATAATAATTATTAGGGATAATTACATTCAGGTCTCTAAGTTTAAGACTTATTATCATACAAGTCCATATTTTTTAAATTTAACATCAGAGTCCCTAGTTTTTAAAAAATTATTATATGGGTCCTTCTTTTATTTTTTTATTATTAAAAATTTTTAAAAATAATATTATACCTTTACCCCTCTCTCTCTCTCTCCACCTGATCCGGCGACCGCCTCACCCCGCGAGGCCGCGCGCAGTAGTCGGCGCCACACCGACGGATGGGAAGGAGAGAGGGGGAGTCTCTCTCTCCTCCCGATCCGGTGGCCATGCGACCCAACGCTGCCGCAGGCTGTGTCGCGCGACCGGACGATGACTGTGCGCAGCCGCTCGACACCGCCGAGGGACGCGTCGACCGGATCGGGAGGAGACCACCGGCGGTGTTGCGAGGCCGCGCGCGATGGCGCGGCGACTGTGCGTGGCTGCGCGGGGTGCCAGATCGGGTGGAGAGAGAGGTAAGGGTATAATGGTAATTTAATTTTTTTTAATAATAAAAAAATATGATAATTTTTTAAAAACTAGGGATCCCGATATTATAATTTTAAAAATATGAACTTGTGTGATAATAAGTTTTAAACTCAGGGACTTGTGTGTAATTATCTCTAATTATTATTTTGATATTATCAATTTCAAAGAATTATGAAATTATGTTCCCTATTCCATGTAAGTACAAAGATAAAGGATGAGAATAATGTACTAAACTATAGGAATCACTAATTAATTTACCATTATATGATTTCATTATTTTTTTCAACATTTTTGACATACTCTTTTGACAGTATTGAATTTAAATGAATTAAATATTTGTAGATATCAGAAAGATTGAAGTATATATTTTTAGTGATATTTAATTTAATATTATTTTCCTCTAATGTTATACCTTTTAAAAGAAGTCAGCTGATTTATTTGATGACATATTTTGATAATATTAAAAAATTTATTAAAAAGATAATAGTAATTAGGCTTTTCTAATTTGGGCATATTTGTAACTAAATTTCTCAAATTTTTAAATTAATCTTGGCCCTATAGTTTAAACTAAAATATAAACTGAAGTACTTTTGATATTAATTAAATTACTTAATAAAGTATATATTTTTTTAATTAGTAGATCAATTTAGATTTTATTTTTATCTAAAATACTAATTTAGTTTTTAAATTAGTCAAATTAATTTATTAGTTAGAGAACATATTTACCATTAAATTCTGTTAATAATAGGAGACCAAAGGTTTTAAAGTTATATTATTTTTAAGTTTTTGAAGTTTCATAATTATATATATATATATATATATTTGAATAATGACATTTTTTTTATAATATATTTGAATCATGGCACTGCTTTAGCATTAAGGGAGTATTTAGTTAAATATTATTTTGATATTATGTCATATTATTTATAAAAATTAATTAATTAATTTGATAATATTTTTAGATAATTTTATAAAAAATTATAGAATCGTCACTTTAAAGAAAACAATTAGTTGTCATAACATCTAGATAATATAATATAATATTAAAATAATATCAAATGCACTCTAAATAATATCAAAAATATAAAAAATACAAAAATTGACTAACATTTTCATTAAAAAAATTGCAAAAATTAATGAGGAGAGCCTTACCCTCTCCCAATAAAAATTACTCAACAAAATATAATACGTAAAAAATCAGCTGCATTATTTACATTGCATTATGCATTTATGATTTTAAAATGAAAGTAACATATCAACAATATATATATTCAATAATATGTACAAGTAACATCTCTTAAATCGAATATTTCTAAGCAGCACCTATATTTTGAATATGAATTTAGAGACAGTATTTTCGTGCTAACTTTCATTTCTCATTTTTTAAGTTCAACAATGATTAACATATTTAACTAAGATTCATAATACTAGAGTTATAAAAAAAAACAGAGATATTAAAAATGAATAAAAATAATAATAATTTTTTTTTAAATAGAGATGAAAACATAAGTAATGAAATGTAGCGCTTAAATAAAAGACTAGATTAATATTAGTTATATGTATTAAATCCTAATTAATTAAAATAATGTATATGACAAAAAATATTAGTTTATTGGTATTATTTCTAAATATTTGATTTAAAACGTACTGTCTTGTAAAAAAGTTTGTTTTATTTAACTCTGAATTGTCTAATATATATTATCTAAATTAATTGTAAATTGTAATTCGTGGAATAAAGTTAATAATTTTATTAAAAATAATCGTATATATGAAATAGAATAATATTTTTTATATTAAAATTTATATAGAATGTAATAAAATTTATTTATTTATTATTATTATTTAAACTAGTACTATTTTAATTTTTATTTTGATCCTCGCACTTATATATTTGAAATCCTTTCAATTAATCATTGTGAGCCACTTAAATCATCAATATAGTCTTTGGAGTCATCAATAATTAGTTTCATGTTAATGTCACATTTTTTAAATAAAATTCAAAAATCCTAAATTTACCTTAATCTTCTAGAACATGAAATTGTCAAATTGAGTCATAATATGGTTAACATATATATGTGAAAATAATCATATAATTGACTTGTAAATACATTAAAATTAAATTTAATAAATAGGTGAATATAATTTAAAAATTGTATAAACTAAATCATATAAAAATATTAATTTCATTTACTAGGTAAAAAAATATGGACTAAAATGAAAATTTTTGATATTACACAAACAACATCTATTTTGTAAGAGATTAAGATTAGATATTGAAGCACAAATCCTGATTAATAGAAAGAAAAGAGTTATTATTATGAATTTTAAGATACATAATACGAGCGTCATATAGACAGCTCGACTTTTGATATAAAAATAACATAAAATAAAATAAAAAGTGAAACTAAATCTCTCAATACATGAATAAAATAAAATACAGTATTGTAGAGCATTCAAAATGCTCACACACGTTAAAAATAACTATAAGCGTTCCGTTCGTCAATTACTACCAAGATTCTTTCTAAAACTTATTCTCATTCGTCAATTACTCACAAATCGAAAACTACGACTATCTGAATCTTTTCATGTTTGATTATGTATTTTTCTTTTTGGTTATATTTTGTCAAAAAATTTTATGAATAAATTCTACATCAAGTCTCCCAACATGAAAGACCATGGTTTAATTTATCCTACATTATTTTCATTAATATTATTGCATCATTAATTATGAGAAGAAAAATTGTAAGCCACATGTCTCCCCTCACTTCATAATAAATTGAAAATAATGTGTTTGATGAGTTGTCACCTAATCCAATTCATATTTAATTAATTCATCATTATTATCACCATCATAATTAGTATATATCAATAATTCAAAATTAATCATCCCTGAATATTTTTATTTTCCTTTGTTTGAAATATTAATTTTTTATTGTTTATTTTATTCAAATCTTCATATTGTTCTTCTAGTCAAGTTGTTGTGGCCCACACTTTTACATTAAATACTTGCAAGTTTATATAATGATTTCAATTTCATTTTTTTTCTTTCTTTATTTTAATATTATGTCTATAATTTTCCCAAGCTGAAAGTAAGAAAATTATATCTATGACATAAAATTTGCATAAAATGCATTCCTATTATCTTATAAGTTTGTGATTTTTTTTATAAGTCTTATTTATTAAAACTTTATATATTTTTTCAATTATAATGTCTAACTATTTAAGGAATGAAATTAATTCGAACTCAAATCAATATTTAAAAAATATATAATTTTTTAGATACGAAATAAGATAATTAATGTAAATAACAGCACACAAATAATATTTTTTAAAGAAATTAAGATAGATAGATATATATATTTATTATACTTTCAATATTATCATTTCTAAAAACAAAAAATTTCAATATTACTATAATTAACAGTATAAAATTTAAAATATATTTTTATTACCACAAAATGTTGGCTATTTAGCTCGACTTAACTTAAAACTTTATTCAAATTTAAATATTTTTGATTCATGTAAAATTAAAATTAACTTAAATCAAAAAAGCTTAATTAAACTCAAGTAATAGAAGGCAAGCTTTATATAATTAGACAACATTAACTGGTCAGTAGTTTGATTATGGCCGTTGATTTTGCTTTGAGATTTGTGTTTTATGTCATTAAGATAATCAAACATATTAACATAATTACTACTGTTAAAGTAATCTAGTTGTTTGGTGATCATTTTGGCCATAGTCATAAGTTAATTTTTTTTAAATAAAAATTTTTAACAACAATAATTAAGTTTTCATTTTACTAAGTGGAATCGGCTATATTATAAATTCTTTAATTCTATTATATTTTATCAAATAATAAATATTTATTTAGCTCAAAATATTTAAATTATTCATTCTAGTTTTTTACTATGTTTTTTTTTGACCTTTTTTTTTTTTTTTTTTTTACATGAGTAAGATCCAAAAATTTAATTTTTCTGATTGGAGTTTCTATTAGCCTACGATTTATATATGTAAACCATAAAAGCTAACTCTCTTAGAGCTTATTCTCAATTGAGACTACTCTAATCTTCTCGCAGATATATTTATTTCTCATTTTATCATTTCACTTATACTCACTCATTCAATTTATTATTCTTATTTCTGCTACATTTATCGTATTTGTGTTTTTACTTTATATGCCAGTATTTGATATCATATCACATCGATGATCTTACAACTTTTCTATAAAATTTATCTTTAAGTCTAAGAGAAATTTTTTATCACATAATACATCTAATGATTTCTCCACTTTATTCATTCTACTTGGATATTACTAATGATATTATTAACTATTTCACTATCATTTTGTACTATTGATTTAATATATCTAAAATGCTCATTTTTCTGATAGTTTGATCACCAATTATTAGTAACTAATGCAAGTGTATTTTTTTTTATTAAATGTGTACTTTATATATTTAGTTTTGATTTATTAAGATAAAAATTTTTAGACTTTAAAATACTCATTCATAACTTAAGTTTTGCTTTATCCCCCTACTTTAGTCTTATTCATAAGAAAAATATCATCTAAAAAAATTATATATCATGATATTTCATCTTAAATGTATTTAGTGAGGACTTGCATTACTAATATTAAAAGATACAAATTTAAAATTAAATTTTAGTATAATTCAACTATAATAGAGAAATTTTTAGTCAAATTCTTTTACGTTTATAGTGAAATCCCATTTTAATAAAAATTTTATCATAATTTGCATAAATTCTATCATAAAAGTTGATTTTATTTTAAATACACAAATTATATTATAATCCTTAATTTATTTTATATTTTAATTAAATTTTAATAAAATTTGTTATATTTCTCATTACAACTCTTTTGACTTCAATCATGCCTCATCTCATAAAATTATTATTTTTAATAAATAATTTTGAATTTGTTGAATCTTCTGATAAGTGGCACCCACTAAAAGAGATCCAAAAATGATTAAGCCTTAATTATTAATTATTTAATGGTGGTTCAAAATGGAAACTCAAGCTCCCTAATTATATTATAATATATATATATTGCAAATAAATCTCCTCACTTTGTTTACAAGCTCCTATAGATAACAAACATTTACTTCTTCAATAGTTTGCAATCTCAAATTTTTTAATAATTATTATTGTTGATGGAGATTTTTGTTGCAAAAAGTTTAGCGATTTAGTTTGATGTTGGAATAATCCTAAAATTTAGTCTATTAAAAAATAATATTATGTTCAGAACTCAATCGAGATGAACATTCTCTTTGTACTAATTTACATTTTTAGAACAAGCAAAAAAAGTTATATAATTATTCGTATGATTAGTTTTTATAATTATATGTATGTGTGATTATATAGTTATTAAAGGAAAGCAAGTATCTATAAAATAATAGCAGAGCTAAAAATATCTACAATGATGGTGGAAGATTCACCTTCAAGCCATAATTTGTTTGCCCCGTCTTCCCATTGGTACGCTATTTTTTAAGGCCTCCTCTGCTCCTATCATTTTTGCTACTGCTATTGTATGAGTGTGCAACTTCAATATCCGTGTAGTTTCTTATGATAACTCCGGCTGCTGTCCCAGCAAATTTATTTTAAGCCAAGTCAGGGGTAGGGGATGCTAAAGAAAGAATGAGTTACTTGAGTCCTAGTTACTTAAATTAAAATGAACTAAAGCTTTATTTGCTCTGGAGAAAATATGCGCTACTTCTCATAAGTTTAATAATATTTTAATATGTACGATTATATTTTATTTTTGGGGGATTTACATATAGAACATTAAATTCATCACAAATTATATATTTCACCATCGTTTAGTAAATATTACGCATATCACACTCTGCTTATGTTGCTTATGGGTTTTACATTTGTATTGTAATAATAAGCAGAGCGTGATATGCATAATATTTACTAAACGATAGTGAAATATGTAATTTATGATGAATTCAATATTATGTATGTAAATTCTCCTTCATTTTTATGTTAGACATTGAGATATGAAATTGATATTGACTTAAAAAAGTAATTATTACCTAGGTTAGAGCTACAGTATAATGTAATTGTTATGGTTGATAATGAAATTATATAAAATGCAAATATTAAATGTTTTGAAAATGTAAAATGTAAATTTTTAAATTTTGATGATTAATATGTAAGTGAACATGCTTGGTGTGACGCATATGTTGATCCTCTCAAATTCAGTAGAAGAATTTGTTTGAGTGATGCGTTGTCAACTTTTAGGACTAGTAATAAAGATGTGACCTTAGATATAATAATGGGTTAATTGCATTTGGACTCCTGAAACTAAACATGTATTGCAAATAGATCCTAAATTTTTAAAATGTTCAATTTAGGTCGCTGATCACGTGAGGTTTTGCATTGCCGTGAGGCCTCAGTAATGGTAGAGGTATTAAAATGAATGCAAATGACCTTTTGCTGAATTGTTGTCAGTTCTCAACTAATTAATGATAGGAGATAACTGGAGATAGAAGGAAAAAATAAATGATAATTTTATCGTTAAAAATATTTTTAATTTTTTTTTCATTAATATACTTAATTTTCATCTAAAGGGACTTAAAGAAAAGACGTGAATCAACCAGAGGCTGTTGAGAGACTTAAATCAATAATTTTTAAATTTTGAGATTTATTTGTAATATTTATCTAATTTTAGAAGTCTAAATGTAATTTATCCTATAATTATTACTGGAGATATTTTCAATCCAAAGTGTTTCATTTATTTAATATTAATAAAAAATTACATCCGGGTCTGTGAAAATGTTTAAAATGCATATATATATATATATATATAATTTTTTTTAATTTCTTGAAAATAAAGAAAGATATTGTGTACTAAATTCTTTTTTTAGCTGTAAAACGATTTCAACGAAAAATTAAATTTTAAATTGAGAAAATAGAAAGTAAAATGAGAGTGCTTGCTAAATGGAAGAACGAATAAGCTTATATATCGACAGTATAGTCCAATAATTTATTTAAATTAGCTTTAATTCAAGTTAAAATTAATGAGCCTAATCAATTATATATAAATTTAATATTAAATTAATTAAAATTAATTTATTTCAGTTTATATATATATTTTAAAATAAAATTAATTTATTTTAAATTTTTATAAATTTAAAATTAAAATATTACATCAAAGGATATGGACATTACAAATGAATGAATTTTGTGGATTCATTGTGAAATAAGTATCAAAGTAGGGTCGTTTGTGTGATTTTGTTTTTTGATAGAGTCTTTTGTGTGATTTGATCTTATTTTAATGCTGTAAATGTGAGTTTCTTCAGGAACATGATATCCTATTGTATGGCTAGGATTGGTGGATGGATGGTTGAGAGAAGAACAAGGAAGAGAGAGAGAGAGAGAGAGAGAGAGCGCTGAAAGTGTGGCTAGGCCTTAACGGGAGAGAGGGAGAGGGAGAGGGAGAGGGAGAGAGAGAGAGACGTAGGGGGAGTCAAAGAATTAAGGAGAGCTGTGAGAGAGAAGAGAGTTACAGAGGAGTGAAGAGGAAAGAAGAGGAGAGCGGAGGTGGTGTTTAAGACAAGGTTTAGGTCTACCAACTGGTTGTTGAAGATAGGGCTCCTTAACCACACGAGCAACTACTCTTTTGAAGAAGATTGGGAAGCAACTTGAATCTTTGATTAAAAGAGAGAGAAGCGGAGGAAGAAGGAGAAGAGACAGAAGTCAGAAGAGGAAGAGAGTTGTGGTGTAACTGGAGGAAGGAGAAGTCTCACGTGCAGGATGGAATGTTGGGTTTGATCATGATGATCATTTGATGAAGAGAGAGAAAGGGATAGAGTGATAGGGAGTCATTATTTCATAAAGAAAGGTGAAGTGGCCGAATAAAATACATCTCAAAGGGATTGAGACTTGAGAGAAGATAGAGAGGGAATAAAAAAAAGATTGAAGAGAGACAAAGGTGGGTTTCTTGTTATTTCACAAGGCCAATGAAAAGGGCTTCTTCGAAATTGAGGATTTCCGTGAGTAAGATCTTCTGGAGATTCTAGCTTTCTTGTTCCCCACAAGGTACTTTGCCATCCCCTTTGAAACCCTTTTCCTTCTTGTCTTCTACGTCCGTTCTTATTGTTTTAAGCCCTACTTATCTTAACTCAGACTTCAGGCTGCTGCTGCTTCTAATTCTTCTTCTTCTTCGTCTTCCTCTTGTAGTGGGTGTTACTGTTGTTCTTCTGGTGTGGTTTTGTTTATTCAAGGTATGGATGATCTTATGGAATAATTGTTTGGTATAGCTCTTCTCTGGTTTCTGAGCTTTGGGTTATCTTTTATTTGTCCCTTCCTTCTGTAATTGGTGCTGTATTGCGGTTTTATGCAGTGTTTTCCTCCTGTTTTGGGCACCATGTTTATTGTAGGTCGAGTTTTATCCTTGTTTTTTAGAAGCAGGATTGTTAGTGTTTTGAGATGCTGATTGATGATGGTTGGCCTTTAGAATTTCTATATTATGTCTTCAAATAGGTTCTTTTCTTCTTTGGGTCTTTAGCAGCTCATATCCCCTTTTGCAGCCGTTCTCCCTCTTTTCTTCTGCCTCCACTTCCTTTAGTTTTACTTCCTTTTTGTCCTAACATAGACATGCATATTCATTTCAGCTTTTGGGCTTCTTCTGCTTCTAGTTTGGTAGGCTGGAAGCTGATTTCTTTGCTAGATGATTACTGTCATTATTTATATAGTTGGCTTGGCGTGTGTAACAACTGTTTTTGTTAATCAAATTAAGTGTTGAACGTATGTAATAACTGTTGGAAGCGATTGCTATGGGCTTAGTTTTTTCTTCTACCCTTTGTACTTTGTGCTTTATTGCTGGCTTTTGGAGCTTTGTTCCCTCTTATTTCAAGGCAGTAATGAATTTATAGCCCTTTTTCCTTTGTTTTAAAATCTGGGTCGTTAAAATAAGTGTAGTTCTTTCTCTTTTTCTTAGCAAAAATGAGATTTTGGTAACCCATAGCAGAGTTTGATGTGTTTGATTCCAAGAAAAATTTCATGGGGATGGATGATACTGTCAAGTGATAAGGGTCTTTTGTTTATTACTTCATCAGAAGCTAAGGGTGGTTGGCTTTGGGTTGTTGTAACACTTTCTTTTTTGTTTATCAGAGGAAATGGTGTAGCATTTGCAGAAGCATAAGGTGTTCAAGAATGTATTTTTACTCGTGAATATTTTCTAAAGAGATCATGAAGAACTTGTGAAAATAGCAAGCGAACGTTTAATATTTCATTATAAATTTTGAGGTTAAAATGGAAAAATAACTAATCCCAAAACTGCATGGTGATTAATGAGGTTAAATCTTGATTAAATCTTTTGAAAGTAAGAGTTTTTGATAACAGGTGGGATTAGAATTTGATTTCAATTTAATTTGGTGTTTGGAAATCCTTGCTTGAAATATGATTTACAGCGGTTTGGATATCGATTCCTCCAACCAAACAAAGCCATTAGTGGGGGCGTATGATTACTTCTTTGCTTTTATGTTCTTTCTTATTCTATTTATCATTGATTTATTTATTTTATTAGCTGATCTCTTCATTTATAAGCTTCTTGTTTCTTTTCGTGCATATTTTTGTCCATATGATGGTCCCATCATTTCCGACATCCTCCATACTGTGTTTCCTATTATCCCTGTTCTTTGTCATGGCTCTATTGCTGTTTGATTTTATTTTCATGAACCATGTTTTGTTTTGCCATTAATTGTGATTTTTATTTCTGTTTATTTGTTTCAGCAGTACATATTTCACTTGGAGTTGAGGCAGCCTTCTAAGTTCACTTTTGGTGATTATGTATTCAAAATTCGATCTTTCCTATATTTGAAGATAGAGATGGCTACTTTCTATCCCAGTTCAACAAACCAAAGAGATGCCATAGCAAATATCTATTTGAGGGATCCAGGAGCTGCAATGTATCCCGAATCAACAGTTTCAGGCAATATGCCATTTCCTAACTTCAATTCAACCATTCCATACTCGACCGTGTTGGTGGGAACTACGCAGTCCCAACCAGAAAGCATAGGATTTACAGACTTGATGTCTTCTCATCTCAGTGAAAATGATTATAGTTCTTGGAGGGATGGGAGGAATGAGATGCTCTTCGTGCAAGCAAATGGTGGATCTCTCGATGGGGAAGATGCGATAATTCGCGATGCTGCTGATGATCCACATATAGACCTTCAAAGACAGTTGAGTATCCTGAATGGACATGGTCAAGGATTGTCTCTTAGTCTTGGAACACAGATTCCAGTTTCTTCAATCAGGTATCATCTTGCAGGCTCAGATGCCTCTGTATTGAGTTCTCAACAGTCGAATCGAGATGATAATTCGAGAAGTAGAATTGCAAATGCCAATGTTTCCCCTTATGGACTTGCAAATATCGCGAGGATTAACATCCCGAATTCCAAGTATCTTAAAGCTGCACAACAGTTGCTTGATGAAGTTGTTAATGTTCAGAATGCTTTGAAGAAGAAGGCTGATAACACTCAGAGTACAGGTAAAGAAAATGATGGGGGATCGAAGAGTGATGGTAATCCTCCAAACCAGCTGGAAGCTAAAGAAAACTTGGCCACCGAGCTTTCATCATTCGAAAGGCAGGAGCTTCAGAACAAATTGACCAAACTGTTAGCTATATCGGATGAGGTGAATGCCTTTCTTCACTCTTCTTAAGCTGCAAATTCTTCTAAATATTGCTGAACTTCATATAGTTCAATCAGAACTACAGTGCCAAGTCCTTTGTGAAAATTATGCTTCCATTTTCTATGTTTTTTTCCAGCTTAAGATGAGAGAAAACATCATCTGCTGCATTGTTGTTGCCTGAGTTTCTGTTGTTATCATTTATCATTCTAATTGAACCAAATGTATAGCATATGTTAGTAATTTTGTCGTTGCAGCCTTCATTTTTGTAACTCCACCTCTTTTTGTTTCATCTTCATGAAACAAGGTGTAAGTTAAATCCAAATTGGATGTCATCGTATAAGAAGGAAATTAAATAGCTTTATGACAACTATTTTTTTGGTTCGAACTTCAAAATGCGAATCTGTTAGCTTTTTTGCAAGGAGAGATGAAGTATAACCCCTTGTTTAAGTTTCTTCCTTCCATACTGTGAATGTAGAATGTCATATTTGTACGAAGTGTTTTACAATCATGTAAATGATTGAGGGTATGCTTTTTTTGTTCTTTTCACTTCAATGATATAACAAAAAGTAGGCCAAAAGTAGGTTAGTGAGATGTTAGCACAAAATGACAATAAGTGATCAGAGTGAAAAGACTGAAAAAATGATTATTTTAGGGAGAATGTAGGAGTAACATTCCATGGAAATAAGGTTATAAAAGTTAGACTTAGGCGGTATGGACATATACAATACAAAGAAGGGGTATCATTAGAGCGAGTAGATAATATTTTTGTTAAAGGAATATGGAGAGAAGGGTGTAGGCCAAAAGTAGTTTGGTTAGATGTTTTGCAGAAAGATATAGATATGTTTTAAGACTATCATGCATTGAATGAAATTAACCATTCATAAAACTACCCAAATTGTTGGAATAAGGTGACTAGTGATGAGGATGATGGTGATCACCCGAAAAATAGATGCAATTTCTGCAAGCTTTTATGGTATGGATTGACAACAAGATCGACAATTCATTTCATAACTTTAGACTGTTCTATGTGAAAGGCTTTTATACTTTTTTTGGTTGCTTGACAAATGTTTTTTTGCTTGTGTTCCCATGATCAATATAAGAATACATAGAGTAGTTTGATTCTTGATTGAACTCTATGTGATTGTGGCATATGATTCTTGTTTTCTTAGATTGAATCTTAATTAAAAACACTTAAAATTGCTAAATTGGATCTAAGTTGGCTGCCACCTATTCCATCACAGGTTGATAGAAGATACAAGCAGTATTACCATCAAATGCAGATTGTTGTTTCCTCATTTGATGCTATAGCAGGTTGTGGTGCTGCAAAACCTTATACTGCTCTTGCCCTTCGAACAATCTCTTGCCATTTTCGCTGCCTAAGAGATGCCATAGGCAATCAGATTCGATTGATGCGAAGAACCCTTGGAGAGCAAGAGGGCTCAAGTGGCAAAGGATGTGGAATTTCACGACTTCGCTACATTGATCAACATATAAGGCAACAGAGAACCATGCAGCAGCTCAGCGTGATGCCGCAACATGCTTGGAGGCCACAGAGAGGTTTGCCAGAGACCTCTGTATCTATTCTTCGCGCTTGGCTTTTCGAGCACTTTCTTCATCCGTAATGCTCAAAAACCAACTTCATTTTTTTTACAATTCAATATTCCGACTTCCTAAATTCTTTTAATCTGGTTGTTTGCCCAGTTACCCGAGCGATTCTGAAAAGCTAATGCTTGCAAGACAAACAGGTTTGACAAGGGGTCAGGTATTCTCCTACTCTTATAGTTAATGGTAAATCAAGGAGACAGGTTTATAGTTCATGGTAAATCAAGGAGACGAGTTTGCTATACAGTTGATGTCTTTTTTTTCAAAGATGGATATAGTTGAACTTTTGACCGTTAGTTTGAGCTTTCATTCAAAATGCATGTTCACTTCTGTAAGCAAAGTGACTGTTTAGAACTCATGACCTATAGTTCAGAAATAGACCCTAAATCAGTGGAAAATCACAACCTCATTAGAACAAAATTCAATTATTCATCAAAAGTCAGCATAATGAAATTATAAGATATTACACCTTAACTCTCTCAAATCTTAGAATATTTTCTTAGAACAAGATTTCTACATATTATGAGTTATGACATATAAGAGGTCGAAGTCACATAGCAAAATGCAGGTGTGTTTCGTTGGATCGAACGGTTTGATCGACACATTGGATGGTTTGATGGGCCCATAAGATGTTCCAATCGGCCTATCATATGGTGTGTTAGCCATCCGATCATCGATCTAATTTTCTTTATTGCATTCGCCCATTCACGAATGAACGGACTGTTGCTTAGAAGTTTGCTTAAAGGTTTGAATATACACCGGACTGTTCAATCCTCTTCTAGGTCTGATCTATTGTTGCCAAGTTCTCCAAAGCATCCGATCACCCACTTGACGGTCCGTCCTTTATCTAAATAATGTTGCGAGAAGATCTGGGCTCCACACACCAATCAATTAGATGGGAAAATTCCTTTCATTAAATTGTAAACTCTTTGTGTAGATTTTGTAGAATAAACTTTTGGGTTCCTGGTTCCAAAAAAGCATGCCCTTGGTCTGAATTGTGTTTGATACATGTTGTAAGTATTTTTCAAGATTGTGCAATGACACTCATGAAAATGAATATTATTGAGTATTATTTTATATATTTTATATTTTTAAGATATTTCTTGTTCATAAGTAAGAGTATATGCATGGCTTAGGGCATGCACAACAGAGAGTTAAAAGCATACCGTTAAGATGGTTGGTTGACATTTTTGTTTAAGGAATATAAATTAATTTATCAAACCGTATTTTTTAGAATCTGGCATTTAGTGATGTTGGGTGAAATTGTTTTAAAATGTTTTAAGAGGATCTAGACAAAAATAATACGGATAAATGAAACTTAACACTGTAGGTTGCATTGAAGGAGATTAACTAGCTGAAAAGTACTCAAAGTTTACTCCAAGTAGCTGGGATGATGTTTGATTATTTTATTTTCTTTGTAAGACTACATATAAATGTGAAATCCTACATCTACCTCTCCCAGGTCTCAAACTGGTTCATCAATGCCCGAGTTCGTCTTTGGAAGCCAATGGTTGAGGAGATGTACAAAGAAGAGTTCGGTGAAGCTGACGTCGACTCCAACTCTTCAACGGAGAACACAAACAAAGGTAGGGATGAGCTTCATTCCTCCGACCCCCAAGAAGAACAACCGAGCACAGAACTCGAGAGATGCCAGGCCAACCAATCCAGCCTCATCTCAGATAGTAATATGGGGAGCCTAATTCACACCTTTCATAATGAGTTAAGTGACCAAAGGCCCCCACATTCAGATGATATAAGCCTCCTACATGATGCCAACGGTAGCTCGAGGTTCGTGGCATATCCGATGACCGAGTTCTCGAGATTCGGCAATGGCAGGGTGTCCCTCACTCTGGGTTTGCAGCACTGTGAAGGCAATATGGAAGCTTCAGATGAGCAACAGAGCTTCCTTGCAGTAAGGGGAGAGGAGATATACAATGCTGCTTCTTCACTTAACTTTGGGCCTTCTCAATTGCTGCATGATTTTGTGGCTTGATTGCTGTTTGTTGTATGATTTTGAGAATTAGCACTTCATTTGTTATGCTTTGATGCTGTTAAGCTTGCATAGAAGAATGAGTAGCAAGTTCAAGCATAGTGTAATATACAATCAACATATAGTGTGATTTATGTGAAAGGGTACATTTTGTAAAGATTTGAAATATAAATACTTATTTTGTTGTAATTTGATGGACTCTAGAATAAATGTGATTTCTATAGTTTGAGCTTCAGTGATTATTAAAGTTGCAAGTATTCAATATGTTTTGACAGATTTGTATAACATGAATGATCCAGGTTGCATGAATCTCAAAGCCATTTAAAGTCCATTAACTGAGTTTGATAGAAGTTCCTGTGATAGCATGGCTGGACAGGATGGGAGTTACGGCTTGGAAAAAAAAGGTGAACTTATGGCAGGAATAAAGTTTGTTCTTTTGGCAGTTTTGTCTTGCATATTTAGAATTAAATCATTGTTATTTGATTTTAGTGCATTGAAAATAACATATTTATGAAAATTACCCCATCTAGTAATATAAAAGATCACTTATTGTTGTTAGTTGTGTGCTTGTATATGATTATTAATCTAAGAAATTGCTAATTATTGCCGTCGAATCTTGATCTTTGTTAGGATGATTGTTGATTCTTTGACCGTAATCACAGTAAGAAAAGAGAGCAGCATCGATAGAAGATTCAAAAAGAAGAAAGATGGTCAAGACACAAATACTCTTACATGTAAAGCTTCCTAACCAGGTAAAACCAAATCATGACTTTCGCAAGTGGCTTAAGATTTCCACTAGATGTTAGTTATATAGATAAGAGTACATGAGGAGGGAAAGAATCCGGTAAAGCGGGTTACAAGGCTAGAAGTTTTTGATTGAAGTATTACTCTTATTCCTATGTTCAGTTTTTAGTGGAGTTATGGCTTTTACAGGCATCATTAGATATAAGGAACTTCCCTTAGAAGGAGGGCCTGATTCAGCTCTTTCCATGGTCTTGCGATTCTCAACATGCTCTGATTATGTCTTATATCTAAGGATTTTTTGAGGTGTGAAGTTGATGATGTTAGTATCTTATCTACAATTGGTATTGACTTCTAGATATTATAGATGACATGTTTGCCAAACTTCTATTTTTTGATGAAACAGTAACCTTAAGCATATCCCCAGTGGAAGCATTCAATTCTCGTGGATGTTGTTAGTCTTGAAAACATCATAGGAGGTCATTATCATGGGATATGGGGTACGAGTCTTCCTGGGATGTATGAGTTACCGAGTTTATATTGCTTGCATTATCTATATAGGATTGGTAGTTGAGCTTGTCAGATTTAGGAGTCTCCATCATGATGAACTTAACTTCTTTCATCATAGGTTGTTGGGCTGCTTTACGAGATAGCTTCGCCCATGTTGTCTCGTGAGTTGGGCACGAGATTGGACATTAATGATCTCGTTTAATTTCTCCTATCACGATGGCATATTTTGACTATTGATCTATGAACTTTTTTTATTGCTTACATGTCCTTTAGGACTATATATAATATCCAAATCAATATGCTACTTTTTATTATAAATAATAACAATCTACCAAATTTTCATAAATATCATAATTATTATAAATCTTAAATATATCAAGCATATCCCTTAATCTTTTAACAACCCAAATTAGCCGTTCAATTTAGGAATTAAATATTTAGCAGTACTTAACATAAATACTAATATAACTCTCATTTCTTCCTCATTTCGTAGACGTACAATCTACAAACTCCGTTGTAGCAAGATGAGAGAGTTAAAGTTTAATTGGAATGATTCGTTTGAAATTATTTGAATATTGGAATCATATCCTTATGTTTTTTTTTTATTATTGAATCATATACTTGGAAAAATGTTTATATGAATATATTTTTGAATTTAATGGTAAATAATGTTTATATAGTCATGTATTCATTTCATTTTTTTTGTTCTTCTGGTCTACAGGATACATACACAGCAAACCTGAATAGGGTGTCAGGGCTGCAATGCATTACATTGTCCTTTCTGATCATAAGAAAATTAAATGAATTACTGAAGCATGAAAGCAGCATCATTGAATGAATGAGATAGAAAGGGAGAGGCTGAAGGGTGCTTGAACTGATGGTAGGTAGGGGCACATTGAATAAGGTGGAGCCAAGGAGGAAGAGCATGGGAAGAAGTGTCAAATTATGATTAGATCTAATGGACTCCACTGCTCCAATTATGTTTCTTTAGTTCGGGTTTACGTGCAATTGGATCTCTCGAGTTTTTAACTTAACTAAATTAATCGTTTAATTTGAAATAACGTGCAAATCGGTCATCTGATATTAATAAATTTACTCAATAAATAAATTTTTTCTGATTACTACAAAATGTCATTGACTGACTTATTTGTATATTATCTCGAATTAGAGGAATAATTTAGTTAATTTGAAAATTAGAGGGACGTAATTGCTATTAATTTTTTTTTTTTACGTTTAATGATCTGGTTGATGAGTCAGCTGCATTTTGACTCAAATCTTAAGTAAAATTTAATATCTTTTTAAGATTAACCTAAAAGTATGTTTGTTGTACATAGGACGATTCAAATTTGCTCTCCCCTCGAAATCCTAGTCGGAGTTAGCTAAAGACTAGATCTTTGACATTAATATTTAGCATTCGATATTCAACCTAATCTTCAATTATCGCTATTTTGATTATCGAAAACTTTTCCTCGAGCAGGAAGACTTATTTATTTATCAAATAATTTTCAACACTAACTTATCATATTATGGCATCTAAGAGTATACTTAAAAACTAGAAATCATCTTATAATGAAAAATATGTAATTATATTAAAAATTTAAAGTTTATTTTATATTATATTTTATAATTCTAAAAATATTAATTATTTTTAATTAATATTCTGTATAATTTTTAATATAATTAATTAATTTTATTTTATATTATGCATGCATTTTAGAAAAAAATATTCTTTTTTTCAAAATTATTTTTTTCTTTGATTTTGTAGAACAAAAAATATTTCTTTTTTCAAATGCCAAAGAGGAGGCAAGCTCTTCTTCTCTCTGGTGTGTATTTTCAGGTGACGTAGCCTTTTTCTCATTCTCCGTTTGTCATTGAGGCGCCACACCGCAGAGGGATGCTCTCGAATGCATTCATATCCCAGTTTACGGCAGAGGACGAAAATGACGTTGGGGGTCCTCTTCTTTCCTTCATCTCTCTTTCTTCTTTTTCTTGAGATTCTCAAAGCTTTCAGGCTTTCAGCTCGGTTCAGCACACAACTTCCAACATCTCAGAGATGCTATTGTTGTGTAAGACAACTTTATGAGTCAAAGCATGCAGCAGAGTTATAAAGTTGCACTATTGATTTCTTTTACTGGTTTTCATTCTCTTCTGCTGCGGTTCTCCATCTCCTTTTTGAAAAGCTTCCCTTCCTACTTAGTTTTATACTTGAAGAAAGAAGAAACAGCTTTCATTTCTCCGCCAGGTATGAGCTAATTACCGTGCTGTTCATGTTCTTCAATTGCGAGTTGTTCTACAGCTGCGCGCAGTACCTTTTTGATGAAATGCCAGTGATGGGGTTTTTGCAGCAGCGCTCTTGTTCCAGCACAATGACGCCTTTCACAGGTTTGACCGAGGAATGATGGTTCTAGCAGCTATGTGCCATCTCTTCATCTTCTTCTTTTGAATAGTTCCCCTTGCAACCATCTTCCGGTGCTCTTACCTTTCGCTCTACTACTTTGTTGGTTCTTTAATTAAAAAGAAAGGAGCTTTGAAGAAGCAAAAAGCTTTGATTTCTCTGTCAGGTATGTGCAGACTACTCAATTACTTGTACTATTGAGTTGCAACTTGTTCTGAAAACATGCTGAGTACCTGTTTGATGAAATGCCAGTGAAGGAAATATTCCAGCAACACTGTCATTCCGGTACCATTCTTCCATGGACGTTTCCCATTGCTTACAGCACGATGGAGGTGACAAAAATAGCTTAGTTCGGCCATGGATGCATGGAGAAGCTGACAAGCATGATGGATTCCATGGGCTTGTTCAAGGACAGAGACATGGGCTGTCCCTGAGGCTAGTGAACCCGTACTACTGTAACTCTGTGCGGTCTAATTCTGCAACTGGAGATTTAATGGATGAATCTTCGTGCTCATGTGTTGAACATTCAAGGAGTGAAAGTGATGCTGCAAGCAGTAACTGTGTAGAGTTCCACTTACCTATTACCAAACTTCTACAAAATTCTCCGTATTTGAAACCGGCTCAACAGTTACTTGATGAAGTTGTTCGTGTGAGAAATTCTTCCATGGCTCCATGTTTGGAAGGGCAGATGATCTGTGGTGAAAGATCTGAAAAGAATGTTAGCGTGAAGTTTGTGAGCTTGTCAAGTGAAAAACAAGAGGTTGAGATTAAAATCGCCAAACTTGTTTCTCTGCTTCAAGAGGTTTGTGCTTTCTGTCACTTTCCTTTCAGGTATAAATTTTGAATTGGAACATGGTTTATGTTATGTTTAATTGCCTAGTGGTGATTTTTTTAAGTAGGGCAGTCAAACTAGTAGAGTTCGACCGAGTTTGGGTCGACTCGAACTCAACTTGAATTTCTTTAACTTAACTCAAACTCGAATTGATTTGATTTTGAGTCAAATCAATTTGAAATAAATCAAGTTTGAGTTGACTCGAATTTCATTTTGAGTTAACTCAAAATAAAATGTCATTTTAATTTCTATTAATGATAAACTTTAACAGTAATCAGTAATATTATTTTATATTATTATATCTAATGCAATGGAAGAATGACAAAATGCAAATATGTTTTATGCAAGGATTGAACCAAAGCATCCTGAGATTGGGAGAAAGACATTAACCCACACACCAAGTCATTGATAGTAATATATGCAGCAATAAAGCAATAATGCAATAATTATATAATATATATATATTTTGAGCTAGTCAAATTTGACTCGAAATATAATTCGAGTCTATTTCGTAACTTGAAACTTGACTTGAAAAGGCTTGGATCAAGTTTGATTTGAGTCAAATTCGAGCGAGTTTCAAGTTTCATACAATTTTATGATGCGGGACAAAAAAATGCGAATAATATTTTATGTTTATATTTAGAAAATTAAATAGCAAATTATTTTTAATTATCTAAATAAATTATATATATAGTAAATAAGATTCTTAAATTTTGTAAATTAAAAATATTTTAAAATTAAAATTAAACTGGATCGTCTGATAAATAAGAATTTATCAAATTAGATTAGGGCGTTAATTTAAATTTAATAAATTAGTTTTGAGCTTTAGAAATTTATGACAGATGTCTCACACTTAAATCCAACAGTAATTATCACTCAAATAAATATTGGGCCTCGCAATTATAACCAAATAAATAATTCAAGTTAAGAAAATAATTTTATATTTAAATCAAATAATCAGATTAATTTGATTTAGAAAAGAAATTATACTTTAGCCAAAGAAATTCAAATAGTAGCGACGCAGGTGAGGCAGGCGGCTTGGGTCAGCGTGCTCGAGTGGCACGTTTCTTAGGAGAAGTAGCGAGTTGAGCGGCGAAGAAAGCGACGAGTCGCTTTGCGCTGGTCGGCGTGGCAGTGTGCAGTGGAGATGGGCGCATGTCAGAGGCAGAGAATGAGAAGGCAATGGTCTTCGGAGGCAAGCGAGCTTTGGAGGCGGGAGAGTGCACAAAGTGTTGGAGGCGCTCGGAGATGATCCAGAGAGAGAGAGAGAGAGGAGATTTTTTTTTTTTTTTTTGAAAATTGGATAATTAGGCTAATTTGAGGATTTTCACTAAAAGCTAACCCTACCCTTTCCTTCAACGGAATATCTACACCTTAATTCGATTCTAGACTTTGAGAAAACTCAAATATAATTTCATTTATTAGATGCTACTTCTATTACAATGCAATGAGACCTCCTTATATAGAGAGATTCTTTGAAAAAATTTGAAAATACAATATTAAATACGGAAAATAAAATACCAAATAAATGAAAGTAAATATAGAACTAATTCTATTACAATAAAATAAAATTAGCTCTAAATATGGTGAGACTTCAAATCTTCTAAATCTGCTCTAAATTAAATCAAATCAAATTTAAATAAGCTAATATAGAAATCTTCAATAGCTCTAATTAATTTGAATTTGAATTTTGATTCAACACATATCATCATTCTGGCCGTCCAATTTAATGCTTGATCCCTGTCCCCGCCAACTTCCCAATTGTCAAG
>JAEMOT010000786.1:0-13341 GCA_019297695.1 Apostasia ramifera
AAAGCTAATTTTCGCACCACATTCTCAGAGACCTGATCTGCAACTTGATTCCTCCTGTTACAATATATGTTAGCACAAACAAATAATGCAAATAAAGGTGATAGGTACTGTGCTTGTGTATTTCTCAGTCCTATATTTTACCTAATCTCGCCTCTCATTAAAGGACAACCTGGCACTCTGATACCACCTTGTGACATCCCGTGATCTCATTATAGAGATATTGTCCACTTTGGCTTTAAGAAAATTGCGTGCTTGAGTACTTCCCAGGAGGTCACCCATCCCAGTACTACTCCAGCCCAAGCATGCTTAACTACGGAGTTTTCCATCATTAGCCTCACGGTTTTACCCCAAAAGGCGCCTCTACTATTTGAGATCACGTTATCTACTTATACAACTCAGGATCTCCCTCCTTTTTCGATGTGGGACGATTCATTCCTGCGCCCCTCTCACCACTCATTATTCGGCCTAGAAGCCTGCCAGGAGCCGCACTTTGCCTCAGTGATTCCTTTCTCTTAGGACATCACCCGGCGGCACTCCCCACCCTCTTCGGCCACGGGCGTCACAGGCCCACCAGCTTCCGCCTGGTTCGTCCTCGAACCACATAGTACTGCGGCAGGTCGGCTCTGATACCACCTTGTGACGACAAGTGCGTACACTTGTCCTCCCGTAAGTGTCACAATCTCAAGAATAAATCGACTATATGAATGCAATTAAATAGCCACATGTACATAAATATCAATAAAAGTGTCAGGCATTGGATTATCAGGAAATTTGATCATTAGACATCAAGCTATTAATTTTGCAACTAATTTCGTAGCTTTCACTTACAGAAAAAATTGAACAGGAAATAATTATAATTTCATATTTCAAACTATTAAATTATTATCAGTTTTACTTTATTTCAAGTAGAAGAAAATTGATTCATTGAAATATAAATTGATTCGAGATGCAAAATTAATTGGCTCCTCCATGTGCTGGGAGCCATATTTGCTTGGATTCAACCCCCTCTTTGCAGAGCTCATAGACGAAGTGGTTCTGGTATAAATATTATGAATATATTGTGCTATTTATATATATACGTACATATAAATTTCATGGTAAATCATATGAAATAAAAAGGTATTCTAATCAATAGCACAACATATTTAAAAATATTTGACCCGAGAAACTCATTAATATGCTTGAATTCAAAAACAAATCACATGGATTCATGGCAATATCGAGAAACTTCATACAATTTATCAAAATATTCAATTGATTTCTAATTTTAATTTATATGGGCTGAGTTAAGGTAAAACCTACCTTGAATTCACCATAATTCTAGATTTTCTTGAAATCTGAAGAGAAATATCACTCCAAAATCACTAGATCCGATCCAAGGCGTAAGAAAAAGTGTCGAGCGAGAAGAAGATGAAGAGGAATCGTCGTTTTTGAGGGAGATCCGGCCTCTCTCTCTCTCCAACGCGTCACTTTCTCTCTCCAACTCGTCACTTTCTCTCTCCTCTCTCTAGGCCGGCGACAATTATGGGAGCGGAAGAAATTGAATCGGTGTTTAGGGTGAGAAACTCTCTTTCTTTCCCTAAATAATAATTTGGGGATATTTCTGTAATTTTTCTTAACCTTAATTTAAGGATGTAGTTATGGATATTTAATGGGTAATTAAATTCATTGGATTTGAATTTTAAATAACCTGATTTAATTAAATTAATTATTAATTTCAACCGTTTTAAATTTTAAATCGTATAACAAACATTTAATATTTCATATATTTAATTTTAAATAATCAATTTCTCATGCATAAAATTAATTCCCTATAATAAATTTAATTAATCAAAAATCTACATTTAAATATTTACCGAAATGTTACAGTTGGACACCTTATTTCTGAAAATTATGTTGAGGCTAATACTAAAATGAATGACATATTTCAAACTAAATTCCTTCATCAATCTAAAATCTCTACTTTGTGTATTAATACCATAATTAATTTATTGTTGATCATCTAACACTGAATATGTATATCCTAATAATTTTCCAACTCATCGGAGAATATGCTACTTTTAATCTCATAAATCTCTACTTTCTCAACAAATATTTTAAACTCAAACCTATGCCGGCCCTCAACTTTGATGCAATAGTAGTAACCAAGGTTTTTAGAGCTAAACCATACGTTAAATCGATCTAGTGTTAAAATTATAGTTAGATCGATATAATCTATTGAACCAACAGTTCAACTCGAGCTTTTTTTATTTCATAAATAATACAAATAATTTTTTAAATTTAAAATTAACTTAAAATGTATAATCATGAATATAAAATATAAAAATAAGAATTAATGAGTTAATCATTAACTTTACACTAACAAGTAGAAATCAAACCATAATTCAATTCAAAATTTCACATAATTACAGCAAATGTCATAAAAGTTTCAAAATTTTGATATAAATATTTTAAACATGACCGTTAATTCTTAGGACAATTGGTTAATTTTTAGTTAGTTTAATTTGATTCAAATGCAATTTTAGTATATATGTCATTCTTTTCATAAAAATTAGATTATAAATTGAAATAAATTTTGATAAAATATAATATTTAAAATTTGGGATAATTACCTACATGCCACACCATTTAGTTTTATTTATGCATTAATCATCCATTCTTACTTAATTACGCTATGCATGCTCAAAATGTTACAAAATCTTACATACACACACTTGAGTTAAAACTCAATTAAAATCTATTTAAAAAAAAAATATTTCTATAGTAAATCATTAAAATTATATTTTTATCCTTAATAGTTTTTTTTCCTCGATGCCATACTAAAGCGCTGATCTATCTTAAAAATAATTTACGTTGCGGATATCTCCTTCCCTTATCATCACCTAAACATCAAGGTTTTAGAATTTTCACTCAAAATATATTTAAATATCTTTAAAATATTATGATGAACGGTTCAAATTTTTTGTAACCTAACTATAGTTAGGTTATTGAAAAATTATGATTACTCATTATAATGAAAATAAGTTAAAGTGTGTGTATGTAAGATTTTATAATATTTTGAGTGTGCATAGCGTAATTAATTAAGAATGGATGGGTAATACATAAATAAAGCTAAATGGTGTGGCGTGTAGTTAATTATCTCTTAAATTTTGTGCGATAGATATGTAAATAATAGTATTTTAATTATATAGATAAATCGGATCGAAATGTTATCTGGCTCACTGAGTCCGGATCTACGAACTGGGCGACAACCACATTTGCTTTATTTAAAATTTTTTCAGATTGAAAGCTTTATTTAATATTTAATGCTGGCCTTCAGATAAGATATATATTATAATTAACTATACTTATTAATAACTTAATTCTCCCACAACTTTTATCCTTTTAGTTTATTCCCCATAATTTCTATTTTGTTTGCCTACCAAAATAAATTAAAAAATAAAAATAATCTAATCTTGATCCAATCTTCAGAAGTTAATAAGAACAAGATGTTTCAATCATCCATCATTTAAAAATAAAATATAATCCTTTTGTTCAAAAGATTATTAAATTTATGTAAATTTTAAAAATTCAGTAAACTTACAATATCACTGCAGTATTAGGCCTCAATTATGGTCCTTTTAAACAAAAATTTCTTAAAAAAATCTGAAATATTATTTAAAAATTAAGTGTTGTGGTACACATAAAAAATTATTTAATATTAAATATTTAATATAAGGTTTAAGGTTCTGAAAATTCAACAGGTGAAACGAAAGGTTCGGAGTTTTAATATTCAATCGGAATTGAATTGGTATCTGATCGTATGATTTAATAATTTACCTGGTCTGGTAGAGAAACGTGGTCGAGAAATTATAAAATGAATACGGTGAAACATGGTCGAGAAATTATAAAAGCAAATGACTCTCACTGTTGCTCCAGGTGGTTGAGTGGACTCTTGAAAAGTATGCACTTGAATGACCCATTGAAAAAAAAAAGTCTAATATGAATAGATTTTCATACAAGAAAAAATTTGTCGGGATAAAAATGAATATGATCATTAGGAGTATTAATATTTTTAAAATTTAGAATTTTTAAGAAAAATTATATATGCCACTTAAATCTAATAATTTTGTAAATTTGACACTCAAATATTTAATATTATATATTTATCATAAAAATATAAAAATTACAATTTAGGCATAACTTTCATAATAAATATAATAAAAATTATAATTTTCATAAAAATTTAATTAATCTATAATACTAAAGATTTATATATCAAATATATAAAATATTTAAATTTTAATAGTATATATATATGTAATTGTTCCCTTTTTTTTTTTATGTAGTGAAATTTGAGAAATATTTTATTTCTACTATAGAGATAATCTTACATCAAAATTTAATTAATATATATATATTGTGCATCGGATTTAGAGAAAATATAGAAATACATATTATAGCAATAAACTAAAATGAATGTTAGTGTTGCGTACAGCCTAATAAATGAATTATAATAGTTAATGGCTTTGTTGTTATGTTGTTCTAAGTTAGTCAGCTTTATTTAGTTGAAAAAATAAATTATTTAAAAAAAAATTATTAAAAATTTTAAAATATATTTATAATATAAAATAAAATGTGTTATTTATATTAAAAATTATATTAAATATGAAATAAAATAATTATTTAATATTAACATTTATGTAAAATTAGATGTAAAATATTATTTTATTTTTTAAAATAAAATAAAATTTTAGTTAGTGAAAATTGTTGAAAATGCCGCACGGATCTCTAAGAAAATCCAACGGTGATTAATAGTGGAAGGACAAGCTAAAACTATGACTAGGAACTAAAGAGCTTTTCAAATTAATTTTATTAGTTTTAATTTATCAGAAAGTTATATTTTAATTATTTATTTATTTCACTTTTGCTCGTTTTGCAACCATTTCAATGAAAAAGAAGGGTAACATAATATATTAATATTTAATAAACAATTACAAACATTATTTGAGGTAGTTCTTAGAATTATTTTGAAAAACAAATGTGGTGCACGAAAAATGAATGCTTCCTCATTAGCAATTGAACTAATTTCTGAAAAATAACCACATTAATTTATTTAAAAATGATTCATTTCATATTATGCAGAGAGAAGTATTGTTCAAATTATGATGAATTGATTGCCATAATCATACTAAATATTCAATATCATGTTTTTATTTTTTCTTATTAAAGTTATTGATAATAGTGTGACACATTAGGTCTAAGTTAAGCCTAATATTTAAGTATAAAGGTTAACCCTTTTTTTATTTTGAAATATATTTTCAAAATAGTAAGGAGGTAATACTTATATATTAACACCACAAGTTACTGTTAACTAATCGATGTAATTATTAATTGTTCGATGTAAAATAATATTTATGTGTACTCTAATAAATATCTTGCCCTAGCATGAAAATAAATCATATTAAATCTTTTTTTTAATGTTTCAATTTTGCAAAAAATTCACTCAACAATTTTGTTATATAAGCGTTACCCGTTACTGAAACTTTTGACCCAATCATATCGAATGATGTAAAAACTACGAGAGCGTACAATGTATATAAATAACTAAATCAACCGCTTAGATTTTTTTTTTTTTTTTTCTGAAAATGCATCTTGAGAATTGAAGTATTCAACATAAAACTAAATGGATAGTACCCACCCAATCCAAATCTCAGGCTAAGCTATGTATTTTTTAACACCAATGTTGGCCAATGCTAATGCGTAGCAATTTCACATTTTTTTTGATAAAAAAAGGGATAATTATCTACATGTCATATCATTTAATTTTATTTATGCCTTACCTATTCATTCTTAGTTAATTACGTTATACATACTTAAAACATTATAAAATCTTATATACATATATTTTAACTTATTTCTATTATATGAGTAATCATAATTTTTCAATAATCTAATTATAATTAGATTACAAAAAATCTGAGTTGTTCGTCATATTATTTTAAGAATATTTAAATATATTTTGAGTGAAAGTCCTAAAACTTTAATGTTTAGGAAAGGGACATTCGTGATGTGAATTGATTTTAGGACAAATCAGTACTTTAGTGTGGCATTGAGAAAGAAAAAATATGTACCATTAAGGATAGAAATATAATTTTAATGATTTACTAATAGAATATATTTTTTTCATATAGATTTTGATTAAATTTTAACTCAAATGTATATATGTAAGATTTTGTAATATTTTGAGTATTTATAGCATAATTAACTAAAATGAATGAATAAAATATAAATAAAATTAAATATTGTGATATGTAGATAATTATTACTAAAAAAAATAATTTCATATCTTATGTTGACAATTCGCATATACACATATCTTAAATAGATTCTGCCTAAGGTTTTGACAAATTAATAAAAAAATAAATGTGATTGAAGTGATGTGACCGAAGTCAACTGTGAATAAATATCTGAAATTTTAACTATTAACCGATTTTCATGAAAATATTAACTTTAATGTATTTGATATGAATATCACAATTTTACTATATATATCTAATCCTTTAACATTTTACATTTAGGTCCTATTTATTTGAGAATTAAAAATTAAATTAATTTAATTTTAAACTGATATATCACATCACATATAAAATTTAATATTAAAAATTAATTTTATTTTATATCCTAAACACATTAGTAAAATAATAATTAATTTATATCATATTTCTCATATATTTCAATACAATAATTAATTTTATATTACATCTTTTATATATTTCAAAATAATAACTAATTTTATTTTATATTATTCACAAATTTTTAAAAAAAATATTTCCATCCAAATTTGTATATTGTAAAAAAGCATTGAAAGGCACGAGCACTCACATAATCATTTTTATAAATTTCAGGATTAAATTATTAAAACCCAAAAAAAAAAGATAAAAACAAATTAAAATTTCAGTTTTCATTTCGGTAGATATAAAAAGTTCAAGTGCATAATTTGTCAAACAAAACTTCGATCTTGTCGATGGGCTTGCTCCCCTGAGTCTCCTCTTCACCGTTGACGTCACCGGCCGCGGAGCAGCTACTGCCGCCTACGAGAAACTGTGCACGGCCGGCCTGCCGGTCCCAATCCGTGCCAGACACCACGGCGAGCATGAGCGCCAGGCACGTCGCCTGCGCTGCGAACAGCCCGAGCCAGAGCCCAGCGACGTCCAGCCCGGCCCAAAACGCCAGCCCGACAGCCACCGGCATTCCAACGCCATAGAAGGAACCGAGGTTTATGTGCGCGGCGGCGCGCGGCCGAGCGCTGCCACGCAGGACGCCGCAGCCTGTCGTCTGTGGGCAATTGCCGAGCTCGCAGAAGCCCAGTATCGGAAGAACCTCCGCCGTAAGCTTCGCAATCTCCTCGTCTCCGGTGAACATTTTCGCCCAGATATGGCGAACTGAGAAGGAGAAGGAGAGCGCGGTGAGGCCGAGCAGGGCTCCTCCGGCGAGCCCCACTGCGGCGGCATGGCGGGCTCTGTCGGGGCGGTTGGCGCCCAGCTCGTTGCTGACGCGGGTGGAGACAGCGGCGCTGAGGGAATGCGGGAAGATGTAGATCAATGAGGTGGTCTGAATGAGGACGCCCATGGCGGCAACGGTGGATTGGGGGCGACGGAGGAGGCCGCAAAGGAGGATCATGATCTCGTACCACCACCACTCGAGGCAGACGGAGGTGCAGCTGGGGACGGCAAGAGAGAGGAGGGAGCGCCAGCCGTGAAGAGAGAAAGTGCTGTCGTTGGAGCTCAGCAGGAGGCCGCCGGTTACGCTGCCGGCGGTGCGGAGGTGGAGGTATGAAGCGAGAACGATGACGAAGTTGAGGTTGCTGAGAACAGAGGAGAGGGCGACGCCGGGGATGCCGAGGCGGAGGTAGGAGACGAGGAAGAGGCTGATGGGGAAGTGGAGGGCGGCGGCGACTGCTGCGGCGGCGGTGAGGGGGAGGGTGATGGATTGTGAGCGGAAGAAGATGCGGAGGGGGTGGAGGAACGATTGAATGAGGAGGTCGGGGAGGGAACAGAGGATGTAGGACTGGGCGGCGGCGGCGATGGCGGGGTCTTGGCGGCAGAGGAGGAGGATGCGGCGGATGGAGAGCCAGAGGATGGAGATGGGGAGGGAGGCCGCGAG
Source organism: Apostasia ramifera (assembly GCA_019297695.1). NCBI lineage: Eukaryota > Viridiplantae > Streptophyta > Magnoliopsida > Asparagales > Orchidaceae > Apostasia > Apostasia ramifera. The sequence continues at coordinate 8,146 of JAEMOT010000786.1, forward strand.
GAGAAGGAAGACGGTGCGACGGAGGGCGGCGCCGAGTAGGCGGGGGCGGCGGGCGCCGTGGGCTTGGCCGCAGATGGGGTCCATGCCAGCGGCGAGGCCGGAGAGGACGGAATAGCCGGTGATGTTTGCGAAGCCGATGGCGAGGGAGCCGCCGGCGAGGGGGAGAGGTCCCAGGCGGCCGAGAAAGATCATGGAGATTAGGGATCGGGAATGGAGAAGGAGGCCGGTGAGGACAAGAGGTAGGGAGAGTGAGAGAACGGAACTCACCTCGGCCATGAGAGGTGGGACTGGGAGAGTTGAGGAGGGAGGGTGGGGCTTGAGGAAGGGGGATTCATCCGTGCTCGGTGGGAATAAGGAGAAGAGGGACGGGTCGTGGGGAGGATGACCGGCGCCGGAGAAGGTGGTGGCGGAGGTGGTACTGGAGGAATTGAACATGGCTGCCTGTGAGGAGAAGGAAGATGAGGGTTTTTAAAGGGTTTCTAAGGAGGGAGAACAGCTGGACATTCTCTTTTTTTTTTTTATATTAAGATTTAGGGTAACTTGCATTTGGGCCCCTGAGGTTTAATGTGATTTGCAAATTGGACCCCGGGTTATAAAAAACCTCGAAATAGGCCTCTTAGTTTGTTTTTTGCTCTGCGTTAGGTTCCAGCCATTATGTTTTAGTTAAATTGATGAAAAATAGTTATTTTATCTTTTCTAATAGAATTTTTTTTATTATTTTTTTCTCCTCTTTCTCTGCAGCAGGCGGCTATTCGCCAATGCTACGAGCCGAGTGCTTGCACCGAGGCTTCAGCTCAGCGTGCTTACTCAATGGGTTGCGCAGCTTGAGCGAACAGCCGCTGCGTGGTCACGGTGGCCACAGCGTGGCCTGCTTGCGCGCGGAATGCATACTAGTACAGTCGCTGCGACCGACCTGCACCCGACAGGTGACGATGATGCCTGTGTGTGCCGTTTAGTCCTCATTATTTTCGCAAGGACCAAATGCAGCTAGGGTTTTTTTTTAAATAAGCTAGAAATATTTTGTTCCATTTAAAAATTTTACAGTGAAAACTAACAAGAGAGGCCTCAAAAATAATGGAATTTTAAATGATGGGACTAATCCTTAAACGCAAAAACAAGCTTAGGTATTCATTTTGAGATTTTTGAAAATATGAAATTTATTTATAATACATTTTCACTTTCAGGAATCCAAATATAATTTACCCTAAGACCTGAGAGCTAGACATTCTTATTTCTGGCAACCCCGTTTGTCTAGGAGTTTAAAATTAACCTGATTTAATTTTAACCAGGCATATCACATCACATATAAAATTTAATATTAAAAATTAAATTTATTTCACATCCTACACATATTACTAAAATAATAACTAACTTATATCACATCCCTCACATATTCCAACATAATAATTAACTTTATATCACATCCCTCACATATTCCAACATAATAACTAACTTTATTTCACATCATTCACAATTTTTAATAAAAAAATATTTCTATTCAAGTTTAATTTTAACTTTTTAAATTTAACCTTACAAACACACAGACCTTGGAGATTAGTTTCAGTCCTCTCTAAAGAAAGAAGTCCCTGTAACAGAACTGAGAAGATTATATAACAAGCTTCAGTTGTCAAAGCCCCACCACACTCTTATCATGTGTTTTGTAGTAGGTGCACCTCCGATATCCTTTCATCGATATTTTTGTCAATGGCCCTCCACCGAACACCTTTATATTTATAGCCAGTGCACCTTTAAATCACGGTATTTTTCTGCAACCTCGATCTCTGCTAAAATCTCACCTCATCATTTTTTTCACTTCTGCTTTTTTCTATTTTAAGATTTTGTCTAGTTTAAGGGAATTCACACAATATTGATCAATCTATCCCTAAACTTACACCTATGTGATTGTTGCACCATTATGCACTTCCCAATTGATTGGCGTCACAGTTATAGCAGTCCTTGCAGCCTCAGCTAATTGCTTTAGTTACTAGACATCCTAATGGGATCAAGAAAACACTTAGGGCTCCTCGTTAACCTAGTGGAGAGTTTTGATTGACAGTTAAAATAGAAGAATAGAAATTTTTTATTATGATCCTCGCCACCATCAACTATAAATAGGTGCCTTACATATATCCATCATTGGATGAGAACGGGAACGCACATCATGCTCTCAAACAAACTCAAAATATCACTAAATCCTTGTAACTCTAAAAGAGATCCTTATAACTCTCCTTTGAAAACTCATCTTTTAGCTAACCTTTCTTTTTGATAGCATAACTCTCTTCTTGGATCAACCATGAATATAAAAAAGTCTTTCTAAACTACATAAATCTTATTTATTTTTTTGTATGCTTTTTTTTTTTGTCTTTTCAGATCTTTATTTTGTAGGGCGTAGGTGCAGACCTAATATTACTTTCAACAAGATCTTTCATTGATGTTCTCCAAACATAAATTTCTATAATTACTTATTTTTTAAATTTGATCTTAATTTGACTATCGACATGGGTCAATTCAAATCACAATAGTTAGGTTAGATTTATCAAGTTATGTCACCACCTATATTCATTTTATACTTTGCAATATCTAACATGTTTGGCGAAAAATTTGATACTAGCAAATCATATTGGTCTACATTTAAGTTATATATATATATATATACATGTATATTGGATAAAAGATAATTAAGTAATACGAAATTAGCTGTCATGCTGATTATTCCACATTAACATTATGCACAAATAAAGCATATATAAAGTGTCTAACTTTACTTCTATATTATTTATAGTTATCTTTGTGATGCATATGTCGTGTAAAAAATATAAAGATTTCATTTAAGGGCATTTTATTCAATGTTATTTTTATGTTATATTATGTTATTTAGAAAAGGCAATTGTTTGGTTTAATGACATCTACAAAAAATTTTTCATTAAATTATAAAATTATTAGTCAAAAGATGATATGACAAAAAATCTTTCATTAGATTATAAAATTATTAGTCAAAAGATGATATCTAGATGTCATGACATCTAGATTACATAACATAACATCAAGATAATATCGAACTAAATGTCTCCTTAGTCATTTAGTTGTTTGTACAAATTATCATGAAAATGTATTAAATATAAAAAAATCAGTCTAGATGATCTTACCTTCAAAATGTAATATATATATATATATATATATATATATAACACAATAATGTTGCCATTCACATGGCAATTTAAGTCAAACTGGTCAAAGTTTATGTATAAATGTCATTAAATTAATTAATAAATATATTTTTTAAAATAATATAATATAATATTAAGATAATATTAAATTAAATATTTTTTAAAAATAATTTGAAGATACGCACAAATTTTAAGATTCAGGGTTTAACTAATTTTGTGAGAAATAAAAGAAACATTAATGTCATATCTCATCAATGTTCTACTAAGTATTTATGTAAAATTTGAAAAATCTCACTTTAATGAGGATGGCTTTTAAGGAGTATGACTTTTCTGAAGAATCATAAAAATATTCCAACCAGAATAATGTAGCTTCATCATTTATATATAAATGTAAATTTATTTGGAAAAATTTTGTAATTTTTTTCTCCAAAATTTATTTTTGGAAAAATTCAAAAATCTAGCAAATCTATCTTCAGTTATGAAAAAGTGATTAAGATATAAATTATAAATTGGTACAAAATACAACACACAATTCTCTCATGACCTTCATAGTCAACGTCTTTGAATCTAAAACAATAACGTGGATTTGCATCTAATTTGCAAACATAATGACTTAAAAAAGGTACTTCAAGCTCATGGTAAGGAACTTATCATATTTTTTTATTGTAAATTGTATATGTAGGCTTTTGAAGTTATAAGAATTTTTGTATTCATTGTTCATAGATAATTAATTATAATTGCAACCCCTAAGTCTTGGCGTCATTGGAGGTAACAATTTATTATCATGTGGTCATTCTATGACCTACAATATTACATTCCAAATTTAGATGTGGATAAATGCTATAATTCAAAATCTATCGATTAATATATAAAAATACAAAAAATTTCATAGACCTATATACAAGTTACACAATTTTTAAATAAAATCAGCTAGTTACGTGCGGGCGCGGCATGGCGGCGCTTAAACCACCACTAGCAACGCGACAGCGGGCACTCCCCCCCTTCTTTTTAATTCGCTAACCCGAGTGCAATGTTCATTTTACATAAAGTTGAACCCTTGGGGAAATAAATTAATCTAATTAAACTTTAATTAATTATTTTGCTAATTATACACTTAATTGATTTTAAATGATTTGAGATAAGATCACCTTGAATTATGTTGAAGATAATGACTTATCTGTTTTCAACGTGATTAGGGCAGGAAATTATGCTGTAAGTTTGGTAATTTTTAAAAGGTTAATTACTGATACGTTAACTCATAATTATATTTTAATTTATATATATTTTTTAAAATTTAATAAAAATTCAGTGTGATCTTACAACGTTTGACACATTATTTAGGCTGATGCTATTTATATTTATACCACGATACTTAAAATGTTAACTCAATAAATTGATATCGATGTGTAGCTATAGCTGCTCATCTGTCCTCTTTTACCAAGTTGGCTTGTCGAAGTTCTAGTTATGTACGGTTTGGGAGACACACCATTAGGCAGACAAAAAGTCAATCTCGTCGAAGTAGATAAAGGCTTTAATTACAAAAGTTTATCGAAAATCAACAATAATATTCGAGATCAATTTCTTGTTGAAACTGCCTTGATGAATAACTTTCTTAAGCATAATTATACAAGGTCATTGAATAATTAAAAAATGTAAAAAATGCATGCTTAGAGATTAAATTCCGAGTTCATAATCCCATGCATACTTAAGTAATTAGAGATTAAATATCCCATATTTATGATAACAAATACATGCTTAATTATTAATACTGTTAACATTATTTCAACACCTTAATATGTTTAATTACACACATTAATTTAAGAAAATTGAAGGCTTAAAATAAGTCACAAAGCTGCTGATCATGATCTCAAAAATCAATATATATAAAATTGAATAGATTTTAATGTTGGCCTAAAATTTTTTTGAAGCAAAATATATATTTATTTGAATAATTAAATAATAAGGGTTTTTACATACAGGACATGAAATTTATACGAAATTACACATTTCACCATCAATTCGTAAATAT
>JAEMOT010000786.1:21150-64475 GCA_019297695.1 Apostasia ramifera
ATTAGGAGGAGAGAGAGGGGGTAGGGGTAAAACATTAATTTTAAAAAAATTTAATAATAAAAAAATAAAAAAAGTCTCATTTGATAATTTATTAAAATTCAAGAATTTTGATGTTATAATTTTAAAAATATGAACCTACATTATATTAAGCGGTAAAATGAGGAATCTAGGCGTATTTGCCTTTTTATTTTTATAAATTTGTGTAAAATAGAGATTTATCTCAAAAGACTGAAAGAAATTACCTCAGAAGAAAAACATAATATTTAACCCAATTTGTTTCTCATTTCTAACGTCAACATATTATTATTATTATTATTAAATCATTTGTTATTATTATTTGGTCAATTATTTTGAAATTTGGCTTTTTCCTTTGGAAACTTGATATTTGGTCAAATTTTTTGGTGATGTAACTACTGATGTTCATTTTGGCTGGTTTTGATGAAATCGTAGAAATCCGATCATCAATCTAAGCTCGATTAAAGCACATAATTATATTAATAGTACGAATAGAAAATTTAATTTTTAAAAGCTCGATCAAATCGATTAGACAATCGATTCACAGTTCAACCGATTAAATCGACTAGTTTGGTTTAGCTTTTAAAACATTGATAAGTTGTGATGTTAATATATAATTCATGATTCTTATCCATTGACGTAGAATTTTAAGTTGATAAATGTCTATTAATTGTATGTTAAACCTTGAGCTCCCTATGATAACTACTATAACAAGTACTTGTATTAAAGTCGATAAATAAACTGAGCCTTTAATAAATCATGTTGTTCATGCGGATTATGATCCTATGAGTCTTACGTATTCTAACATGGTCGAGAAATTATAAGAGCAAGTGACTCTCACTATAGCTCTAGGTGGTTGAGTTTATTCTTGAAAAGCATGCACTTAAATGAACCATTAAAGAAAGACTTCGTTAGAATTTTTTAAAAAAATTCTATATGTCACTAAAATATAATAATTTTACATATTTGATACTCAAATATTTAATATTATATATTAGTCATAAACAATTATGTAAAAATTAAATTTTATCTATAATTGTAATATATATAATAAAATTTGTAATTTTTATTACAAAATTAATTAATATATAATATTAAAAATCTAAATATTATATTAAATAATTAAATTTTAGTAGTTTATATATTATTTTCCCAAATTTTTAGATGGTAACGGACTTAGTGAAGTTTGAGATATATATATATATATATATATATATATTGATATATATTGTGCATCCGATTTTGGGAAAATATAGAAATACATATTATAGCAACAAATTAAAAAAAATGTTTGTTTGCATGCCGTCTAATAAATAAATGAATTATAATAGTTAATAGCTTCATTGATATGTCGTTGAAGTTAGTCTTACTCAGAATTTTATTTAGTTGAGAAAAAATAAATAAATAAAACTTTATAAATATTTTTAAAAAGTATATATAATATAAAAATAAAGTAAATTAATTAAATTAAAAATTTTATTGAATGTAAAATAAAATAATTACTTAATATTAAAATTTATATAAAATCAAACATAAAATACTATTTTATTTTTTTAAAATAAAATAAAATTTAAGTTGGTGAAAATTATGGCCAGAGACAAGGGGGGGTGCACATAATTTACATGCTGTGAAAATGCCGCACGGATCTCCAAGAAAATCCAACGGGGATTAAAAGTAGTGACATGCCACGTGGCACGCGAAGAATGGGCTGGACCGGGTCTGTCAGGCCGATGGGGCCGGCAATTGAGATCGCTCTCGTCAACGCTTTCACTGCGGCCCAGTCAACAGAATGGGGCATGACAAGCTAAAACTTTGACAAGTGGCCTAATGAGGACTTCAAATTAATTTTATTTGTTTTAATTTATCAGAAAGTTATATTTTAATTATTTATTTGTATCACTTCAATGAAAAATATCCACAATTTTATTTTAAAAAAATGGTTCATTTTATATTATGCAGAGATTGAAGAAAATTTTTATTAAAATTATGATGAATTGATTGCCATAAATTAATCATACTATATATATAATGTCATGTTTTTATTTTTTCTTCTGTTAGTCTTCATTGAGGCATCTTTCATATAAATGACAATTAATTATATTTATTGATAGAAGTGTAACACGTTAGATTCAAGTTGAACCTAATATTCAAGTGCATGTGAGGGCCAACACTTTTTTAATTTGAAATATTTTTTCAAAATAGTACGGAGGCAATACTTATATATTAACACCACAAATTACTGTTAATTAATCGATATAATTATTGATTATCTGATGTAAGATAATAATTATATGTACGTATTTTAATAATCTTCACCTGACATAAAGATAAATCATATTAGACCTATTCTACTTTTAATGAATCAATTTTAACATAATAGGCATATATATACAGAAAATTCACTCAATAATTTTGCTATTTACCTGCTACTACTGAAACTTTTGACTCAATCATAGCGAATGATGTAAAGACTATGAGAGCGTACAATATATATGAATAACTAAATCAACCGCTTAGATATCTTTACTTTTTTTTTTGTTTTGAAAATAGATATTGAGAATTGAAGTATCCAACATACAACTAAATGGATTATACCGATCCAATCCAAAGCTCAGGCTAATGATAGATAAGCTATGTATTTTTTAACACCAATGTTGGCCAATTCTAATGAGTAACAATTTCACATTTTTTTTTTTAATAAAAAAATAATTTCATATCTTATTTTGACAATTCGCATATACACATATCTCAAATATATACATTCTGCCTAAGGTTTTGATAAATTAATAAAAAAATAAATGTGATTAAAGTGAGGTGACCGAAATCAACTCTGTATAAATATCTGAAATTTTAACTATTAACCAATTTTCATGACAATATTTCCTTCATTATATTTGATATGAATATCAACAATTTTATATATAACACACTTACACATATATATATATATATTTTTATTCTGTTAAACATGTTATACTTGAGGCTTATTTATTTATAAAATTTAATTTAATAAGATTAAAATTAAAATTGAATAAAAATATTTTTTTATTAAAAATTATGAATAATATAAAATAAAGTTAGTTATTATTTTAGAATATGTGAGGGATGTGATATAAAGTTAGTTATTATGTTAGGATATATAAGAGATGTGATATAAGTTAGTTATTATTTTAATAATGTGTGTAGGATGTGAAATAAAATTAATTTTTAATATTAATTTTATATGTGATATGATATGCTAATTTAAAATTAAATTATGTTAATTTATAATTGTCAAATAAATATGGGTTTAATGATAAATTTGTATGATGTAAAAAAGCATTGAAAGGCACGAGCACTCGCATAATCATTTATATAAATTTCAGGATTTAGTTATTAGAACCCAAAAAAGATAAAAACAAATTAAAATTTCAGTTTTCATTTCGCTCGTAGATATAAAAATTTGAAGGGGGTTTGTTAAAACAAAACTTCAATCTTTATGCCAATGGGCTTGCTCCCCTGAGTCTCTTCATCACCGTTGACGTCGCCGGCGGCGACGAGGCTACTACCGCCGACGAAAAACTGTGCACGGCGGGCCTGGCGGTCCCAATCCGTGCCAGAGACCACGGCGAGGTTGAGCGCCAGGCACGTCGCCTGCGCTGCGAACAGCCCGAGCCAGAGCCCGCTGAAGTCCAGCCCGGCCCAAAACGCCAGCCCGACGGCCACCGGCATTCCAACGCCATAGAAGGAAACGAGGTTTATGTGTGCGGCGTGGAACGGCCGAGCGCTGCCACGCAGGACGCCGCAGCCCGTCGTCTGCGGGCAGTTGCCGAGCTCGCAGAAGCCCAGTATCGGAAGAACCGCCGCCATCAGCTTCGCAATCTCCTCGTCTCCGGTGAACATTTTCGCCCAGACGTGGTGAACAGAGAAGGAGAAAGAGAGCGCGGCGAGGCCGAGTAGGGCACCTCCAGCTAGCCCCACGGCGGCTGCGCGGCGGGCCCTGTCGGGGCGGTTCGCGCCCAGCTCGTTGCTGACGCGAGTGGAGACAGCTGCTCTGAGGGAATGCGGGAAGATGTAGATCAATGAGGTGGTCTGAATGAGGAGGCCCATGGCGGCGACGGTGGATTGGGGGCGGGGGAGGAGGCCGCAAAGGAGGAACAAGATCTCGTACCACCACCACTCGAGGCAGACGGAGGCGCAGCTGGGGACGGCGAGAGAGAGGAGGCAGCCCCAGCCGTGAAGGGATAAAGTGCCGTTGTTGGAGCTGCACAGAAGGCCGCCGGTTAGGCGGCCGGCGGTGCAGAGGTGGAGGTATGCAGCGAGAACTATGACGAAGATGACGTTGCTGAGAACAGAGGAAAGGGCGACGCCGGGGATGCCGAGGCGGAGGTAGGAGACTAGGAGGAGGCTGATGGGGAAGTGGAAGGCGGCGGCGACTGCTGCGGCGGCGGTGATGGGGAGGGTGATGGATTGGGAGCGGAAGAAGATGCGGAGGGGGTGGAGGAACGATTGAATGAGGAGGTCGGGGAGGGAACAGAGGATGAAGGAGTTGGCGGCGGCGGCGATGGCGGGGTCTTGGCGGCAGAGGAGGAGGATGCGGCGGATGGAGAGCCAGAGGATGGAGATGGGGAGAGAGGCAGAGAGGAGAAGGAGGACGGTGCGGCGGAGAGCGGCGTCGAGTTGGCGGGGGTGGCGGGCGCCGTGGGCTTGGCCGCAGATGGGGTCCATGCCAGCGGCGAGGCCGGAGAGGACGGAATAGCCGGTGATGTTTGCGAAGCCGAGGGCGAGGGAGCCGCCGGCTAGAGGGATAGGGCCTAGGCGGCCGAGGAAGACCATGGAGATGAGGGATCGGAAATAGAGGAGGAGGCCGGTGAGGACAAGAGGTAGGGAGAGTGAGAGAATGGAACTCACCTCAGCCATGAGAGGTGGGAGAGTTGAGGAGGGAGGGTGCGGCTTGAGGAAGGGAGCTTCATCCGTGCTCGGTGGGAAGAAGGAGAAGAGGGATGGGTCGTGGAGAGGATGACCGGCGCCGGTGAACGTGGTGACGGAGGCGGGACTGGACGGTTTGGTCATGGCTGCCCGTGAGGAGAAGGAAGATGAGGGTTTTTGAAGGGTTTCTTTGAGGCTTTATGGGGCGGGAGAAGAGCTATACATTCTCTCTTTTTTTTTATATTGAGATTTAGGGTAAATTGCATTTGGGCTCCTGAGGTTTAATGTGCTTTGCAAATTAGTCCCAAGTTCTGAAAAGACCTCAAAATTGGCCCTTGAGTTTGTTTTTTGTGCCGCCGTTGGATCCCAGCCATTATGTTGCTGTTAAATTGATGAAAAATGACTATTTTGTCCTTTTTAATATAATTTATGTTTTATTTTTTTTATCGTCTCTCTCTCCATTGCGGCACCTATTTGCTAGCGCGATGTGCCGCGCGCGCGCAAAGGCTGTGGCTTAGCCTGCTCACTCGACCAATCGCGCAACGAAAGCGAACAGCTACCGCGCGCTCACGGTGTCCACAGCATGGCCTACTTACGTGCTAGCATGGTCGCTACGGCCGGCCTGTGCTTCATAGCCACACGCAAGTGGCTGCGATGTTGCCTGCGCGCTTGCTGTTGTCCACGCGACGCTCTCAGTGCACAAGCAGTCAACCTTGCCGTACGTGGCCTTTTGCGTGCCAGCCATTGTGTCGGCGAACAACTGTGTCGGGCCTGCGCTCAATGAGTTAGGCCAGTCAGGCTTTTCGGGTTGTGGTCAGGCAAGTAAATGCAGTTTTCACACTTATTGGATTTGGCTAGGTATGTTTTTTTAAATAAGCTAAGGATATTTTGGGCCATTTAAAAAAGTTCACAGTGAAAAAAAATTAGATGAGAAAGACCTAGATAATATATCTTTATTTTTATAAATTTGAATAAAATCATGATCTATTTCGAGAAGAAATTAACTAAAAAAAAACCACTTATCTAACCCAATTTTTTTCTCATTTCCAACATCAACATATTATTATTATTATTATTATTATTATTATTATTATTAAATCATTTGTTATTATTATTTGGTTAATTTTTTTTTAAATTTGGCTATTTCTTTTGGAAACTTCATATTTGGTCAAATGTTTTGGAAATATATGTACTGATTTTCATTTTGGCTGGTTTTGATGAAAACGTGGAAATCCGGTCATCAATCAAAGCTTGATTAAAGCACATAATTATATTAATAATACTAATAGAAAATTTAATTTTTAAAATCCTAAACTGGATTTTTTCTCCTTGATTCATATATCTATATCATTTTGATATGTATATGATTTAACCAAGTGCATTAAAATAATTTTAACTCATCACATATCCTTTTTTTAACAAATATATTTATTGTAAAATGTTTCACATCACTTCGTTGATTTTGAAGCTCATTAGTTTATAAAAATTAATATCCAATATTTTTCTCTGTTTTCATGATTTTAATATTTAGGTCCTTCTAATGAAATAGTTATATTATTTGGTCAATTGATGAGTAAAATATATCAATATTTCTAAAGACTTCTGAACATTTTACTCACATTGACAATTACGACAAACCTCTCTCTATTTCTTCAATTATTTATATAAATAAACAGTTTTGTGCGTAATTGTGTGCGCATATATATATATATGCATAGATGACAAAAATGTACATGGCACTACAAAAAATTGACATAGTTAACAAAAGTAAATTCTATTGTTAACCTATGAAAAAACTCTTATTATATTCATTAAATATAAGTAAAAATTTATATGATATATTTTGATAACTATGCCTATGATAACTTATAAACAAAAGTTTTCGGGCTCTTGTTAAAATTGTACATTACTTAACTATATGTTTCAATTAAAATACTACAATAAACTTTAATTCATAGCATAATCATGAATATAATATAATCCAAAAATATCTGAGGTTCATATAACAACATCCATAATCATTTATTTGAATGAACACTTGCAAAATTAAACATGATTTTGAAATCACAAAAAAGAAAAAACTTTGAAGTTTAAAACTATAATATCATAAGATTAATTCATATTACTTTCTGCCTCTTGCTTAAATTTTTTTTTTAATTCTTTTACATTCTCTTTAACATCTGAAATATCCGCAATGACAATCTTTAGTGTTGCAGTTTCCTCTATTATTTGAAAAAATTGATTTTTTAGTGTGACATTCTTACACTCTAATATATTTTTTTTCAAAATCAATCCGCAAGCGTCTCTTTTTAATTCCATTACCAAAACAATAAACATGATTATATCGTTGTGAGACAAAACAATGTTCAATGATTTTCAAGTTGATTACATTTGACTTTGGGTTACATTTGACTTTTTAAAGTAGATAAAATAAGAGATTGAAATATGATAAGAAAAAAATAAATTAGTTCATTAAAACATATAAATTATTTAAATTAATTAAAAATAATTTGTAATTACTATATATATATATATATATATATATTGATATTAAAATGTTAATGGCTAACTTAAATACTCATTACATATTATATTAAGGCATCTAAAGCAAGCATTAAATGCAAGATTAAATAAAAAAATTTAGCACTTCAAGCACTTCTTTTATATAAGAATTTTCTAGCAAGTTCTAAAATCCTCAAAATGATAATTAGATGTTGATAACTTTCAAAAAAGAATCATACTCAATTAAAGTATGCAAAAAATTACAATTGAACGATAAGTAGATTCAAGAATGTCGAAAACCTAACTTTGCACATGCACTTCGACAAAGTCATAGGTGATCTAAAATGAGAAAAAACACAACATCAAGTAAAATACAATTTGTTGGTTAATCCATACAACTTAGCATCTTTATAAAATTTTAAGTAAATGAGTTGCTGAATGTACTAGGAGGCATGAAGTAACAATTAAAGTCCATACGATATTTATAATATCCACTTCTTGTAATCGCGAAGAAAAAAGGCAAGAAGAATTCTCCTCTAATAACAATCAAATTATTCAAGAATAAAACGATGACGTTGAAGTTTCCTCTTTTAAGTGTAGTTTCAGCAATAATATTTGCTTCAATGTTATCTTTCTGTTATGTCATGTTATTTAGAAAAAATAATTGTTTGATTTAATGACATCTAGAAATAATCTTCTATAAAATTGCAGAATTATTAATTAAAAAATAACACCTAAATGTCATGATATTTCGATAACATGACACAATACTAAGATAACGATGAACCAAAAGCCCCTTAAATCTTAATTAAAATTAACTGATATAGCTAGCTCAATTGAAATGCATACGAAAACCTGATGGATAAATGGGCTTATCTTTTATCATAACTAATTTCAGTAATGAATTCATTATAATGCGGGACAATATGCAAGATGTAGTCTAAATTAAAGATCAGTAAATAGAATTAGTGGATGAACATAAATTAATTCAGGAATATCTCTAATAATAATTATGTAATAACCAAGAAACTATAAATCCATGAAACAAGTCAATTTTAAATATCTAGAAATAAGTTCAAATGATATTTAATAAATTTACTAAATAATTTTAGAGCAACTATATATCAACAAATCAGAACTAGAAATACATAATAATATAGGTATACTTACAAATAATAATACCCAATAACAATTTAACACACATTATAATTTCAGGTTCATACGAGCGAGCAAATCAAACACTTCCAATAACAGATACCACAACAAATTTTTGCAGGATTTTCAAAGTATTCGATTGATGTTCGGGTTTACCTCGAAGAGAGATTCCAAATCTCAAAGCTGAATTGCAGCAACCCACGGATTGCCTGAGAAATAGGCAGTACAGGAGGGTGTGTAGCTGGCAAGAGGCGGGCCCGATGCTGTGCTGTCCGGTGGACAGGTAGTCAGGAAGGGCGGCAGCCAGGTCAGGAGGTGGAGGCAAGCTGGGACGAACGCCGGTGACGGGTAGTCAAGAAGGGCGGCAGCAAGGTGGAGCACGGGCGGTCAGGAAGGGCGGCAGCGAGGTCGCCGGCGCACGCCGGTGACGGGTAGGCCGCCTGGAGATGAGGGCGGAGGTGGGCGAGCGGAGCTAACGCAGATCTCGGCACGACGAGTGAGGCGAGGCTGAGGATCGAGCGAGGGATGGCGCCGGCGGTGGAGCGGAGCGGCTGGAGAGTCGGGGCCGGTGGCCGGCGAGTTGCCTGGGGGCGTCGGCGGAGGCGGGCAAGCGTAGCCGACGTGGCGGCGCTATGGGGCAGAGCGGGATGTGGACCGTTCGCGCGGATCGAGCTGGCGGAGGCGACCTGTGGCGGCCGGCGAGCTCGCCGGACGGCGGCGAGGGCGGACCGAGCAGTCCATGCGAAGGCGCGGGCGTGAGTGGCGAGCGGCGTCGGCGTCAGCAACAGAAAACAGAGCCGATGGCTCTGTTTGGAAATTAGGGCAATGAAATTAAATGCAGGGGCCTGGAATTAATATGAGCTTAAAAACTGTGAAAGGAATTAAGAAGAGTTGGGAATAGCTTAAATTTCTTTAAGGTGAGATTTTCACTCAAGGCCTTAACCCTTGCTTCACCGAGATATAATACACAATATTCAAATTCAAAATGATTTCATTCCAGTATTCCAACAAACAGTACTAGTTCTTGCCATTATATAGGCGATTAGGTGCGAAGAACTCGACCCCGTCGAGTAAGGATAAACTCCGCTGCAGTATCTCTCACGCAAGTCTGGATTAAGCTGCTGTAGCTCATCTCTAGTGATCCAAAAAACTTCTGATGATGACAAACCTTTTTACCTGACCAAATATTTCTGATATCTGCGATTTCTAATTAGGGGTAGGTTGTGAAAGTGGACACTCATGGGTAGGTTGTGAAAGTGGACACTCAGGGGTAGGTTCTCTCTCAATGAGAGAAGAAGGCTCAAATAGATTACTGAGTATTACTGTTGGTTCTTTGTAAACCACTAGATCTGAAATGTTAAATGTAGTACTGATCCCAAAATCCGACGATAAATAAACCACATATGCATTTGATCCAAGCTTCTTTAATATTTTAAATGGACCTGCCCCACAAGCTTATAACTTCTTAATGCCCTGAAGGGAATCGCTCAGGTTTAACCCGAATCATCACATAATCACCTTCAGAAAATTCCAGTAATCTTTTATGAGCATCCGCTAATTTTTTATAAGCCTCATTGCTGAGACTTATTCTTTTACTGATCTCTTGATGCAAATACCTAATATACTCGGCAAATAATTGTGCAGACTCGAAAACTCTATGGTGCAGTGGTAAGGGAATAAGGTTAGTGGGGGTCCTAGGCTTATAAACATGCACGGCCTAAAATGGACTTGTACCTATGGACCTATTGACAGAATTATTATATACAAACTCAGCCTTAGGTATGATGAGATTTCAATTCTTACCATTTTCTCCTACCAGACACCTAAGAAGGTTTCTTAGACTCCTATTGACCACCTCAGTCTGGCCATCAGTCTGAAGATGATAAGCGATTGGAAATTTTAACTTAGTTCCTAGGAGATGCCACAAAGTCTTCCAAAAATAGCTCGTAAATTTTACGTTCATCTGCTAAATTATCTACTGATCTCTAAATCAGGATTACATCACGCATATTATCCCGCATCATCCATGCATGATTGCAGAGAATAATGAAAATTTATTTAGTATATTGATTTGAATCTTTTATTCCTAAAAATGGAAGAGAAATACATAAAACCAAATGCAAATATAAATAGTAATATCTTTAAAAATAAAAATAAAAAAAAATAGTAATATCTTTAAAAGAGAATTAGAAATATGTAAAACTGAGTGCGAATATAAATTATAACTTCTTCTCCACGGTTTTATATAAATATGGCTGTCACTCAAGACAAAAAAAAAAATCAGAATGGAAAGAAGGTTAATTTTAAATGGGAATTCAATGGTGCTAAGTTTTAAATTAATCTAAATCTTCAAAAAGAAAACTGAAACACAGTTGAACCAAAGGATGATTTTGGAATATTTAAAATCAGTTTATATTCAATGCTAATAAAAAATGCAGAAAGCATAAATCAAAAAGCTCGCATACCTGTCAAAGCTCTAGATCCTCTACAACAATACCATTGCGGACGAATATTTTCTTCGGGACTTTCAATCCTACATTGTATGTATTTCAAAGGACCCTACATACTACTGATGACATCTTTCTAATCCTTCAGCCTTATTATACATTCTTTCATATTTCTTCTACGTTTTGCACCATTTCATTTGGCCTTTCATCTAATTTTAGCTTCTAATTATCCACTGACATAGCTTGATCTAGACAGATATAGCATGATTATATTAATTATTTGGACACAAAACAAATGGTAAAGGAAGGCATTTTAACCAGCACGTGTTACTCCAGTTTATTACCTATGGTTATGTTCAGACTGGCATATTACCTATAGGTAGGAGATTGCATGTAATGGTGCACAATAGGGGTAATAATTCAAAGTTCATACAAATATAGGGTAATAAGTAAGACACTACCAACTAAAGAGCATGTTTGTTATATAGCCAAATGTAACACTGAACAGAAATTCCATCGGCTCTTCATTAGTGTGTCCATTGTAAAGCAAATTAGGAAATCTGTTAAGTCTTTGTCATGCTTTCAGTTTACCTGTTCAATTAGTTTTATCTCATATTTCTATTAGAAGATTACACAGTTTAAATGTTGTAGTTGCTTGTGATGGACTTTGGTTATCATTAAGAAATTACATCTTTTATAGAATAGAGTAAGGACTAATATAATTACATCTATACTCTAATTTCTAAATGATTTTTTGTTTGCATATTCCCAGAACTTTCCAAGATTTTAACTTGCACTTGAATTAGTATGATATTTGTGCTTCTTCCTTTTGATTGAATTATACTGCTTATTTGTTCATTGCTTTTTTTGTAGTGATAGTTGTTTTTTTAAAATGAACTCTTTAAGCAATGCCCAAAAATCCATTCTTCGACTTCAATAGGTTCAGAATAAAGAGCCCATTTGACTAACAATGCTTTCTTTAAGCAATGCAATTTATCTCTATACTATAAATTTCATCTTTTGTTTATTATCTATGTTTTTCTTTAGTTTGTAGAATAAAGAGTAAGACCCAATGAACTTTCTATAGATTTTCATATGTTATTTGTTTTTAGATTTTCAATCAAGTAATTATTTAAGGGACTTCAATGAATTCTCTAAGCTGACCTAATTTTGATTTTAGTTTCTTCTCTACTAAAATAAATAACTAGGCATTCAATCTATTTCGTTTTAAAAAAATTAAGATGGTATTATATGGAGATTTAATACATGCTAAAATGACCTTCAATATAATCAAAGGAGTTTCTTCCACTGAAAGTAAAAGCAGGCAATTCTTTAGTGCTTACATGGTAATCTTATACATTTAAGATCAACTTTATGATATTTTTTTTGTTAGCTGTTGGTGATCACTCAAGAACATTTTAGTGATTATGCAACCACTTAAATTCTATTTTTTTTTTTTGCAGATGAATAATCTAAGATGTCTTTCTTCTCAAAAATTTCGGAAAAACGCATCAGATCTTATGTGAACCATAGACTAAATACATTACATGGAACTTTCAAGTCTAGATATTTACATCCAGCATAGTCTATAATAAATTATAATAAGTCTCAACTATTGGGAGAAGAAAGAAACTAAACACGTAAGAAAGAAATGCCAATCATTGGACAATTTCTCAAACAAATATGAATCTTGAATTTCATCGAGCTACAAACACTTAAGAGAATGCATTCCTACAAGAATTATATATCGACAACAATTTAAACAGGGGACATGTGAATCAAATCAAGAAAGAAGAAGAACATCAAACCTGCATCAAACATCTTTTTTCAGCAAACATGTGTATGCACACAACGAAGCATATGGTTGTACTAACCATGAACATGGTGCTGACATACTTTACTACCTCCAAGCCCCTCTCCAGGACCTACTTTATAGCTAGTGAAGAAAAGAAAATTCTCTGCAGCACCATGAATCCAATGTAGTGACTTTGTCACGCAATGCTCTTTTGATATTTGGATTAACATAAATGAGGCAAGTTACCTAATTGTTATCTGTTGTTGGCTCTCCGCGCAGGACCACTGTGTAGTTCCACTACACAAGTTTGCCGCATTAGCAGCCTTAAGAATGCGTATTGCTGATATGCGGCGGTTGTGTAAGCAGCCTTGATTGTGTGCAGTGCTGGCATAGAGTTGCTGCGCACGCAATGGTTGTCGCTCATCACAACGTTAGCGCTGTCTGGGATGGAAGGTTAGAGAGGGAGAGTATTTTTATCATTTTATATTTAAATATTTAATTTAAATAAATTTTATTTAAAAGATAAAAAATATCAAATTAAGAAAATAAAACTGATTGAAATATTAACATCAATTTTAGAGACCTTATTGAAAATTTTTTAAATTCGTAAACCTACTTAATATTATTCCTAAATCTCAAAAATTTAGATGACATTTATTTTTTATAAATATGAATTATGTCAATCAAAAAGTTATATAATTTACAATTTACATAAACTTTAATTTTTTGAAACCATATTATTTAGTAATTATATATATGTATATTTTTCTCACATTGCTATTAACATAATCAAACATAATCAAGGAAACTTCATGGACGCACTATTATTATATTAAAAAATAATCAGCAAGAAAGTGGCTTATATTAGAATGATATATAATTACATACAACTAAAGTGACTTTTTGTTTGCTTGATATATGATAAAAGTGATTTTTATTTCTTTATTTTGGCAAATTACGAATTATCCATAAGGTAAAAGCTATATTTCGCATAGGTCCTTTTTACTCATCTACATTATTGACAAACAACTTCGTCTCCTTGGAGGAACCTCGACTTGATTGCAACAAAAGTCTTTTTTTTTTGTCCATATGAAGTCTTCCCTTAGAGAGGAGGGTATGGTATGACATCATTTATGTGCTATTACACCTAAAATAGATGGTATGAAAAAGAATCCGCTATAGTAAAATAATATAGAGCTTCGAGTATAAAGAAGAGTCTTAATTCCAAAATAAATGTTTCCCTTAGAACGAGAAATTATATGATATTTATAAGCCTAGATTCTAATTACATCAGCTGGAACAATTACCTATACTATGTGAAATGATTGAGTAGGTCTAGGAGCTAGGGTCAACATGGCAGTAGTAGGGCTGTTATTAATCCGATTACGAGCCGAGTCAATACAGGCTCAAAATTGGATTGATCACATTTCGATCGACTCGAAATCGGCTCGAAGTTGATTGGATTCAACTTCGAGCCAGCTCGAGTCGATCTCAATCGACTTCGAGCTGATTTCGAGCCATTTTCGAGCCAACTTAAAAAAAAATTAATAAAAAATAATAATTTTTTATTCGAGCCAATCTCAAGCCTGGTAGGCTAGACTCGACCCGGCTTGAGATCGGCTCGATTTATAACAAATAAGTCAAGCTAGAAGTAATCAACTAGAGATCTAAACGGTAACAGCCCTACTTAACCTCTATAAACCCCACGCCGCCGAACCAAACAAGAAGTTTCAAAAAAAACACAAAAAAACTTGCCTCCTCCCCGTCCACTGCGTCAATGGCCGCCGTTCCGTCCAACCACCCCACCGAACTCCTAACGAAGATCGTCGTCGACTACACCCCGGAAGCCTGCCACCACTCGCTGGAAACCGGCGAAATCCACGTCGTCTACGACCACCGCCTCGGCGCCCGGTGGCGCTCCCCCTCCCGCTTCCTCTACGGCACCTTCGGCGCCAGCATCCGGTGCCCCGCCGGCGACACGTCCGGTCTCAACTACAACATCTACCTCTCCTCCCTCGAGGGCGACAAGCTCCAGGACGAGATTGACTTCGAGTTCCTCGGCAAAGATAACACCACCGTCCAGACGAACTACTACACATCCGGCTCCGGCGGCCGCGAGCAGATCCACCCTCTGGGCTTCGACGCCTCGGAGGACTTTCACGAGTACTTAATCCGGTGGAGCTCCGACGAGATTGTTTGGCTCGTCGACGGAGTGGTGGTTCGCCGGGATGTTAGCCGGGAAGGGGAGCCGTGGCCGGAGAAGCCGAAGTTCCTCTATGCCTCCGTTTGGGACGCCAGCGGAGTCGACGAGGGGCGGTGGACGGGGAAGTACGTGGGCTCGGGCGAGCCGTACGTGTGCAGCTATAAGGAAGTGAGGGTGCCGATTGGGACGATGTTGACGGATGAAGAAGATGAGAGCAAGTAATTACAGTTCTGCCATTGTCAGTCCTTCGGTCCTTAATGTTCTTCTTCATCCCCGTCGAGTCTCTAGACATGTATTTGTTCTGCTTCACTAGTACTGTTCTAAGCTTGTTGTGCGTCTGAAATAAAATTAATTTTTATATTATAATGTTATAATTTATGTTAAAAGTTAGGGATAATTACCCTCATTCCTGAGTTTAATGCTTAATAACGCAAAAATTTATATTTTTAAAATTATAACATCGAGATTCTTGAATTTTAATAAATTATCAAATAAATCATTTTTTTTTTAATATTAAATTTTTTTAATATTAAATTTTTTAAAAATTACCATTATATCCCTAGGCTTCTCTCACTCTCCTCCCAATAGGCGGGCACGATCGACGCCGCACGGTGCGTGCGACCCACCGGCGGCCGCATGGCGCGCGCAGCCTCAGGCGATTGGGAGGAGAGGCAGCCGCCGCCTCTCTCTCCACTTCGTACAACCCGCCAGTGGCTGCGTGGCTCCCGTGCAACGGCCGGTAAGTCGCGCGGCCGTCGCCTGTGGGACTCTCACTCTCCTACTGATCCCCGCGCCTGTGGGCCTCTCTCTCTCTCCTCCCCACCTCTCTCTCTCCTCCCGATCCTCGCCGGTGGGTCGCACGTGCCGATCGGGAGGAGAGAGAGATGCCCAAAGATATAATGATAATTTTAAAAAATTTTAATATTAAAAAAATAGAAAAAGACCCATTTGATAATTTATTAAAACTCAGGGACCCCAATGTTAAATTTTAAAAACGTGGACCTGTGCGTTATTAAGCGTTAAATTCAAGAACAATGGTGTAATTATCCCTAAAAGTTAAAATAAAATTATAATTTCTTACGAAATGTGTAATATGTGAAAGTCCGGTGGGCTTTTAGCCGTGGGATTTTCAGGTCATTCACTAAATATTTCATGCAAATTTTTACTACCATAATTTCATACAGATTCTTGCGATAATAACAATCAAGCTTTTATTCCACTAGATAGACATAAATTCTTTGTTTATATTGCGCTCTATTAAATAACGAGTTCTCATTTATTTTGAAATATGTAAAATTCTTTCTGATGATTTTCTGTCATATTTTATTTGATTTTTCTCTTCTTTTAACACAAGCAATATCTAATAATTTAACTCTCCTTATTGAAGCTTCTATCGGCTTATGATTTATATGTTCAAACTATCTTAGCCTACTCACTCTGAGTTTATTTTTAACTGAAGCTACACAAACCTTCTCATGGATATACCAATTGCTCATCTTATTTTTTAGTATATATTTACTCATCTGTCTCAGCATTCTCATCTTTATGACACTTATTTTACTTATATATTTCTGTTTTATGTAAAAATATTCTATAATATATAATATTACTGGTCTTACAACTGTTCTATAAAATTTACTTTTAAATTTAAATGATTTTTTTTTTTTCACACAATGCACTTGAAGTATTTTTTCATTTGTCATCCTGCTTGAATCCTGTTGATAACTCCTCATTCATTTTACTATTATTTTGTATAATTAATCCAAGGTAGTTAAATTACTCACTCTTCCTAATAACTTGATTATTAATTATCATCTCACTAATATACGTGTTTCTATCTTAACTAAATTTGCACTCTATATATTCAATTTTTGATTTGCTAAGACAAAAATCATTAGATTCTAAGGTATTTCTCTATTACTCAAGTTTTGCCTTAGTCATTTCTCTAATTTTATCAATAAGAAGAATATTATTTGTGAAAAATATACACTAAGATATTGTTTCTTGAATATGTTCATTCGGGAACTTTATAACTAATGTAAAAAGATATGAGCTTAAAGTTGAGACTTAATGTAGTCCAATTGCAATTAAAAAATCCTTAATTAAATTACTTTGTGTTCAAACACAAATAACAGCTCCTTTATATGCCTTTGATAACTTGAACATAAGCAGTGCAAACTCTTTTCTTTTTAAAATTTTTCAAAGCACTTCTCTTAGAATTTTATCATAATTTTTTTTAAATTGATAAAAATCAAATGCAAATTTTCTTTTTTCTCCCTAAACTTTTTATTTAAACTCTTTAGCAAATTAATAGCTTCCATAGTGGATCTACTAAATATAAAACTAAACCGGTTCTATGACACCCTAGTATTATAACGTAATCTCCGCTCGATTATCCTTTTTCAAAGTTTTAAAGTGTAGCTCATTAATTTAATGCATCTATAATTGGCATAATCTTATACATCACCTTTACTTTTATAAATAGATACTAATATACTCTTTCTTTACTCATTTGGTATTCATTTAGTCTTCAAAACTCTATTAAATAATTTAGTTAGCCAAGACACTCTTTTATCTCATATACATTTCAAGCATCTATTAGGATATCCAGTCCAACCACCTTCTTACACTTCATCTTCTTTAAAGTCTCCTAAATTTTAGCCTTATTAATACGTCAAATGTAACAGTAATTTCTATTCTCATTTTGAATGTTAAATTTCATAATTCAAATGTATTGTCACAACCATCATTAGAAATCTTTTAAAAATAATTCATCCATTTATGTTGAATATCTTCCTTCTTGAAAAGCATTTTGTAATCCTCATTCTTAACGCATTTTACTTGAATCAAGATTTTAATTTTTTTATCTCATATCTTAGCAAGTTTGTATATGTATTTTTCTCCTTTTTTATGCTAATATTTTATATAAATTCTTAAACGCTATAGTTTTTGTAATATATACTGCTTTCTTGGGCTCTTGTCAAGTTATTTTGTATTTCTTTCAATTTTCTTTATTTTTGTATTTGTACTAATCTTTATAACATATCTTCTTCTCTTTAATTTTTTTTTATATATCTTATTTTCACTATCAAGTATCTTTATTATTAGGAGCCTTTCCTTTAAATTCTTCTAACACCTCTTTCGCTACCTTGCTAATACAGTTAGCAACAGTCAATCACATAAGATCCATCAATATCTCACTGCCTAAGTTCTATAACTCTCCTCCTAAATATATTCTAATTCTCATCTCCAGTTTTCACCATTGAGTTTGAGAATATTATTTCAACTTACTATTTCTTCTTCATCTTTTCATTATGAGATCTGAGACTATTAACCGATATTGGGTAGTCAAACATTTACTTGTGATGATCTCATAGTTTTTACACTCCAAGGGATTTCGTTTTCTTAAAAAAAAAATAATCAACCTGTGATCTAGAAGAAAAAAAACACCAGAAATGCTTCTGGTGTGTTTTGCGATAAAAAAATTTCATCCAAAATCAAGGGTACATTTTATAAAACTGTAGTAAGACCAGCGATGATATATGGTGCTGAATGCTGGCCTGCAAAGAGGAAACATACAAATAAAATAAATGTTGCAGAAATGAGGATGTTAAGGTGGATGTGTGGATATACACGAAAGGATAGAATGAGAAATGAGTATATCCGAAAGAAAGTTGGTGTTGCACCAATTGAGGATAAACTTAGAGAAAGTCGGCTTAGATGGTTTGGACATCTAAATCGTAGGCCGATTGAAGCTCCAGTTAGAAAAATTGAGTTATTAAATTTTGCCCATGTCCAAAGAGAAAGAGGGAGCCCAAAGAAGACATGGCAAGAAACTATAAGGAGTGATCTTAGTTACTTAAACTTAGATAAGAATTTGGTAACTGATAGAGCGCAATGGAAACAAAGGATTCATATAGCCGACCCCACCTAGTGGGATTAAGGCTTGGTTGTTGTTGTTGTTATTATATTGGGATATGTGTGAGATGTGATATAAAATTAATTATTATGTTGGAATATATTAGGGATATAGTATAAGTTAGTTATTATTTTAGTAATATATGTAGGATCTGAAATAAAATTAATTTTTAATATTAAATTTTATGTGTGATGTGATATATCAGGTTAAAATTAAATCAGGTTAATTTTTATCTTCCAAACAAATGGATTACAAAATATATAATTTTTTTTTATAAAATGTATAAATAAATATATTTTTTAATTAATTTACCCAATTGACCCGACCCGACCCAATTATCTGGATTCGAACCGGACTCGGACCGGATCCAGGTCCAACCGGACCGGACCTGGAACCGGTGGAACCGGACCGGTTCCGGTCCGGTCCGGTCCGGTAACCACCCCTAACTGCAAGTATATAATATAAAACCACTCCTAGCACAAAGAACGAATTTTCATGGGTTACAAATCAAAGCTGGAAATGATCATGAATCAGGGGATGGGTTGTGGCTACGCTGAGAAATCATTGCTGGAGAAATTATAAAAGATATTATTATATATATTTATTGTTTATGTCATTTATGTATTTTGTATTTTGTTGATTTATTTCTCAATTGATGCGTATGTATTTTATAGAACCAACAAATTAATGTGCAGAAATAAATTTAGCATTAAATTTATTATTGTGCCTTGTGTAAGCATGTTTTGCTAAAATGTTGAAACCTAATTACAAAATTCATGAAAATATAGGACTAAGTTGCAAAATAAGCTAAAAAGGCAGCGGTAATTATATAAGTACGTAGGTAAACCAATGATCCCTTCACGTCCACCTTTCTCGCCGGAGATTGTTCTAAATGGGGGCTGCCGCCGGCGATGGAGAGAGGGAAGTGCTGAAATTGCTTGTTTTCAAGGAATCTGCAGACTAACCTCGGAGAAGCCATGGACGTCGTCAACTGGATGGTCAGTCGTCACCGGAGAATGACAGAAGGTTTACGTACACAACATATTCTTTATCTGTATATTCTTTCTGAGTATATCGATATTTTTGCATGGCCTCTTGAAGACATTGTGGGTGTTGACAAAACAGTTAGTGAATATCACTTGAATATATTTGTTAATACAACTCTAATAAAATTAAAAAAATGAATGATAGTAGGAGAGAGATATCATGTCATTGAAGAAGAAGTTGATAAATTATTGAAAGCTAGATATATCAGAGAAATCAAATACCCAAAATAGCATACAAATATGGTAATAGTGAAAAAGCCTAATAGAAAATGAAGGATGTGTGTGGATTTTCGCGCACTCAACCAAGCCTACATAAAAGGATCAGTATCCTCTACCACGTATCGATGTCATGGTGGATCGCACTGCTGGGTTTAATGTAATGAGTTTTGTAGATGTTTTCTCTTAATATCATCAGATAAAAATAGCTAAAGGTGATGAAGAAAAAACTACTTTCATTACTGACTTCGGAACCTACTGCTATGATGTTATGCCCTTTTGTTTAAAAAATGCTGGTGCAACTTATCAACGTATGGTTGATGTTATATTTAAAAACCAAAGGGAAAGAATTCTTGAAGCATACATTGATGATATCTTGGTCAAGAGCATAAATATGGAGGATCATCTAGTTGATCTCAATGAGATGTTCGATACTCTCCGCAGGTATAAGCTTAAACTTAACCCTGTTAAATATACTTTTGGTGCTATTTCAAGTAAGTTCTTGGGATACTTAATATCGACTAAAGGTATTGAAGCTAACCTTGATAAAATCTCGGCGATAATCAATATGTCATCTCCAAAATCACTAAAGGAAATCCAAAGGCCGGCTGGTTGAGTTACTAGTCTGAGAAGATTCATCTCTAAAGCTGGTGATCGATGTTTGTCATTCTTCCGATGTTTATGCGATGTTTAGGAAGATTTATCTTTAAAGCTGGTGATCGATGTTTGTCATTCTTCCGATGTTTGCCATTTTGTACTCTTGTAGTTAATACATAGTCTTCGCATTCTTATAATTTCTATAAAAAAAATCAATGAATGTAATAGTTTTACCATTGATCTACAGAATATTGTATTGTGAATAAGAATAAAGTGACTTACCTGAACTCTTTGCTACCAAAAATCATTGCAAGAACAAGAACCTCCACAAAAATGATGAAAACGAATTCGGTCCCTCGCAACAATCTCTCTGCCAAAAACCTTAGAAACAGCCTTTAGGAAAGAATGGCAATCACTACAAACCTGGAGATTCTTAGTTATTCTAATAGCTGAGCCTGGAGTTGTGCTCATCAGCCCGAACGCAGCAGCAAGTTTCTCACTATGCAAAAACAAAGAATTCTCCTTCTCTTCTTCCTCTACATCAAACAACACCTCTGAAGTACCTGAAACATAACCAGCTAACCTAACCCGCCAACACAATTCTTCAACCATCTCATATATCTCATCAGTTTGTTTGTGCGATCGATCTCCTGCAAAAAACTGGTGAACCAACCCATTCAGTTCAATCCAACTCAAACCAGGAGATTTGCAGATTCCCTTGGCTTTCATCAAGCCCCTAACTTGCTGGGCATCGTCCCACCTCCGAATTCCGGCATAAAGATTTGATAAAATCACATATCGGCCACAAGAGTTAGGATCCATTTTGATTACACGCCTACTTATGTTCTCTCCGATCTCGGATTCTCCATGAAGCCTGCAAGCTCCAATGAGGCTAGCCCATAAGACTTCATTGGGTTCAATAGGCATCTTCTCCATGAATTCTAACGCATCTTGAAGTAATCCAGCTCTGCAGAGAAGATCTACTACACACCCATAGTGTTCCATTCTAGGATTTATGTTGTAAATATGTTTCATTGAGTTAAATATTTCGCGCCCACATTGAACCAGTCCAGAATGGCTGCAAGCAGATAACAATCCTATGAAAGTAACATCATCTGGTTTTGCTTCTTCTCGCTTCATTTCTTCAAATAATTCTAATGCCAGTTGACAATGGCCATGAATGGCTAATCCTCCAATCAGAGCATTCCAAGTGAAACAATTCTTTTCCTTTATCTTCCTAAATACCTGAAAAGCAAGGTCTACACGTCCACATTTTGCATACATGTCGACAAGAGCAGTATTGAGCACAACATCATGTATTATATTGTATCTTACGATCAAACGGTGAACATAATTTCCTTGATCCAGAGCTCCCATATTTGCACAAACGGAGAGCATTGTTCCAAGAACCACTTTATCTGGCTGTATTCCCTCATTCTGCATTTGAACAAATAGTTCTAAGGCTTCTCGGAAATTGCCTGAATTCGACAACCCACAAATCATGCTGGTCCATGACAGTAGATCCCTTTCAGGCATTTCGTCGAACACATCCTTCGCCGATGACAAATCTCTGCACTTGCAATACATATCCAGAATCGAATTATGTAATTGCACATTAACATTGAGAAAACCAAGCTCTTTCGAGTATGAATGAAGCCATCTTCCTCTAGCTAAATCGCCCACCTGAGAGCATGCAGATAACAAGGAGATCATCGTCACAGAATCGGGACTGACATTTGGTGAATGAAACATATCTCCAAAACAAGCAAACGCCTCTTCAAACTCTCCTTTTTTAACAAACCCCCTGATCATGATATTCCACGTTACAACATCCCTCAGAGGATTTTCCTCGAACAGCTTGCGAGCATCTTGAAAAAGCCCAAAACATGCATACATCTGAATCAAGGAATTCATAACAAAGACATCGGAATCAAAGCCAAACTTCAGCGCTTCAGCGTGATACCTCATACCCATTTCCGGCGACTGCAATCGAGCACAGGCCGTCAGCACAAAAGGGAAAGAGTGGTGGTCGGCAGGAACTCCGGCGGCGACCATTTGGCGGAAGAAGGAGAGGGCGTTCGAAGGCTTTGGGCCCCTCGCATGACCGCGGATAATGGTGTTCCAAATGAAGCTGTCTGGGCTGCGCAATTGCCCAAACAGTTGCCCGGCGTATTTGATATCTCCCGACGAAGAGAGGGCAAGGAAGGAGAAGAGCTTGCTGGTGAGGAGATTGTTATGGAGGAGGTCGAGTCGGAGGAGTAAGGCGTGGGCTTGCTTGCAGTTTTTCACGGAGGTGCAGTGCCGCTGCAGCAAGTCGACAGGGAAGTTGTGCTTCAGCCATTGAGATGACGGGATCATCGGGCCATGAAGGAGAGCGCCAGATTCGCGAGAAGGAAGCCGCAAATGGGACCACGGGGGGAAATTAAATTTAGGGGGTTTGATTCACTGTTATTTCAATATTATATTATAATATTTTTAAAAAATAATTATTTAATTTAATGATATTTTTAAATAATATTATAATTAATTATAAAAATATCATTACATATTTACATCTAGATGTCACCCCAAATTGGGCGATATCTCAAGATAATACGTCAATTTGTTATTATAATATCAATAATTTTCAACTAAACAAAAATAATTTGGATAACACTGATATTTTCTAATATCATAACATTGAACCAAATAAATGTCTATTGATGAATAACAATGATATTTAGATAACATGACATCTAAATAACATTGACATTGAGTTTTTTATTTGTTTAGGTGATCACAAAAAAAAGTGGAGTCACTAAAATTATTACTGAAAGTACTGTAGCAACAACAATTAATTTTTTATTCCACTAAATAGTATCAATTATATAAACTTTTTATTTTTATTATACTCTATTAAATAATAAGTATTTATTTATTTTAAATTCTTTCTAATAATTTTTTATTATATCTTATTTAATTTTTCTCTTCTTCTTTTAACATACACAAAATAATAACTCAACCGTCTTTACTATAGCTTTTATTGACCTATGGTTTATATGTTAAAACTTAATTGACTCTTATTGAGCTTATCTTCAATTGAACCTATCCCAATCTTATCGCGAATATATTCATTTCTATCATCCTATTTTTTTGTGTATACCCACTTATCCATTTTAGTGTTTTCATTTCTGCGATACTTATTTTACTTGTGTATTTTTACATTATATAATATTATTAGTTTTATAATTGTTATGTGGAATTTACTTTTAAGTTTTAGTGAAATTTTTTGATCACACAACACATTAGAAGCATTTTTCTATTTTAGCTATCCTATTTGAATTCTATTGATAACATTCTCATCTATTTTATCATTGTTTTGTATAATTGATTCAAGGTACTTAAATCGCCCTGTCCTTCTGATAACTTAATTATCAATTTTCATCTCACTAATACAAGTATTTCTATTTTATTAAAATTTATACTTTATATATTTAATTTTTTGATCTACTTAAATTTTAAAGTTCTTTATAACATGAATTTTACTTTAGTTCTTTTTTTAGTTTTAATAATAAAAAGAATGCCATATGTGTAAAATGTATACCAAGGCATTGTAATTAAAAAATAAAATTGTTCGTACTAATAGTAATTAAAAAATAAATAAATTGATTTTGAAATTAATATCATCAAGATTTATATTTTAAATTTTTAATTTCTATAATTTTTTATGAATTTCTTCTAATAACATTATCTTAAAGTTTATATTTTTTTTAATAATAGATTTTCTGATGTTGCCACTGTTAATTGACTTGAATACATATACGTGTTAATAAAAAATATATATAATTGTTGTGATATTAATTTAAAATTAAATACCAAATTTAGATTTTAAAAATTAATTTTTCTAGTTAAAAATAAATGATGTTAAATGTGCTTGCATATTTTATTTTCATATTTTTAAATTTATATTTAAAGTTAATTAATTAAAAAATATTATAAATAATAAATTAATTAATATTATTATATACAAATACAAAAGTAATAAAAAGCTCTTATATTTCGGTTGACTCAAAATTCCATCTGCAAATCTGATTCATCATAGGTCATAGATAGGATTCGAGTCAAACTCAACTTGATTTGTTTTTTAATCTAATTGATATCTTAAGAATTGGGGTCAACTCGATTTGAATTTAACGTGTTGTCGGCTTAATTCAAGAGGAGATAATAAGAATACAAAAAAAAAATTTATGGACAAGGAAAAAAAGGAATTAGAAAAGTTGGATTTCAGTTAGTAAAAATTATAACATGCCTCTTAATTCCATAAAAAAAAATGGCCTCTTAAATAATGTAAATAAACAGAACTCACTAATAACCACGATCGCTGAATAGAAGCAGAAAATAGACTGATTTGATATCACCCTTCAGTTCGAATTAGCAAAAGCATATTATCCTGTTAAATAACAAGTTTTAATTAACTTCCCAATATGAATTTATCTAATTGTGCTTCACGCTCCGAATTATTGATGGTTCAATTAATACAATATGGCATAGACATACATATTTTTTTTTCGAAAGAACGGTCTATTTGTGGTATTGTAATAGAAACAGGAAGCCCCTTTGACATCTCTTCATCTGCA
The DNA here is from genome assembly GCA_019297695.1 of Apostasia ramifera. Classification (NCBI taxonomy): domain Eukaryota; kingdom Viridiplantae; phylum Streptophyta; class Magnoliopsida; order Asparagales; family Orchidaceae; genus Apostasia; species Apostasia ramifera. The sequence continues at coordinate 46,570 of JAEMOT010000786.1, forward strand.
AAGAATTCTCGACATGAAAACACAGAGACAAAGGGCTAATCTTTGAAACAGCCACGACTTTAAGAGAGCGTTTGGCTCAATATTATCTTAATGTTATGTTATGTTATCTAGAGATGATAATTATTTGATATAATGATATCTACAAATAATCTTCTATTAGATCATAAAATTTTTAGTCAAAAGATAATATGTATATATCATAATATTTATATTATATAACATAATATCAAGATAACAATAAATCAAATATCTTTTAAATTTTTTTATGTAGAACTTCTAAGTATTACTTTTATTCTTAAGATGATAATATATCATATTATCTTTTAACTATTATATTAGATAAATCAATATAGTACATTCTACAAATTTTGAGGATTAATTTTAAAAGCTTTATATCATTTTAATTTTTTAATCTCAATTTCTTAATTAGCAGCAGACGTACGTTATAAAATTCCGTCGCAACACCCTCCGCCCACACCCCGGTTGGGTTGCAATTTTATGCAAATTCGAAATTTATTTGAAATTTATTCTCGTTTTGTTCAATTTAAAGTTAGCTTGATTTTTTTAATTCAAATTTAGCAATTTAAAATAAAATTAATTTAATACGCAACTAATTCAATACATATATAAACATATAATATTTAAAATTTTTAAAAATATCATTAAAATATTTTTATAAATAAACATGATATAATATTTTACATAAAAAAAATAATATTAAAATTTAAATGTGAATTTATAATATTATATTTTAATATATTTAATATGAATAATATATATTTTTATAGAAAAATATAGCTTATAATTAGACTCAATTTAACTTAAAAATTGACTCGAAAATAGGTTGTAATAAAACTTGGTTTGAAATTAAAAATTTTAATTTTGAAACTCACTCAAAATCAATTCAAAATTTCTTGCACTGTCCAACTAAGAAACAACTGTTAAATTTGAATTTTAAATAATATTTTTTTTTAATTTTTACTTCAAAAAATAATTACCTTCTCATAAAATAATAATTATTGGGTTGAAATGTTGTCGGGCATGGGCTAAGCTGAATTCTGGAAGCTTCGGAGATATTATCTGAGTCGAGAATCACGCGCCAATCAGGCGGCGACGGTTTTCAATACTCCCAAGCGCGTGCGTCCTTGGATTTCAATCTGTCCCATAGCGCACAGTAAAATTAAAAAACAGTTGGTTCAACCGAAAAAGATGTTTGTTCAGTTGACGGGTCAATCAACTTCCCCATACATTCTAATTTATAATTTAAATTAAATATTAGTATTTATTAATTTTTAAAGAAATTTAAATAAATTTTTAAAAAAAATAATTATATCATTTAAATGCAACTAAATTTAATTTTTTTTCTTATTTATGTAAATATTATAAATTTATATATTAATTAAATATTAAATTAAATAAATATATATATTNTAAATTAATTATAAATATTATCTAAAACTAACATATTATTAATATCTAAAAATCTTATTTATTTTTTTATATTTATATATATATAAGCTAAATTCTAATATAGTTTTCATCAAAAAAGCTTAATATACTAAAAATATTTACTACGTTCTCTAATAATGAAATTTATAAATATACATCAACCATAACTTATAAGAAATTTTTTTCAGTAACTTTTCTTAGTTTAAGATGTGGAATTTAAATCCTTTTACATAAGATTTTCTCTTTGAATCATAGCCCACATTCAATTTCATTGGGCTGGCTTGTTAGAGAAAATTTTGTATAAAAAAATTTAAAAGTTAATAAATATTAATATTTAATTTAACTTTTAAATTAGAACCACTGTATGATAGACGAAGCTCATCCAACAAGAGACTTTTACTTTCCTTAATCAATTTTTTTTAGTTATGTTTAAATTATTAATTAATTAAGTATACTTATTTTAAAATAATCATCTTTTATTACTACGTTACATCAAATTTCACTAATTATGTACAAAATATTTAAAATTTATAAATTATTTATACAATATTAAAAATTAATAATTTTTAACTATTATTATGTAGTATAAAGAATAGAAATATTACATTTTAATAATTTTTTCCTTATTGGCAATTAAATTTACATTAAGATGATAAGTTCATGAATTTTGATGAATTAATTTAGCTCAATGAAAATTAACTATCTACATGAAAATATTATATTTAAAGTATGTTAACTTTTGAATGTTTTGTATATAATTTATATATTTTAAATTTTTTGTTTGTAATTAGATAAATTTAATGTAGTATGCTAGTAAAAATCTTTTACTTTTAATAAGATTATAATTAAATTTAAATAATAATTTTTTTATTTTGATATTTGTGATGATGTAATTAAATTATTTTTAAGTTTATATATAGTATAAAGTGAACTTTAATGTTATAGATTTATATAAATTTTATGGTACAATTAGTTTTTATATTTAGATGTGTTAAAGGTATGTGTTACAATTAATTTATATATAAGGTAAAATAAAAATAGAGATTTTACGATGAAATTTGGCGTAGCTCATCCAACTATATATGTAGCTCATCCAACGAGAGACATTAGTTACAATTATAAGGTATGTGTTACAATTAGTTTATAGACGTAGCTCATCCAATGAGAGACTTTTTCAAAAATTTTAAAGATCCACTATATATATAAAAGAGTGAGTATAATGAAGAGAGAGAAAGTTTTGATGATACAGAGCATCCATAATATCGATTTTAATACATCAGACTTAACTTTGAGTGGAGTTTTATATGAAATTTTTTATTATTAGTTATTATAATATTTTATTATGGATAATATATGTATTTTGATTTTGCTTTGGGATTAATCATTAGAATTTCTAATTTGTTTGTTTTTAAAGTGCTAGAATTTTGGTTCTTTATATAAAAATTAATGTCCACAACTGACAGATTATAATTTAAATTCCAACGTTAAAAATAAAAATCGTTTCAATGAATCGCATAAACTTAACTTCCATACAGACATTCATTCTATCATTGGAGTATGAGCAAATGAGAAATTAAAATGCTTTGTAGTTTTCGTAAGTGACCTTAAATTTTGAATCCAACTAGGACTTATATATAATACTTGTCACATAGACAAAAGTTACTTTTTTATTTAAAATTTGAGGTCATTTATTGGAGGTGTGTAGCATCACTTGGGTCTGTTTATTTGTAAGGTTAAATTTAATAAAGTTAAAAATAAATTTAGCTAGAGATATCTTTTTATTGAAAATTGTGAATGATGTAAAATAAAGTTAGTTATTATGTTGAGATATATGAAGGATGTGATATAAGTTATTATTTTGATAATGTGTGTAGGATATGAAATAAAATTAATTTTTAATATTAAATTTTATGTGTGATGTAATATGCCTGGTTAAAATTAAACTAGGTTAATTTTAAATTGTCAAACAAACAGGGGCTCAATGAAAAAACTGCATTAATATTGTCTCCAATCAATTGCATGTAAGTCATAATGTTTTGCATTGCCTTAATTGAAGGCCTAAGGTTCTGTTTGGCACAAGAACCAAAACATGACTAAAATAGGACCAAATTAGTACTAGTTTAAAAAATAACAATAATAATAATAAATAAATTTTTTATACCATTCTGCACAAATTTTAATATAAAAAATATTATTTTACTTTACATACTCAATAATTTAAAATAAAAATATCAATTTTATTTCACATTCTAGTCTAAAATATCTGAATCGAGTATTTTGATCTAAAATGTGAAATAAAGTTTATATTTTTATTAAAAATTATTGAGTATGTGAAGTAAAATATTATTTTTTATATTAAAATTTGTATAGAATAATTTAAAAAATTTATTTATTATTATTATTATTGTTTTTTAAATTAGTACTATTTTAGTCCTGATTTTGGTCCTTACGCTAAACAGGGCCTATGTAGAATACCAATTGCAAACAAGTCTTTCCATTAACTTCTCCATTAAAATATACTAAAGCGTTGATGAGAAAAATATTGAATTGGATTTCCCTCCTACATGGAGGATAGTCATTTGATAATTTTTATTAAGTATGTGGCCATTATATATAAAGAATATTTTTAGTTTTTTTTAAGCCTAGGATTGTTTTCTTTTTTTGTTATGGAAGGTCTGATAGGGCTTCTTTTGGGGTTGTTGTTGTTTTTGGAAAGCTGGGGTTGAAAATTAGAATTTAAAATTTCTGCCCAACTGTGATCAAAATAATGACAAAGTAGTAGTCATTTGTTATCTAATCGAGATAAGATTTTTACTGGAGATTCATCTCTTCTGACTCTTCAATCTAGGCAATGTAATTGTGGATTGGATATTCTCTCTATCATTAGCATTAATTTTGTTTGAACAACAACACTATTTTGGTGATATTTTCAACTTCTCTCTTCTCAATCTTTCATACTTTTATCTAATTAATTATATTAATGGTAGAGCATAAGTATGGATATTTCTTAATGCTTTATTATGACTTGATTGATAATTCTAATATATTCTGATAGAATCTTTTGCTTCTATTTGAAATTATAGAGTGTTCATCAAGTATCTTTTAGTGGTTTTACTTTCTTGATGAAAAACAATTTTGATATTTTTATTTTACTATTTATTTGATGATATTGAAATTTATTATTCCACTTTTAGTGATGGAGGTTTCATTCTATTTTATTACATCTCAAATAATTTATGCTTTGGAAAGATTATGAATTTTGGATATTAACTACATAATTTATAAATTGGTATCTATATCCTTTACAAATATATATATATATATATATCATCTTGATTTATTATTGTTTTTCTTCCCATCATTATCGTATCGAAGTATTGATGCTTTATTTATTTGTCTATTTTTGAACTATGAAAGTAAATGTAAGCAAAATGGTCATGAGTTTAAATGGCTTAAATTATGCTCTTTAGAAAGAAAAGATGAAGGATTTATTCTTTGTGAAATATTATTATTTGCTAGTGCTTACTACTGCTGAGCTAAATAGTAAAATTGATGAGGAGTGAACTTTGACGCATACACAAATATGTGAATACATAAGACAATTGGTAGATGATAATGTATTAAACCACAGTAGTGGGGAATAAAAGCTCAATCTCTTTAAAATAAACTTGAACAATTGTCTACTAGAAAGACAAGCAACACTAAGTTATACTTGAAAAAGCAAATGATAATTTTGAGAAATCAAGATTACACTCTTATGACAGATCAATTAATAAACACTTTTTAGGGCACACTAATTAGCTTGCTGTTTTGAGTATTTTTTTTATGATCATGAAGTTCAGGGTTTATGACTTATTTGCACACTCTTTGACTCATGGGAGACTTTATGGACATCATTGTACAACTCGGCCCCCAAATGGTGTTACTATTATGGACTTTGCTACAAGTAGTGTCTTGAATGAAGTGATTAGAAGAAAATCTCAAGGTCATCTTCATATTTAGATATTTTAATCACTGAATCTAGGGGGAGAAGTAAAAGTCAAATTCAAAGAATAGAAATAGTAGAAAAAGCAAGTTTCGAAAAAAGTGTATAAACTTTGAATGTCATTTTTGTGTTAAAAAAAAAACAAACAAAAGTTTTGTTGAAAATGAAATAAAGAAAACAGAAAAAGTAAAGACAATAAGAAAGAGAAAACGAAAAATAAATATGAAAATGATGATGATCGAGTTAATACAACTTCATCCGATTTTCTTGTTATTCAAGATTATGATGTTATCAATATTGCAAATAATGAAGGTAGTGACATGGTTTGGACATGTCTACCTATGACAAAGAAAGTGAGAGGTAGCTCTCTTTCAAAGGGAGAATGAAAGAGATTTGATCAGAATGGTGTTGATGAAGTTACCTGAGCTAATAAGGTTCTCATTTCAGCTATGTCATGATCTCTGGAGTCGTAGCTACTTGAACACAATACTTGTGATTGGGAGGCCCCATATAGCTCAATAGATAAGTTAGCCAATCCCTTATGTTAATTAGCCAACATGTCATCATAAAGATGCAGGCTAACCCGTTGCTCGAGGTCAAAAGATTACAATTAAACTTGACCTAGTTGAGAGGTTTAGTTTAATATGATTCTGTCTAATTTGGTTTATTATATAATTTATACTATGTAAATAGTTTTTAGCAATCTAAAATTTCTTATGTAAATATATATAGCTACAATAAAAGCTCACCGTTTGAATCCCAAACAAAATACGAAGAGAAGAGAGGCGATCTGGGGGAAGAAAATCCAACTACAGATTTAACGAGTAAATGATTCAAAAAAATAATCTAGAAAATATTTTTTAGAAATTTTAAGAACTCATATGTAATTGATCTTTGCAAACACAATTATTTCTTCACGAATCTTAAAGCAAGTCAAAGGTCTTCCATAAACCTTTTTTGGTCCTACTCGAAGGAAGATTCCTCCGTCCCAGGAGCCTCTGAGATCCCCCGCAGTCCAGCTGGCATCGTCCTCCCCAGCCTGGCACTCTTCCCCGCGTGGCTCGCCGCGTTTGATAACGACACCCCCCCCCCCCCCCCCCCCCCCCCCGCCGCAACATATTTAAACTCCACGCCTTCCTCTCACTCTCCCACACCACTCACCAATGAACGGGTCCGAACCCGCCGCAGCCGGTGTATCCATCAGAGCTTCCAATTCCCCCCCGGCAGCTCCCGGAGGTGCCGTCTCCGACGAGGAGGCCTACCTGACCGTCTCCTCCGCCCCACCCAAGCGCCGCGCCGGCCGGACCAAGTTCCGGGAGACCCGCCACCCGCTCTACAAGGGCGTCCGCCGCCGCAACTCCGACAGGTGGGTCTGCGAGGTCCGTGAGCCCAACAAGAAGTCCCGCATCTGGCTCGGCACCTTCCCCACAGCCGAGATGGCCGCCCGGGCCCACGACGTCGCCGCCATCGCCCTCCGCGGCCGCGCCGCCTGCCTCAACTTCGCCGACTCCGCGTGGCGCCTGCCCGTCCCAGAATCCTCCAGCCCCCACGACATACAGCGCGCCGCCATAGCCGCTGCCGAGACGTTCCGCCCGCAGCCGCCCTCCGCCCCCGTGGATAAGAGGGAGTTGTTCGAGGTGGAGGACCGACTGAGCTTGGGAATGCAGGTGTATTGGGAGATGGCGGAGGGGCTGCTGATCGACCCACCGCCTATGCAGGCGCCGGATGACGATGACAGCGGCGGGAGCGACGGCGATGTGTCGCTGTGGAGCCATTCGATTTGAGGAAGAAGAAATGACGCCGGAGATGTACAGCACTAAATACATAGAGTAGAGAAATTATATGGGTACGAGTTTGAAATTTATCCCCCAGTTATACCACCAGAATATTTTTATTAAATAGATATTATATTGTTTAATATGATATCTAAATATTAAGGTTTTTTTTATATTATAAATATTAAGTGCATATTTATTTGTAAGATTTAATTAAATAAAATTAAAATTAAACTTAAATAGAGATATTATTTTATAAAAAATTATAAATGATATGAAATAAAGTTAGTTATTATGTTGAGATATGTGAGAGATGTGATATAAGTTAGTTATTGTTTTGATAATGTATGTAGGATGTAAAATAAAGTTAATTTTTAATATTAAATTTTATGTGTGATATGATATGCTTGTTTAATTTTAAATCAAGTTAATTTTTTTTTTTGATTGTAGAAAATAAGATTACAGATGGAGCATCAAAGAACTATCTCATTAGACTCAATGCATATGATAGCTTCCTCTCTCGTCATATTTGTGATGAACTTCGGAAAATTCTCCAGCCAAATTATTTAGGATATTGCATGAAGAGCATAACGAGCTAGATTGTGTGCTATTTTTGTTATCGTTTCTGCCAATATGGGAGATTTTATACTGAAAATTAGGTTAATTTTAAACTCTTAAAGCAAACAGGGCTAAGAGTTGCTAATAAATGTCTCAATAATTTTGTAATAGAACATTGTGATTTTGGCTTTTATGGCTAGAAAGCCTAATTTTTTTATTTAATTATTTTATTTAATTATTTTATTGTAAAGAACTTCATTCATTCAAACTTTTTGCAAAACTTTAACAAAGTAGTGGAGAAAAATCTTTTCACACTACAAATTTTTTTATTATATAGACACTTTAAAAGTTATTGACAGAGAAGAGGACATTTTGATAGAAAATGAGTTAATTATTTCAACCATGCTTGATGTGTAAGAGCACATAGGAGTCCCAAATGTCAAGTATATATGATCTTAATAACCAGCTCGATAATAGGCCAATTATAAACCTATTACGACGTGCATCTTTTTAATCTTGTTACCGTATTAAAATCTTATGCTAGCATGGTTGCGGCATCCTGCTCTTTGCATTGAAGGCATCAAATTCTTCTTTTGCGATGGTTAGGAGAGCCAAGAATTACCCAATGTTGCCTTTAGCACTATGCCAAAGGCGATACGGTTACTTTTGTTATTTGTGATTGCATCAAATTTGATCTTTATCATATGAAAGTGAGGTGTGCTCCATGTACCATGTGAGGTAGCTAGTCGAGGCCTCGAGTTCTCTTTTGGTTTGTCATTGCTGTGAATTTCCAAGATAGCCATTGGCTTAGGTGACAATAGCTTTTAGTAATTGCCTAACTTTTTCAGTTAGTTTAGCACTTTTGTTATTTCAAATTATAAACCATAAATTGACAACAAAAATTATTAAGAGAAAAATTTGCAATATCACAAATAATGACTTATTTGTTGTTAGGATCTTTTGACGCTATTATTTTTCTTAAAAGCTTAAGTTGATAGAAAAAATGTAATTAATTTGTTTATTATACCGTTCACAAAATGAGCCTAATCTTTCTTTCAAAGTGGCACACTTATTCAGAATTATGTCGGACAATAATTCTTATGTTAAAAGAGTATAATTAATTAATCATATAATATTTAATAATCAATAATTTATCTAATTTGAGTTGATTCTAATTTACTGGAACAATAGAACTAAGAATAGATCGGAACTGATCGTTTTCAATAAATTGAAAATTGTACTTGATCTGAATTGAATTGATTCATTTGATTCATAAATATGAGCCGATTTATTTCCGCACACTCTATATATATATATATATATTATTATTTTTAATATATTAAATAAATGCATGGGAATCTTATGGAGGGATCCTATCACCATAGATATTGTTTTTCTTTTTTCTTTTTTTTTTATGTTAATACTTAATACCATAGCTATTGTTATATATATATTTTTTAAAATTTTGTTAGGGTTTATAACAAGAAAAGAAGGTTTTAGCAGGTCCTCTGCAACCAAAGCCCTAATCCTACCCCCTTCTTCCTAAAACTGAGATGGAAAAATCTCTTCTTTCTGATATCTCTGCCGCTGGCGGCGAGAAGCCCGTGCTAATCCTTGACTTCGGCTCCCAGTACACCCACCTCATCACACGTCGGATCCGTCAGCTCTCCATCCTCACTGTTTGCATCAATGGCACCTGCCCCCTCGCCGTAATCGCCGCCCTGAATCCCCGCGTAATCATCCTCTCCGGCGGCCCCCACTCCGTCCATGCCGACGGAGCCCCTTCGTTCGCGGACGGTTTCCTCCATTACGCCGAGGAGAACGGCGTGCCAGTGCTGGGGATCTGCTACGGGATGCAGCTCCTAGTCCAGAAGCTTGGCGGAGAGGTTTCGATCGGCGTGAAGCACGAGTATGGGAAGATGGAGATCGCCGTCGTCGATGAAAGCGGGTTCTTTGGGCCGGAAGCCTCCAGAGGGCATCAGACGGTGTGGATGAGTCATGGTGATGAGGCTATTAGGTTGCCGGAGGGATTCAAAGTTGTGGCGCGTAGCGTGCAGGGATCGGTGGCGGCCATTGAGCACCCATCCACAAGGTTCTATGGGCTTCAGTACCACCCTGAGGTGATTCTCAGCTAAAAGGAATGATTCAATCTCTTTAACCTTGATAACTTTTTGATAATGCTTGACCGGAAATTTTAAACTTTTTGAATAAAAGATGCATTTCTGCAGTTTTGCTAGATTGTTGTTGAAATGTCTTTTATGGTGTTGTTTTTTATAGCAATCCTGTGACAAAAACAATCATAAACTTAAGAATCGGAATTCATTGATCTGTGAAGTACGGCTTTAGGAAGCTTTTTTTTTGAGTTTTGCTAGGTTTATTAGTCGGTAATTCTTATGGAATAATGTTTCTATGATAATCTTATAACAGGATTGACCATTGCTTTTTAGGTTGGAAATGAATTTATTTGTGAAATATAGCTATACTGGGCATTGAAATTGTTTCACTTCAATAAAGATTAACAATGAAAAATTCGTCCATTTTACTATCTTTTCAATTCTTATCTTGATCTTTGCTCATCTACATTAAAAAGCTTTAAGGGATGAGGAAGTTTTCATTTGTTATAGCAATAAACGTTCTTTTGCTAGTAAAGTTAATCAGCAGAACATATTATTTGTTTCTCAATACAGGTGACTCACTCACCAAAAGGAATGGAATTATTGAGACATTTTCTTATTGATATTTGCGGGGTACCTGCTGAATGGAAAATGGAAGATGTTCTTGAAGAACAAATCAAATATGTGAAGAGTCTGGTGGGACCTGATGATCACGTGATCTGTGGGTTGTCGGGTGGGGTAGATTCAACGGTTGCGGCAATGCTTGTTCACAAGGCTATTGGAGACAGGCTTCATTGTCTCTTCATCGACAATGGTCTATTAAGGTATGCTTTAATCCTTATGTAATATTTTTGATGTGCATATCATAGAGCTAAATGGAGACGAAAAATCCATGTAGCTTGTGAGTAATATTTTGATTTTGTTATTCTTATTTAACAAAATATCTTTTGCTTTCATGCAATTTTGTTCGAGTTCTGAGTCTTCTGAACAAAAATTATTATAATGTAGGTTTAAGGAGCGGGAGCGAGTCATGGCATGTTTTAAGAATGATCTGCATTTACCTGTTACTTGCACTGATGCCTCTGAGCAATTTCTTAAGAAGCTCAAAGGTGTTAAAGATCCGGAGAGAAAAAGAAAAATAATTGGGGAAGAATTTATCCGTGTTTTTGAAGATTTTGCTCCAAAGGTCGAGTCAAAAGTGGGGATGAGGCCTGCATTCTTGCTTCAAGGAACTTTGTATCCGGATGTTATAGAGTCTTGTCCACCACCTGGAAGTGGGAGGACTCATTCCCACACAATTAAGAGCCATCATAATGTTGGGGGACTTCCACATAGAATGAATTTAAAGTTGATTGAGCCTCTTAAGCTCCTTTTCAAAGATGAGGTCCGTTTTATTAAATAGTTTGTCGTCATTGAAAAGAGAGTTTCCAGCATCAAATTCTTATATGATACATCACTTAAATTCATTCGAATAATTGATCAATCCCTTCAAATGTCCTTTCACTTGACATTTCTTGCTTTCTTAATTTTTTTGCGACATTTCAGGTTCGGCGATTGGGAAAAATTCTGAATGTCTCTGAATCTTTCTTGAAGAGGCATCCTTTCCCAGGACCTGGACTTGCTGTACGGGTATTGGGTGATGTTACAGAAGGAAATGCTTTGAATATTCTGCGTGAGGTTTGTAGGTCTTCTTTATTGTCATATATATTACCAGGTGTAATTGAAAAGGGATTTACATACATGCGCACTAAATTTGTTTATTACATACTCAACCTCTAAATCACAAAATATTTGTTATACAAACTCAAATCACGTAACTATTAAGATTTGAACACAATGTTTAAAATAACTTTTTTGTTTGCCATGCCTAAACATTGAAGTTTTTAAGGATCCATATCTTATTTGTTTGACTAGTTTTACTTTAGCTATTGACTACCTAACGCAATTCTCTGCTTTTCTTATCTTGGATTTGTGACTCAGAAATGTCGTGTTAGTGAAATTGGCGGTGTTATTTGGTGTTGAATGTTGGCATACAAAGCAAAAATAAACAAATAAATGTCACCAAAATGAGAATTCTAAAGTGGCTGGGTAGTCATGCACGAAAGGTAGGAGCATATTCGTGAGAAGGTTAGAATAACTTTAATTAAAGATAAACTCAAAGAGTCATCTTAGATATTAGGAGTGACATTGCATACTAGGAGTTAAATGTGGTGTTGTTATTTGATTGAATGTCATTGAAACAATGGATTCATGTAGCCAACCTGCCTAGTGGGATTAAGGCTTGTTAGTTGTTTTTGTTGATGTCTAAACATTCAAGTCTAATGTGCAATATATGTAAATTTTTCATATTTAATGTCTTTCATTGTACTATGTTAGAATATCCCAATTATAGTGAAATAATTGTGATGGTGTGTGATATGTATACTGTATTTTGAATGTGTATACTGAAAATTTCCTGATTTAGATGTTCAATATGTGTGTGAATTAGTAATTCTAGTGTGGTTTTGGGTAAATACTTTTACAACAAATGCTTTTTGTTTCAAGACACGTCTTCCATATTTTGACAGGTTGATGAGATATTCATCCAGGCCATTAAGGATGCTGGCCTTTATGATATCATTTGGCAAGCTTTTGCTGTCTTCTTGCCAGTGAGGTCTGTTGGGGTTCAAGGTGACCAGCGAACACATGCTAATGCTGTAGTTCTTAGAGCAATTACGAGTGAGGATGGGATGACTGCTGACTGGTGAGTTTAGAGATGCTTAATTTATTTCTTTTTTGGGGGGCTAATTTAGAAGTTTATTTTGCTTAAAAAAATGTGTGAAATCATGTATAAACTGCCATCAACAATAATTACATATTCTGGACACTCAAAGAATTAATTATTTCTGCCCTTAGGCTCAGTAAGAGTTAATTGTTGGGGATTTTCTAATCCCACTATAATCTTAAATTTATTAAATTTTTATTTTCATTGGACCAAATACCATCAAACTTTTCCAATCGTGTGATCCCATTCTTAATTATAGTCATAGTTTAATCACAAGCACTGTGGCCAATTACCACATGAAGTTTCTTTATCATTGATATTTTCCATAATGTAGGGTTGATTGGACATATTATAAGATGCTGGATGGCCTTTTAAAGTGGTTTGGTCATGTCCATCTCAATCTAGAGAAGAAGCCCTTATAATGTTAAGGAATATAAATTATGATGTTAGAGAGAGGAAGGGAATTTCAAGTATGGTTTTAGATATGGTCATTATGACCTTGAATGACTTGCACTTAGTAGATTGTTGTTTACAAGAGTTGAATGTAGAAAGGCTCCATGCCTCCATGTAGCCTATCCCAGATTGATTGGGATTGGGGCTTTGTTATATTGAAATGATTTATATTGGGGATCTCTCCTTATGAGAGCAAAGGTATCCTGCTTTACCCACTTAAGGATTTTCCAGCAAGTGATGACTAAAAAGCCAAGTGGGAACGGAAGACTCTCAGATAGGTTATCCTCGAAGGAGTCTCGAGGAAGGTTACTTGCTCAAAAGACGAAGACAGAAGCTCTTATCAAAAAATGTGTTTCTTTTTATTAAGATGGCAAGTTGAAGAAAAGATGTTTTTTTTAAGGTGATCCTGGAAGGTGTTTTTAGAAAAGGTTTCTAACAATGATGGAGATACTTGTTCGTCCATTACCTGAGTTACTTCAATGAATTGGACAGGTGTTTTATAAGATTTAAAAAATTTGCAGATAATTATGCAAGTGTGGCCACGTTAGCTACTTGTTAGGTCGTCGTGCGGGTTTGGCTATGTTGGACAGTGATATGCACCTGCCATTCTAAAGACGAAATAGCTGCCCCATTCGTGCGAAGAGCACAAGTTTGAGATCTCACCATTGTAGAAGAGAGTCTAGGTTACACAACAGCCACCTAGGCGAAGAGTTAGCTGCCTGAAGCCTTCCAACAACAGAGAGACCACAACCAGTCCTCTTTTCTATGAAGGATGAACTTAAGCGAAGAAGATCAGATATGCAAGGAAAGAGCTACATAGTTGTTTTTTGTCTTTCTATGATACATCTTGGTCTACGCCTAAATTTAGGTGACAACCTTACAATCCTCAGGCATGGCCTTGCGAAGAGTTGTGCTTGGTGATCCTTCTGAGAAGTTTCCTTCGCTGCGACCTATTCTCAAATATGAGCTCATCTGCTATAATCCTGAAGCAAACCAGCCCTTACAATATGAATGCGTGGTGTTATGAATTATGTTGAATATTAGAAGGAACAGTCAATTTCCTCTTTATAATCTCTATACTTTGGAGATTTGCTTCTATAATGTTGGTGATGCCTTGATATTTATTCAAATGCAGGTACTATTTTGACCACAAGTTCCTAGTGGATGTGGTTAGCAAGATCTGCAACCAAGTCCGTGGTGTGAACAGGGTCTGCCAGGATATAACTTCAAAGCCTCCGGCAACTGTTGAGTGGGAATGAATGATGGTGCAATTGCATAGGAATTCAAATATTTCTTTTATTGTTACCTTTTGGTTAATCTAAATTCACTCTTCAAAGCGATTGATTTGTGCAGCTCAGCACTAATTTTAGGTCATTTTGTATCTTTGTATGTTTTGCTTTAGGTCCGTAGCTCTGTAAGGGAGAAACTTTTCTCATATATCACATTCTATTTATTTTTCAGCAAACTTGCTGAGAATTTATCATTCAAAAGCAACATTATTTTTGGATAGTAATTGTATTTCACTCGACATTTTCGTGCTATTTTGTTTGTAAGATTATTGTTAGTTGGAGTAGAAGATAATTTTTAATGTAATATTTTAGTTTTAAAATTTATGAATGATTTTAAATAAAATTAGTTATATTTTGAAAAATTTATAGGATATGAAATAAAATTAATTTTAATGTAAATAAATATTTTTTATTATATAAAAATTTAATTATATATATTTTTGTCACTTCCCTCTTATGCTTTATTATAAGGATCAATTTCTTTTAAGTTTAGATATTTATAAGTGTCATTTGAAAGTTGAACGGGTTCAAATGACACAAAGGTGATTGAATCATGAGATCAAAATTTTTGGCTATGTGAAATTATTGTCATTCAGGTGTCACTCATTAGCACACGGCTATGCAGGCTGGCATGGCTTTGTCATGTGCGTAATATAGTAAATAATATTTTAATTTTTTTTTTGACTTGATTTATATATTTTTTGTTTGGTATAAATATTTAGAAAGTGTGGAGTTTTTTTTTCTTTAGTATGGATAATTCTATGTTTTGTATAAAGGATTTTTTTTTGCTAGGTATTAAGTATATCAAATAAAAAATTTTATATTAAACAAAAAAGTATTTACATAAAAAAAAAATTATACCAATTAAAAAAAAAATATCAAATAAAAAAAAATAGAATGAAAGGCATGGCATATATGGACTGCATGTGCGTGGGCTCCGGACAAATGCGTGGCGCACGCTTATAGGCGGGCTTGATGGTTTTTGATTCTATAAATATAAACTTTGGCATATGATTATTTTTTGATAATTAACTACATACCACACTATTTAGTTTTATTTATATATTATTTATCTATTTTTAATTAATTAAATTATGCACACTCAAAATATTATAAAATTTTATATTCATATTTTTCACTTTATTTTATTTTATTTGATTGCATTTTTAATTTTAATATAAATATTAAATTTAATTTTATTTTATTTTAATTTTACGTATATGTCAACATTTAAAAATTAATTTTATTTTATTTTTTAAAAAAAATTAATTTTATTTCACATTCTTCACAAATTCATGAGATGACAATAGTTGGCCATGCTCAAAAGATGGTGAATGTTAAGTTCCATTTGACCGGATTCAAAAGTTGGGACTTAACATGCAACCCAACTACAGCCTGAAGGACCTGAAAGTAATTTTCACTTAGATAAGTCTTTACTTTATTACTTTTGCATTTTTAAAATCTTTTCTGAAATTCGGCCGTAGCCTATGCAATAAAACAAAATATCAAGTACACAAAAAACAATCCTTTAAGAGGATTGCACAAAAGTCTGGTGGGAGAGACATTGTATAATTCCAACAAACATTCGATACAAAAGAATTGAACGCAATAAAATTGATAGCCTCATTGGCTGTGGTTAATGGCAGTGGCTGAAATACGGGAGGAGCCCTTTGAAGCTAGCTTTCCCTCTTGGGATCCTAGTTAATCTTCTAAGCTCATGGTGAGCTAAATAATTATATCTATGCTGCTTTAAGTTGTTATTTTGTACTTTTTCTCCTTTTACTATGCATCATTTAGTTCATTTAGTTCACTATAAACTTTTTATTATGATAAATGCTTTACTTAATTTCTTTGTTAGGATCTATTGTCGTTTCTCGAATTCCCTCAACTCTATCTGATCACCTTAACATTAATATGACTGATTCAAGATATAAAAACCTGATTTAGGCATAAATTGTGGCTTTATTTATCAAGATTGTGGAAAATTTTTACTTAAATTATAGTGGTGTGTTTTCGAATTATCAACTCTCTGGCCACGCAAATTCCCTTATCTAACTTACGGAAGTGCCAATTTGTAATTCGCCACGAGAATATGCATTTTTCATTAAGTGATCAAGCACATGGGCTAATTTTTAAAAAAATTGTAATTCATCATGAGAATATGCATTTTTATCCTGAAAAACTTTGGAAGAGATATGGTTAAAATCAACTATATAAGGAATTCTTACCAACAAAAAATAAGAATAATATATATATAAGGAATTCTTCCAGCAGTCAAAACTCTATTAGTTAATTTTAATTAACTAAGATAGAAACATTTCATATCAAAATTTAGCATAAGACAATTAATTAATAACAACATATCAAATTTTAAAAAAAAGCGAATAATAAGTAAAATAAGTTAAATATCATTAAATTTTTGGGGTATGTACCTGCATGCCACACAAACTTTTTAATATTACACCACACACATTTTCTTCACAAAATTTACACTATAGAATGTGAAGAAAGTGTGTATAGTGTAATACATGAAGATTTATATGACATGCAGGTAATTATACCTAAATTTTTATATAAAATATTATTACAGTTAAAGCAGCAAATATATCCTCCATGGTTTGTGTAGTTATAGTTATAGTCTAAATAACCCATTATATAATAGGCCTATTTTAATGTATAATTAGGCCCAATTCAGATTGTGCAGCATGGCAAACAATGGTCAAATAGGGCCAACTTAAAACTCTATAATTATTCATCAAAATAATAATAATAATAATAATAATAATAATAATAATAATAATAATAATAATTAACTTACAATAAATTATTTCATTACACAGTTTTTTCAATAAACTACATATTTTTTGATTCTTTTAAATACAATAAAACAACCCCTGTTACTCATTGCTAAGTACAGCACTTAACCTAAGAGCTAGCTAATTAAACCCTTATTAGTAAATTATTTTCTACAATTTTATTTAAAAAATATGTCCATATTTATAATATAAATTACTACAACAATATAATTCAATGCACTTTCATCTTGGTGAGAGAAACTCAGATTTATTTCTTCAACATAAGGGCTCCGTTTGTTTTGAAGCTAAAAATTAACCTAGTTTAATTTTAATCAGACATATCATTTCACACATAAAATTTAATATTAAAAATTAACTTTATTTCACATTCTACACATATTATTAAAATAATAACTAACTTATATCACATCACTCACATATCTCAACATAATAATTAATTTTATATCACATCTTTCATATATTCTAACATAATAACTAGCTTTATTTCACATCATTCATAATTTTTATTAAAAAAAATATCTCTATCTAAGTTTAATTTTAATCTTATTAAATTTAACTTTATAACAAATAGGTCCTTTGTTGATTAAACCTCAACTTATAGAAATTTTGTTAAACTCAAGTTTAAATTAAGTAGTAATGTTCTTCTAACTCAGTGGAAAATGAATTTACCTGGGAACTGAGGTCTTGAGTTTGAATCACGCTG
>JAEMOT010000786.1:73954-105933 GCA_019297695.1 Apostasia ramifera
ATATATATATATACAAATAAAATATTACATATAAATATCAATTTTATGAAATATACAAATAATATGATAATATTTACAATTAATATAAGATTTCAATAATTAATATGTAAATAAACAGTTTTAGGATTTTTTTATTTTTAAAAATTTAAGATATGTACTCATATAATCATTTAAATTTTTGAACGTTACTTACATATATTTTTATATTATTTTAAAAAAAAATGAATTTTAAAGTAATATATATTTGAATGGGATTGTAATATTTTAAATTTTAAATAAATTTTATGTGAATATTTAAATAATTTAACTATCTTTTTTATGGAGAAAAAGTTAACTATAAATTATGTAATTTTACGAGATTTAAAATGATCCAAATTAATTTCCTAAGGCGTCGCCACTGCCAATCCTGATTCTTCTGTGGTGGCGTGGTGAGCTATCCCCGTGGGTGGACCCCACATATCAGCTCCTCGTATCGTATCGTCCAAAACGGTCACATCATCGCTACCCCGGCACACGAACCGAAACCAGGAAATTCTTATCGGCCAAGGGCCAACGTACCGCCAAAGGTCCCGAAAGCATCGGACGATTGCTTGGCCGGATAATTTCGAAACGACGAGATCGCGACCGTTAATGCCCGCAGCTATCATTCCTATTTTCCTACTCGGCTCTTGGATTCAATAACCTATTGGCTTATTTACCAGTAATTATCGCGTCCTAATAAATGCCATATATTAGTAGGAGGCACGCAGACGAGTGAACCTTCAAACAATATTGAGGCCAAACAGCCAGATAGGCTGCCAGGGCCTAGTTTGGCCTATCAAATAGTCTATTATTATAACAGATCATTTATTATATGTTATCTAATAGTATATACTCATTTATGAATTAAATATAATTCGAAATTAATTAATTATTAATAAAAAAATATTAATGTTTGTATAAGCTGTTAATTATGTTTACAATTGATTTTGAAATCTATTTAAACTTTAAAATTTACTTAAAATGACGTTTAATTTGTTGTTATTTTGATATTATATTATTTTTTAATTAATAATTTTATAAAAAAATATTTATAAATATCATTAAATTAAATAATTATTATTTTTAAATAATATGATATAATATTTAAATAATATTGAATCAAATTCGTTTTAAAATTTAATAAAAAATATAATTTATAATTATATATTTTAAATATGAAGTAGTATATATAAATATTTATTTTTTGAGAATTAAATGAGAGATGTCAAATGACATACAATTAAGATAACTAATTAATACAATTTCAAATGAAATAAAATTCAAATTGAATTTTGCGTGGAGCTGAACTCGCTCTAACTCGATTCGTCCTCTTCCTCAGTATAAAGAGCAGGGTGTCGACGGGCCGGCGCTGCTCTCCCGCCGTCTGGCCTCCGCTCGTTCCGCTTCAGCGGGAACATCGGAGATTTTCTCCTTGACCGCTTCGCGTAGGATCGATCCCTCCTGGTTTGGAGCAGCTCTCTCTCTCTCTCTCTCTCACTCCCTCCCTCCCTCTCTCTCTCTCTCGTTCTGAGATCTTATGATCACTATTTTTTGGAATTGCCTAGGTTTTCCTACGCATCGAGTCCTCTCAGGTATAGGATTTTGTTCTTTCTCTAGCTGATTCTGCTTTCTGGTATGATGTTGATCTGGCATTTGAGCATTTGAAAGTTTCATAAGATAATGGATGGTAAAGAATGCAGCATTCTCGCGGGCGAGGATGTATTAGAAAAATTTTCCTTGGAAGCGGAATTCATGTACCTGTTTGGGCTACCCAGTAAATTATCCTTTTTTTTAAGCTTTGATTCTTATTAGGTAGTCATATCAGTAAACAGAGGGAAATGATATAGCTTATTAGAATTTAGTTTCACAATGTAATGCATAGTGCTTCATTTTTTTTGCATAGAAAACATGAATGGGGTTTCTGAAACAATGTTACTCTATAGAAAAGAATACAGCATTCTAGGAGGTGAAGATATACATACATGTTTACGCTCTAACCATTTTCTTTTGTTGTGCGTTGCTTCTTATTAGGTAGCTATATCAGCAGAGAGATATGATAAAGCTTATTAGAACTATAAGTTCTACCATAAAATGTGGGGAAATATTGGAAGAAACTGGAACTGATATAGGGGTGAACATCAAGGAAGCATGGATACTTCTTTACATCTCAATGTGTTCTGTTGTGCTGTGTGTCCGTGTCACATCCGTGCTTCTTGTGTTTTTATAATATTAAACAAAAACTATAGTAAATCATATAATCATATAAATATTTATTATATTATTTAGTACGTTTTATCGTGTCTGCGTCTTGCAATTTGGGAAGTTGTCGTGTCAGTGTGTCGTGTCGTGTTGTATCCTCTTATTCTAGTGTAGTGTCCATGCTTCCTAAATGAACATGTTTTAGTTGGTAAGCACTGTAAAATGGGCTACTATTAGAATATAGTTTTCTACATATGACATTGTGAGCTCACAATTTAACAGAAGTTCCATTAAGTGTCCATTACATGCTAATAAGATAATGCAATTCTCCTCATTTATATACCTTTTCAATGACATAAAGTGATGTTTTCCTGAAGCCAACATCTTTATTTCTTATTCCACTGCTTGCTAATCTTTCTTACAGATTCATAAATTCAAACGTGAAAATGGTAAATTTTGGAAAAAGGCTAATGGCCGACCAATTCCCTGAATGGAATAGGTATGCTCCAGTGTTTATTTTTTTAGCTTGTTCAACTTTATTTGTTCAGGAAAAAGGCTGATTTCTTTTCCAAGGATAAAGGATAAACTTTAGGCTTGAGGTTGGTGAAGATGTTCCAAGGGTTATCATATCAATCTTGTCCACTAGAGTGAGGAAAACATAGTGAAACATTATAAAATCAACTATTATAACTCATCTAGTTGATATTTGTTTAATTTTATGGTTACTGTTGCATGCCATCTATTTTGCCTAGTATTAGTATTTGATATTAGAATATTGTTGCATTCGGCCTATAGTTTTGTTCTGTAAGTTATTTTTACAATTTCTGTATTCTGTGGAAGAAAAGAAAAGCATGGCCAATAAGGCTCTTGAGATGTAGCGTTTATGTGTATCAGTTTTTTTCCTAAATCATGTGATTCATATTTACACCTTGTTCTAATTTCTTGAGTTTTCTTCCCATGTTTTTTGGGAAAAAGATGATTCAAGCTGCCAAATTTCCTGATTGGACTGTTCTGAGAGTTGCCCCTGTAGAAGGCATAATGGATATTTTCTTTTCCACCTTATTTACCCTGTCAAGTGGAGCTTGAACATTTTATGCGTTTTCTTATGTGACATTAATTTTGTATGGATGCCTACATTCAATTCTATCTCAAATTCCTAGATACTACATCAATTACAAGCTAATGAAGAAAAGAGTCAAGCAGTACGCTCAACAAACTAAGCAGGGTGGAAAAGATAAACATCAAGTTCTAAAAGAGTTTTCAAGGATCCTTGATGATCAGGTATGGTAGGAAGTTCCATGCCATTCATTCAATTATGTCATGGCATCTAGTTTTTCTTGCATCTTTTATATGATAAGTACAAAGCATGCGTACTTGCATTGAAACTTCAGCTGGCTTTACTTGGAATTTAAAAATATCATGTTAAGTTTAGATCCTTGCAATTCAGAAAGTTTGCGTGGATTCTTTGACTGAATGTTTCTTGTCCTTAACTTCTTGTCAATCTCATGTCACTACCTTGTAGGTCCAACTCATTGAAGTATATTACTGCTAACACTGTCAACTTCCTGTCTTGAAAAATTACTTCAGTTGGCACAGTAAATTTTGAAAACTTTTCCACAGTTTAAATGGTGGTGAAGGGCATGGTTGATTGGGACAAATTTTGTTGATTGAAGAGAAACTTAATTCTGAAGCTAAGCTGTGTTGACCTCATGATGATGCCGAGAATATAATTTTCCAGATTTATTCATTGTATTTGTTACGGGTTTTCTCCTTTGAATGCTATTGCATCATATATTGTTAGTAAAAGCCTATTTTGAATATTTTGCGTGATCTCCTTTTGATTTTCTTATAGTAAAACCATAAGAGAATGTTCTAATTTTTTTTTTACCATTTTGCAGATTGAAAAGACTGTCCTTTTTCTGTTAGAACAGCAAGGGATTCTCGCAAGTAGAATTCAAGCATTGGGAGGGAAACGTATATCCCTTTTAGAACAACCAGATATAGCACTTGTATATGAATTACGAGAAGGTTATAGAGAAGTGGGACAAGACCTTTTAAAACTACTTAGATTTATTGATGCCAATGCTACTGGGATTCGTAAAATCTTGAAGAAGTTTGACAAACGCATGGGACACACATTCACAGGTTACTATGTTACTACCAGATCAAATCATCCTTATTCTCAGCTACAACAGGTTTTTAAACATGTGGTAATAACTACACTTCTTAGTTATTGTTCTAGACCTGAGATTTGAAATTCATGTTATACTACTTCATAAAACAATAGCAAAGATAAAAGAGAATGGTTGTGGTAGGGTGATAACCAACATAAAATATCACTTCTTATGATGTGGATTTTTTTTTGGTTATCTAATCAATGGGTGTCTGATGAAAATAGAATTGGAGAAGAAAGGTTCATGCAGCTGACCGCAATTATTTTAAACTATGAGACTTTGTTATTACTATTGGTGGTTATATATTACTTCATACTTTCCAAAGATTTTATTTTATGTGATTATAGGAATTATGTTATATGTAGCCCATCAGCACATTTGGTTGGACATGAAGTGGAAATGATGCACCTAATAGAGTTTGCAGTGCAGCTAGTTTAGCCTCATTTTCTTTCCTAGAATATGATGGGAGTGTGGAGTTCGGGTCTTCTACAACATGCACATCAAGTTCAACAAGACAAGAAGTTGGTCGGGTGGATGACTAAATAAATAAGAGAAAACTACTGAAGAATAGATTATCTATTTCTGGGATATAGACAGTCTATTTCTAGGATACAAATTGTCTATTTTTGGGATACAAACTGCTTGTTTTTGGGATACAAATTATCTATTGTGGCTTTATAACACGTGAATGAATGACATAGAAAAATAGATTTCTAGATTGTGGGGACATCATATTGTTTGATAGGCAATCAGATCGTCCGATCTTGTCGAATGGACAGTCTGATGTGCCAAGATTTGTAGTCCTATATTAGTCCCTTATAAATAACTTATATATGATTAAGTTTAATTAAGATTTGATCTTGCAGTCCATTCTAAGGTTTGAGAGGGTGATGTTGAGATGTTACCCCGATTTGGGATTTTTCACATAAATTCTGGTGTGATCTTTTCTTATGTACTTTTCTATTATTTATATTTGGTTTTCGGAGGAAATGTTGTGGTTGGGGAGTTTTTAAAGGAGATTAGCAAGGAATAGAATGGCAGTGTTACAGTTACAATCAAAGTATTATTTGTCTAGCTCTTAACCTAGTGTTTTATTCAAATACAAAGCACATTTATTTGAATTGTTTGATTGATGTAAGAGACTGTCACTAACAAAAATCCTCAATACTAAAAACCAATCGATGTGCTAGTTACTACATAAAAATTGAGGCTGTGGAATGCCTAAGTTGGACTCCATACTGATTGATGTAATGGCGATGTCATGTCGGGAAGGAGGATGAAGATTGATGAAGAAGTTGGCTTCAAAAGTGAGTACTAGATGTGTATGTTGAAGATCAGTGTTTAAGTGGGAGATTAATGAGGTGTGGAGCCTAGATCTTCTACAGCATGTGCATTGAGGTGGACAAGGCAAGGAATTTGTCAGGTGGATGGGTAAACGAATGGGAGAAAACAATTGAAGAATGAACCATTTGTTTTTAGAATCAAGCCATCAAATCCAGAATGGACCATCCATTGTGGCTTTAAAATGCCGGAACAAACACCAAAGAAAAATAGACTGTTGGATCGGACAAGCATTGTACCATTCGATTGGTGATCAGACTATCTAATTTTGTCAAATGGACAGTTCAATGCAGCGAGATTTGTAGGCCTATTGTCTTGGTCAAAGTTTGTTATTAGTTCTCTTTTATAAATATATTTTGTACGCCTTACCCTAATTGAGATTTGATCTTGGAGGCTATTCTAGATTTAAATAAGGTGTGATTGAGATCTTTTGTGTTCTCTCTGGAGACTCTTGCAAGAATGTTGTTGTTTTCTCCTAGTATGGTTGAGGTTTTCCCCCGATATAGTATTTTTTATGTAAATCCTGGTGTGTTCTTATTTTTTTATCTATTTTTTTTGTGATTTGCATGTGGTTTTCTCGCATCGCTTGTGGTTTTGATTAAGTTTTTGTTACTTTTTTGTGGGTTTTCTCTTGAGATTTGCTATCAGCAAGAGTCGATTTCCTAATAGAATAGTGTCATCCAGGAATATTTTTGCATAATTGGTAATTTGACATTCAATAAAAAAATTCACCAGCAATTTGGTGATTTTATATTGTTTTCCTTCAACTAAATGGGGTTTATAAAAAGTGAGGCCTTTAGAGGATAGGTGATGTCATTATCATTCCTCAAGGCTCTCACTTTGTTTATCTCCTAAATTTCTTGGATGAGAATTTTTTTTTCGAGATATGTTTTCATTTATGGAGAAATAGATAAGAATGTAAAGGTATTCATCTTAGTAGATCAAAAACTGAATATACGTATTACAATTTTAGTCAAGAAAAAAGAACTTATAGTGGGAGATGATAATTGATGATCAAATTACTATAAAAGGCAAACGGTTTAGATATCTTGTGTTAATCATATAGAATAACAGTGAAATAGATTGTGATATTATTAGTAGGATCCAAGTAGAATGGATAAAGTGGAGGAATGCATCTGGCAAATTATGTGATAGAAAAATTTTATTCAAACTTAAAAGTAAATTTTATAAAATAATTATAAGGTCAGCGATGCTACATAGTATTGAGTGTTGGCTTATAAAGCAGAAACACACAAATAAGATAAGTGTTACAGAAATGAAGATGTTAATGTGGATAAGCATGTATACGTAAAAGGTTAAGATGAGAAATAAGTGTATTTGCGAGAATGTTGGAATGACTTTAATTGAAGATAAGCTCGAAGAGAGTCGACTTATATAATTTAGACATATAAATTATAGGCCGATAGAATCTCCAGTAAAGAAAGTTAGATTATTGGATCTTGCTTATGTAAAATGAAGGAGAGGAACACTATAAAAGACATGGCAAGAAATTATGAGGAATGATCTTATATATTTAGAGTTACATAAAGATTTGTTATTTGATGTAGTGCAATGAAAACAAAAAATTTATGTAGCCGACTCTACATAATGAGATAAAGGCTTAGTTTGTTGTTGTTGTATGTTTCAGTATGATTTTTAAGCATAGAATTGATTATAACAATTATGTTTTCCTTAATGGTTTTTATTCTGATCAGGGTATTGGGGCAGTGGTAGGTGCTTTATCTCGTAATCTTGCATATCTTCAAGACCGGAGAGGGAGCTACTTATCTATTTATGATGATCCATCGATTGCTCTAAAGGTTCTCTTTGGTCTATTTTTTTCTTGGGATGTTCAATTTGGTTAATTAAGCTAATATCAAGTATTGTTCTTTTTAGGATCCAATCATAGACTTGATAAATTCATCCGTGGACAAGTTGACACATTCAACTAATTTTCTCCAATTTTTGGGACAACGGTCCCTTATCATCCATGAAGCTATACCCAGCTCAGAAGAAGACAGTGTTGATGATGGAAGATACAATTTTATGTCTCTTCTACTGAATCTTGCGAACACCTTTTTATACATGGTCAATACATACATAATTGTTCCCACTGCAGATGATTATGCATTAAGCCTTGGAGCTGCAGCAACAGTATGTGGTGTAATTATTGGGTCCATGGCTGTTGCCCAAGTATTTTCTTCCGTATATTTTAGTGCATGGTCCAATAGATCATATTTCAAGCCTCTTGTTTTCAGCAGTATCATGCTTTTAATTGGAAATACGTTCTATGCGATGGCGTATGATGTTCGCTCTCTACCAGTTCTTCTCATTGGTCGCCTTTTATGTGGGTGAGTAAAATTTTAACTTGAAATCTCTAAAGTTGGATATTAATTACCTTTTTTTCGTGTAATTTATATACTTGTTTTATTGATTAGGCATATTATTCAACATGTAAAATATTTTTGTTAGATTATTTTTGTGTGGATGTTCTTTAGCTAGTTTGGTTTAACCTCATACACATGTTTTTAAAAGATTACTTCTTTCTAGATATATCCAATCTAATTACTATTTGTAGGGATTGTTATATTTATTAGGGTAAATAGCAGATTGTCTATCTTTTTTGGCCTTATGTGCAAGTAGATCCCCTACATTTCCAAGTTTATGAATAGATGCATCTAGTCCCTTTCTTTACAAGAACCATTAAAGATGATGCCATTGACATTATGGTGCCCTACGCCTTTAGTTACCGTCTAAAATCTCCATAAACTACTCTCTAAACCCTTTTATTACTTTCTGATTATATCTTCATTTTCCTGATTGCAGGTTAAATGGTTAGAAACAAAAGGAAATGAGAGTTTGGATAGGGCTAGTCCATTGACATTAGAATTTTTAGATGGTAATTGAGGGTGCTACGCATCATAATCTCAAAGCGGCGTTATCTTTTACAGTTTTCATTAAAGAAAGTACCTAGCAACATTTATTCATAAACTTGAGGGATCTATTGGACTATTTTGAAAACCTAAGGAGCCGAACTGCACATAGGATTAAACTATAGGGTGCTATATACTATTTACCCTATTTATCATGTCATTTGACTTTTGTGATGCTTCTGACATATGTATTATTTGAGCTGAGTATTTATCAATCACTTTCCTGCAAGTAGTTCTATCATTCATTTTGTTTAAGGAGGTGTTTATTTCAATGTTGTTGTGATGTTAATCATGTTATTTGGAGAAATTGATTGTATGGTTTGATGATATATTTGGATAATATTATAAAAAATTATAAAGTTGTCATTATAAAATGACATTTAGATGCCGCCTTAATTACAATAGGTGAGGATGGTTGATTTTCTATTATCATCTATTAATATAATGACAATGAATCAAACAAATAACTTAAAGATAGTATAGACATTTAGATGACATTGATATCTAGATAAAATTGAACCAAACTCTAATTGAGTGTTAATGTTGGTGAAAGCTGTGAGGCTTCCTCTCACAATTAAATCCTTGACTTGTTTCATACCTTGTTTAATCAATATACTGCAAAAGCTTAATCAAAGAATCTTTTATGAGTTTCAATAATTTTCTGTTTATATGTAAAGCATTAATACCACATATTTAATGGCTTGTTAACTTTGAGTAATGTTTATATGATTACTCAGGTTTTCTTTTGACTATTATTATGGGTCTTGTATCTTACAATATCGTTTCTTCCAAGCAGGTTGGGTTCTGCAAGAGCTGTTAATCGCCGTTATATTAGTGATTGTGTGCCCCTGAAAATACGTATGAAGGCTTCTGCTGCTTTTGTTAGTGCAAGTGCTCTTGGAATGGCTTGTGGACCTGCTCTTGCTGGATTACTTCAAACAAGATTTAAAATTTACAGCATAACATTCAACCGAAATACCTTACCAGGATGGGTAATGGCGATATCTTGGCTTTTTTATTTGTTATGGTTATGGCTTTCATTTAAAGAGCCATCTCATGAGGTTAGAAGCCATCTTCATCAAAATGTTAATTCCGGTAATTAAGCTGAATCTTGGTTAAATTTTATTTATTCTTTTGATACTGCTTATTATAGTAACTTTGCTTAGCAAGTGGTAATCAGATACAAACTTCGTTGCTCTATGACTATAGGAATAATGTAAGTGAAGAAATTTCAATTCGGATGAATTATGTCAAATGAGGTTTTATGTTTTGTATGATAACACAATTTTACCCCTCATAAACCTGCGGTAAAAATATTTGAACCGATTTAACTTGGTATTAGATAAAAAAAGTTTTATATTGCTTTTAAATTATATAGATATGTGAAAAAATGTCTTTCATTCTTTACAAAACTCTTCTTTATCTTGAACTTCAGGAGATAATCAAGCAGAGGTAGAAGATGGAACCCGTCAACCTCTTTTGCTTAATTCAAACGAAGATGGAGATCTTGAATGCGATGATAGTGAAGAAACATTGGAGAAGTCACACAAACCTGCAAATTCAATTGCCTCAGCATATAGATTGTTAACACCGTCTGTAAAGGTTTGCCTTTTAGCTTTTAAAAAGCACCTACTAGTTGATGTTTTAAACTTTTCAATATGATTATCTTGAATTATATTAATATTGAAAATTTCAACTTCATTATTATGCCAAAGATTCCTCTTATAGTTCGAACCTATACCATGTAGACGCTAAATTCCACAACTTTTTTACATGATTACCACATGCTTTAGGCCAATGAAATGAAACTTTTCAACTTCACTATTATGCTAAGTTTTCACTCGCTAGCCCATTCTACTAAATATGTATAAATTCCGGCTTATTTATAGGCAAATAAATTAAAATAAAAATAAGAAAAAAATAAATAACTTGACTCTAAATAATTATCTAAATGAGATAAGATTAGCTAATTTAAATTAATTAATTTTATTCATTTAAATGGTATTATCTAATATGATTAAATAAATTTATATAAAACTTAATTTGGATAAATCTAATCAATTTAAATTAAAAAAAAAGTATATATTAATAATCTATATAATCCATCAAAAAACAAGCTATGAGATCTAATTTAGACCGTTTATCATTCGGATGTCCACATCAGTTCTCTCCGGGTGGGAAGAACTCGACCCTGTCGAGTAGGGTCTAATTTTACTATGGCATCTCTCCATGGGGTCTCCATTAATTTGAACTTCTAGTGATCAAATCAATCTATGATGGCTCTTCCATCAGTATCTTCAAATCACCTAAAAAAGATATATATATATATATATATATCCACCAAGTTAAATGTCATAGGTATTTTGATTTCAAATAAAAATCATCAAATTATGAAGAATTATTCATTTTGCTTTTGATTTGAAGTAGATTTAATTAATGGACTCTCAAGTGTAGGTTTGCATGGATAAAAATCCAAAAAGCTAAACCTCACTGGGTATTGTTACTGGGTCCTGAAAATCGCCAAATTTGAAATACTGAATGTATGAAAAGCCTCAAAGTATGATAAAACGATAATTTAATCAATCGAGCCATTCTCATTTAAAATTTTAAATTAGCTTTCTTCAAAATTTTAAAATTTACTTAAATTATTACATAATTATTTTCAAAAAATTTGGTACTTATATGTGATAATTTTCTCTTAAATTTATTGATCTCAATATGTAAATGAAAATGCAGCTATTTATTTGACTCAAAAGCATCTCTCTAATATGTTATAAAATAAAACAATTAATTGCATGTAGATTCACTAAAGAAAAATCTAAGTACTTTTAAGACTCGATTTGTTATAAACATATAAATAATAGATAGCAGTGTAAATGCGCGTGCTACCTAACATGTGCTAGAGAATTTTCTAGAAATAACTAGAAAACTTGACAGACCAACTTTTGGATACTTTAATAAGAACCTAATCATTGTACCTATGTCCACTCCGTTGGTTTTTCTTTCTTTTTTTTCTTCCTACTTTTCTTTAGTGACTCGTTTTCAGACAAATATTTCTTGTTGGTAGTTGTTACAGATATGATGTCACCCTCAATATGTTGTATATCTGTGACTTCTAACTTATTATGGTCCTCAATAATATGAACATCATGTATACGAACACACTTTCTGTCATCAAAATTAGGGTGCTTTTTATTACTATATCACAGATCTCGTTGATGTGTGTATGGATAGTTGGAATACGAGGAATCATTACTAATATGATTAGAACATAGTTGATGGGACATGTGAAAATTCATAGTGATATATGAAATAAATAATAAAAATGAACACTATAAGACTCTTAATGAAATACAAAATAAAATATTCAACTTAATGCAAAAGATATGACATATTGGATGCAGGATAAATGCAAAATAGCTGTGAATTTGAGATCAATAAATTTAATTAATAAACTTATCTCAAATAAACACAAATATTTTCTAAATTTAATTATGAGATAAATCAAGCTAATTTTTAATCCGGCTAATTAAAGCAATTTAAAATTTAAATAAATTTGAGTCAACTACAAATAAGAATTTACCAAACAAATTTAGTTGTCTGTTAAATTCAATAAATTAGATAAGATTTTTCAGAAATTGTATTTAGTTTCTTTCAAAATAAAATATCAGTAGTAATTTACGCTCAAGTAAGATTTAGAGTTCACACAGTCAAATAAATTAAACAATTCAGATGTGGGATAATTCTAATTGAAATTCAATTAATCAGTAATTATTTAATTCGAGTTAGAAATTACATCTAATTTAGGGAGTTTTAGATGAAAGATTGAGCGTAGTGTCTTGACACAATACACAGAAATGTCAACACACTTTGAGAAACTACACATGGCTATGCGAGCGTCAAACAAGGTGCAAATGTAGAGCAGAGATGAGCACTATAGAGTATTAAGGCAGGAGCGGCGCACAAAAGCGCTGGCAAGCGAGACAAAGAGGGCAGTGGTAGGTGGCGAATGATTGGGCGCGCGATGATGTCAACCAATGAGGCAATGCACAAAAGCGCTGACAGCAGAGACGACATAAGCGAATGTCGATTGGTGAGGTGGCGTGCAAAAATTTTGATAGCAGGGGCGGTGCGAGTAGGCGTGAGTCGGTGAGGCAGCTCACAAAATTGACGACAACATAGTCGAACTTGCGCAGGCAGTATGAGCTAGAGTGATGCGCGCCTGCGCTGGTCTCCCTCGGGCCACACGAGCAGGTGTGAGGGCGTGATACATTCCTGCGAGTGTGAAGGCGATGCATGCCTTCTGCGGTTGGCAAGGTGGGGCAGAGCAGACTTTGAGGCAGCAATCAAGGTAGAATCTGATGCGATGGGGGAGACAAAGGCGGAACCTAGTGCGACGGTTGAGGTGGAGATGGAATTGGGCCTTGATACTAAAATTGATGCGGGACAACACATTTTGATACTAAAATTGATGCGGGACAACACATTTTGATACTAAAATTGATGCGAGACAATGCGGTGTGATACCAAAGTTGACATAGTACGACAAAGATAAAGTGGCTAGGGTTTAGATGATGGAAACAATATGAGGATAATTGGATAGGCTTTTTTTTCAATTATATGCTAGAGATAATTTGGGAGTCATTAAGGCTCAAACTTGAGGCCTTTGAATACTCTGATATTATGTTAAACTTCTAGTTACTAATTGACCTAAATACTTTAGTTTACAGGACATTCCTACATCTATAATATAAGTTGTTAATCTTGGATTCTAAAGAAACTTAAGAGTTCTTAATGAAAATTTTCTTATATTTTTAAAATCATGTAGGTGCAATTGCTGGTATATTTTATGCTGAAGTATGCCACGGAGATTTTACTTTCTGAATCAAGTGTTATAACCACATTATACTTCAACTGGTCCACTAGTGCAGTGGCGATTTTTCTAGCAGTTCTCGGTCTAACAGTGCTCCCAGTAAATGCCGTTGTTGGAAGCTACATTACCAACATGTTTGAAGACAGGTAACATTTAATACAACTTACAGTTTCAAAAATTTTCTTATAATAGAACAACATTTCTGCATTTCCACTTCAAATTCTCATTCCTTGAATTGAATTAAATTTAAATTCAACACTTCACTCCAATTTCCAACCAAGCCGACCTCACTTAGTTGGATTAAGGGTCGGTTGTTGTTGTAGTAGTAGTTTATTCCAATTTCCAACTTCAATCTCAACATATTTATGACTATTGATCCAATATCAAAGTATCTTGTTGAGATAGGTTTATCCAATTTAATGTCATTTCCAATCAAACATCTTTCCTGATTAAACAACTTTGATCCCAACGGACAACTGAAAATTTTTACTTAATGCTTGAAGCTTAGCCTAAAAATTTGTGCTTAAATGTAATGTTACTTATTTTCATTTCAAACCAAAGGAAGCTTTAATTTCAAAATTAGTCAAAATTATGAGCCCTTTTTTTTTATAATAAGAAATTATGAGCCCTTATCATATATTTTCAGAATTAATTGAAATTATTAGTCCTCACTGTATATTCTACGTCATTTTGCATGACATATTCTGTTAATGACGTTTATGAACAATTAACTTTGTTCATTTGTTATCAGACAAATATTACTGGCTTCTGAAATTATGGTGTTAGTGGGTATTATTCTAAGTTTCCGTATAACTGCTTCATACTCTGTGGCACAATACGTATGCGCAGCTCTCATTACATTTGTGGCTGCTGAAGTCCTTGAAGGTCAGTATATGTTATAATCTGATTATTTGCATTTGTATACAACATTGTGCAAATTTATATTCTCGTCATTTTTTTTTTAATTTTCTTTCTATGAATGTATTTGTTGTAGATTAATAAAAAAAATTAATTTTATTAATTTACCCAGTTTGCGAAACTCGAGTTATGGAAGAATACTTTAGAGCCTAAAGGTTTTTATTTTAATAATAAAAAATTGAATATATAGAGTGCACATTTAGTTATAATGGAAGTTCTTATATTAGTGAGGTACTATGAAGCATAGTACGATACTATAATACGGATATGTTACGATATGAATACGATAATACGACAAATTTAATAAAAGTAGGATATAGATACGTCAGGATATAGTAGTTATATGTGTGTATGATATGTTATATTCTCATATTTAAGATATAGCTCATATGACAGACTAAAATAATTAATACACCTTATTGATATGAATTTTAAAAACATCTTTTGAACGCTCTTCAAATTAATTATATTTTTTTCAAATATTTTTGATATCACTAAAAGCAATAATTATAGACAATCCAACTAGAATAAATAAAATATTCTTCAACAATTATTGGATTTCAAAAAATTTAAATTTAAAATAATATCATAAAATTTATTTGATTGCTTCTTTAATTATCTAATATTATCTACATGAGATGAGATTTTTAATATATATTAATAGATTGAGTTTAGTTTTAATTTACATACAGCCCAAATCAATTAGCTCGATATAAATGAAATACAATTAATAATTATAAAGCTATGATCCGAACTCAGATATACTGATCTAATCAAAGTAAATGCATATCCTTTTCTCTGAGTTTCTGACTTAATAAATAGATAAACAAAAGGGCCAAAGTTTTATTTATTTTGCAATACAAGCTTGATTAGGGTAAAAAAAAAATATGATCAACATTAAATAAAATCAAAGACAAATTAAGTATTAGTTGAGGTAGAAAAACAGCATCACTGACATCTATAAGATCACGAAATAACGGCCAACTAAAGTGGATGTCGCAGCAGCTTATGAATACCAAATCTATTTCCACTATTGAAACACTATTATGTGTGAAGCTCTCTAACACCAATTGTGTGAGCCCAGTATTTTACTCTCCCAACATGTGAGTCTGAGTAATTTAAATTTTTATATTGTATAGGCCGAGTCGACTATTCCAACACTGTTTTCTCTAATCAGAAGTATCAGACAATTAGTGTATTTTTAAAAAATAAAAATTAAATTTGATATACCATGTTATATATCAGATACGTATCGGTATCTAATACGGATATGATACTGAAACATTAGTTTTCATTAAGTATTGGTATGTCATAAGTGACATGAGCAATGTTATATGATATTTAATGTTGACCTATAAAAGTGAAAACATAAAAATAAAATAAATATCACATAAATGAGAATGTTAAGGTAGATGAGTGAGTATACACGAAAGGATATGGTGAAATAGATATGTGCGCGAAAAGGTTGGGGTAGCATCAACTGAGGATAAACCTAGAAAAAGTTAACTTAGATGGTTTGGACATGTAAATTGTGGGCTGATAAAACCTGATGCTACTTATGTAAAAAAAGAAAGACTAAAAAAGACATGACAAGAAACTATAAAAAATGATCTTATATTCTTGAAGTTAAATGGAGAGTTGTTATTTGATAATTGCAATGAAGATAAAGAATTTATATAGCCTATTTAACTTAGTGAAATGAAAGCTTGGTTGTTATTTTTGTTGTGAAAAGTTACTCTAGTTTTAATACCACAGGTCACATCTTGCAAAATTCCTAATATTTGAGATCATTTTTAGGAGCTTTTATTAAACTTCAACCCAGACTACTTGTACTCCATTGCTTAGATCAATGATGGTTAATAATATAACTATGCAATCTATTGCTTTTCATAGTTAAATTGTTACTTAACCTAATACATTGTACTACATATAGGTTTTTTAAAATATAATAATCTTCTATTTAATAGATTAATAATTATCTAAAGTATTGACTACTATCATTTAACATGCTTATTATGTTAAATAATATAGGTCAGATTTCCTTCTTTTGTTTGACTTATTGTCCATATGCACCCACTTTATATTTGTACTAGGTTAATAAAAGCTGAAACTTTTGTTAATAAACAATGCAAGAAACATTATTCTTTCATAGCATGTTTCATTGTTAAAGCTTATAATTATTCTTTGTTTTAGCATGTAGTAGGTTCATATGTGAAATTCATAATGTTCTTGTTAATAATAAAAAATATGAATATGGATTAAAGACAACGCACAAGACTTGAGGTTCACCCCAGAATAGGTTTCCTCATGCAGACAAAAACATTCTCCATGAAGGTCAATGCAGAGTACAAAGAGAGCGAGGAAAGAGTTGGCTATTAGGAACATAGAAGAATTCGTATCCTAACTCTTACCCCAATTGAAGTTTATATAATACTCTTAGGGGCTGTTTGGATTGGGGGTAGGATAAGCTAACCTGGGTTAGCTTACCCCCATTAATAACTTACCTTGGTTGGGGTAAGTGATTTATTACAATTTTTTGTTTGCATGATAACCCGGGTTAATTTGGGATAGCTTCATATTCAGTTTGGTAAATTAATAACTTTAACCCAGGATACTAAACAAAAAAAAAATGAAATAGAAAGAATACATTTACTGATTTATACAACACAAAAATAATATAATCTTCATCATAAACAATAAAAAAAATATAAAGTTGCAAATATTCATCTAAATCAACATTGTTGTACAAGTGACCACCATGACATCATCGATTCATTGATCCTTACAACAAATAAATTATAATTAATTATTGACACAATAAGAAGGAGTAGTATATCAATCACTTCAAAATTATAATACAAAACAACCTGGCTCATCCACAACTGTTCAATAATGCTTGTTCGTATATTCTCCCCCTTTCGTTGTTCGGTTGCAGATATATGAGTTGTTAGGTGTTCATCTTCTGTGTCATCCTCCAAACTCTCATCATGCTCTATGTCATCCTCTCGCATGTTGAAGTACGTATCATGTACGTATCATGACCATAATATCTGCTAATATAATTATGTAAAATACAACATGCAAGTATAATGTTTGCTTGTATATTAAAGGAAAACGATTTCATATTAGTTAACACTTTAAACTGTTTCTTTAATATACCAAATGTTCGTTGAACTATATTTCTGAGTTGAGTATGTCTATGATTTACAATTCTTGCGGAAACTCATATCTTCGTTGTGAACGATTACGAAAACTACTCAAATAATATCGTACGTGACGTACTGGTACCAGAAGCTTGTCATTATTAGTATATCCAGAATCAACTAAGTACATCCTTCCTGATTTATTCACAAGACAAGAAAAAGTCACTATAAGCATAAATATTCGAATATATAATATTACTTAATTTACCTTATGGTACTAAAAACCACCATGCTCGAGTGTCCATTTAAGAACGTGCATGTCAACAGCCAATCCTTCTCATCCAGTTGCAACATATACAAATTGTTGATCAAAAGAGACAACAGCCATAACATTCTGAGATATGAAATCTTTTCTATTCTAATATCGATTTTGCTTATGAACAGAAACTATGGCAGGAACATATATTCCGTCAATAGCTCCAAGGATATTTTTGAAATATGAATAAAAATGTGAGTTATTTCGCATATGGGGATGATATGGGGTGGTCGCAGTTGGAAGTACAATGAAATCATCTTTCAAAGTCAAGACTCCTTGTAGACTTGTCTAAAATTACGACTAACAGTTTCTAGTGAGTGTTGGAAAAATTCACACACTGCGATAGCTATTAGCTTGCGCAATAACTTGCAAAAAAATTGCTAATTGTTTTGCAGCTAGCATAAATTGAGTGTCTCTTAGAACACCACAGTCCGCTAGCATACCCCTCAATTCAATAAAAGGTTGTGCAAGCATACGAAAGCAGTTGTATGCTCATACATCATGCCCATTTAAGATCTCATGGATATACAAATTATCAAGGTATGATCTATCATACATAACTCAAGGGATTCTTATATTAGATTGATCTAATTCAGCAAAGTCAGAAACAAATTCCAGTAATGCTGCCTTTTCATCCAAGCATGTTATAAGGTTGACAACCTCATTCTCATAAAATTGGCTAATATCTATCTGTAGCATAATATTAGAAAAAGTAATTTTCAAATTAAGAACACAAACACGTCTTATTATTCCAACAATACAATACAAGGATAACATTACAAATCATATTAAGATAAAAAAACACAAACATTATTATCAAACTTCAACAACACCACAATAAAGCAAAAAACAATTGTCTGCAGAAATCTTAAAGAGCAAACAAATAGAATACTCAATAATATACTAAAAAGTGGAGGGAGAATCAAAGGATGAGTTTGGTCGATCAGTAAATATTGTCATTCGTCCAAATTGAGCATGTCACATAATAGTAACACCAACCTATGTTTCTAAGCGAGTCCCATCTAATATCATGAACATTGTAATATTATTAGGAGTTTCATTTAATGCATTTATCATTGCATAAAGGGAGGTATCCGTTAAATTCTGCATAGATGCTAACTTCTTCATTGCGTCCTCCATAGTGTACGACATTGCACGCTGCATTGCCTGCAATGGAACACTTGTTTTGTTCCTTGCCTCAGTCAATAGGGACTTTGCATCTTCTTTAGTAATTTTTTTTTTCACTGTCTACGTTGCTTACATGTTTCAGCTGCACGCTTACCACCTCCAGACGAAGGTTCACTTGTTACATCATTATATTCAACGAAAACATAATTCTTAGCAAAACTAGAGTCTTCCCCGTTAACATATCTAACATCAAAATCTGAATCGTTAAACTTTATCTCATTTTCGTGAACATTTAACTCCATCTCTGGAGACTCGGTCGTTGAGACATAATTCACAGAAGATGTTGCATGGTTTTCTAACGCATTGGTGTTCTTAATCAGCTCTCCAACAACTTCATAATGCTTGAAGGATTTTTTCCGTAATGACTCATATTCAAAATGAACCTACAGAAATTCAAATTATAAGTTGAAAAAACATAAATTATTGCTACTGAAATTTGACAAATAATACTATGTTACACTTGAAGAATTTCTTCTCAGAGATCATCAGTGGCATCTGATATGTTTTTAATAGGGTTCCATCCCCATTCATTCCGTCCAACAAGTTCATGATACTTTTTATATTCTTTTTTCAATATTTTTCAAGCATTTTTGAGTTGTTGAGTCATTTTCTTAGTACCAACTTGGCTATTATACGCTTTAGTTATCTCAGTTTAAGACAAAGATGTTCAATTCCCATTAACCACATCTTCGTTATTGTGTTTCTCAATAATTAATAAAATTAAGACATCTCTTTCTTCATTGGAATAGTTTGGATCTCTAATTTTCCTAGCTGCTTTTGGATTTGAGAAACTGATTTGTGGAACTTCGTCTGTTTCTAGCACTTTTTCATCAGTAGACATGGTTGCCGATGATTTTCTAATTGATAGCTTATTTTGACCCATACGTCGAAAATCAAAATTTATATTGCCTAACACAAATGGTGTATTAAAAGTAGGATAATATAAAAATACAACAGTGTTGATTTAAAAATGTGAAATGTGAACATATCATTTATATTTACCATGGGCTCAGTAAAGTGAACAATTTACATTGTTACACAACTCTTCATAATTCTTTAACCTCATTATTGCAATTATCAACTTAGCCTTGGCAGCATAACATTTCCCATATTTACCTCTCCACCAGAATACCAAGAATAATTGATATTACAAAAAAAAAGTAAGGTTAAGAATTTATCAAGTGTAGAGACAGTAATAATCTCAAATATCATTACCCTCATCCGTAGCATTATGAAAAGCCAAAATCAAAAAAAAAAAAAGTACAAGCTCATAATATATCTTTTATGCGGACTTAAAATGTATGCCTGCAACTTTTATAAAACCTGAGCATATAAGTCGTCTGATATGACAAATGTATTCCCAGTTAGATGACTCAGCGTCTGACAAATTCATCTCACTCCCAATCACTTCTGACTATTCTACTTGTTGAATGGTCTATTTTAAAATATGAATCATGAATTGAACTAAGCAAAATATTCTACTTGTTAGGTAGCTTACCCCTGGGGTAAGTGAGGTAGCGAGGCTGAGCGGGGTTTCACTACCTTAGGTTAGGTATAGGAAGCGAAACATTGTTTGATAGGTTAATTGGGTTAACTTGAGTTAACCCAACTAACCCAACAATCCAAATGGGCCCTTGTATATGTTTTGGTAGCTATAGAAATCATGGCTCTACAACCTCTCGCATCCAACATAATTTTAAAAAATAACAGTAATTTCATTTCATATGTTATACATAATTTAATATAAAAAATTAATTTATTTTCATAACCTATACATAATTTAATACAAACATTAAACTTATCTGATATATTACACAAATTTCAATATTTTAAACTAACTTTAGTTTGTACAATTTAATTATCTAACCAAACGGACCCTTAAATACAAAATCCCCACCATATAACTACAAACACATTAAATCCAACAACCTCTACTTAAGTGATCATGATTTGTCTCAAGTATGATATCTGATTCGATCACATGGACGGATTACATTTAAAAGCAGCTCAATAATTCTTATCTTAAAGTCAAGCTTGGAAAGATTCATGTTTCCGGCATTTTATGCCGTAGATTCGTAATTTTTTTGTGAATAGTAAATCAAACCTTTTTGTTTCATAACACTTCTAATTTATTTTCACATGTTTCAGGGGTCAATCTTTCTCTTCTATCTGAAGTTATGTCATCAAGACTTGCTCGTGGAACCTTCAATGGTGGATTACTATCAACGGAGGCTGGAACCTTAGCTCGCGTTATTGCTGATGGTACAATCACATTAGCTGGTTATTTAGGCGAAGGTTTGCTTTTGAACGTTACCCTTTTTCCTTCTCTATTAATCTGTATAGCTTCCATTGCTGCCACCTTCCTCACATACAACACTCTTTACTGAATATTATTATTCTGTTTTATTATTTGTGTATAGTAGATTATTCTACTATTTAAAACTTGCTGCTGTCTTCATTGTATCGTTTTCCTTCACATTATGTATATATTTTAAAGAATTACCACCAGTATTATATCTTATTGATTTTGGCTTCCAAGTTGTGAACATTTGGAATAGAGTTGATATGAGTTGGACTTTGAGCTGAGTTGCGCCCAATGTTTGAAGATTTTAATTAAGAGTTGATTTTCAGATTGATTACATACTCGCTATATTTTTTAATAGTTGAATGCATGTTTTTTATTTATTCTTGAACTCCACAATTTCTTCTATCTCATTTGGATTGTGATGGTCTAATTCGAATATGAAATCTTCTAGTATTCAGGTATACACTTTTTCCACTGGACTAGTAGAACACGATAGTAATAGTTGAATGCATTTACATATGCACCTATGTACTATTTTTATTTTTTATTTTTATTTTTTATTGCTTTTATGCACACATAATATTATTATTTATTATTATAATTCTCCATAAGTTTAAACTTAAATATTATATATATATGTATATAATGTATGTAGATTTTAGTAGAATTGTAAAATATTTTGGAGACACAAACAGATGGATTTTGTTTTTTTATTAACAACAAGATGTTTAGTCGGACTTCCAACATAATTTCCAGCACTAAAATGACGTAATATCTGTTTAATTATTTAATATTTATAGCTGTTATTGTGCAAGATTTTTTTTTTTAATTTAAATATTGTGCAAGAATTTACACAATATAGTTTTTGTCACAAGCTAGCTACTATTTCCTTAAAAAAATCAGGATTGCTACAGGGCTATGGCACATGATGTTTTTTGAATTATGCTTTTTAATTAACTAATTAATAATTTAAGCATTATTGAGAAAAAATTAATAAAGGGAGCATGATTTGGACGACGTTAGGGTTTGCCGTTAAGTAGAAGTTGACCGGCGTGTGGGCAACTTTTGTAAAGCAGAAGTTGCCCACGTGCCGGACGACTTCTGCAATTTTTTTTCTCTAAAGACTAGCAAATTTGAGGTAAACTTTTAATCGCATTTAAGAAGCACCGAATATTGCTCGAGTTCAAGTCATTCATATAATAATGATTATCAATATAGCATCTTTTAGAATTTATTTTTTGAAAAATTATCAACATAACATTTTTTTAATAAAAAATAATATATATTATTTCAGAAATATTATAATTTTTTTATATATTTTAGAAAATAATAAGTATTTACAACGACGTTGTATTTTTTTCATAGAAATATTACCTGTAAATTTAGAAATAAATCGAGTATGTATTTCATTCCATTTCTTGAATTTTGAGTTTTGTATTCTATGATTTCTTGGTAGGCTAAAAATTTCGAAACACGACATCATTATACAGAAAATGTATATACGTGTTTTCTGTTTTTGTCCATATTTTGTCATGTATATCTTCTATATTGATCATGTTACATTTAAATTATTTTTCTGTATTTGTTACATCCACCCGCTCCTTTGATTTTGAGCATTAACGCTTACATCTAGACATCCAATGGAAAATATAAAGTATAAATAAAATAGAAGAAATACATATAACTGAACTCAATGATTCATCAGAGCCAATTATTTTAAATGTATATTATA
Source organism: Apostasia ramifera (assembly GCA_019297695.1). Taxonomy (NCBI): domain Eukaryota; kingdom Viridiplantae; phylum Streptophyta; class Magnoliopsida; order Asparagales; family Orchidaceae; genus Apostasia; species Apostasia ramifera. The sequence continues at coordinate 97,098 of JAEMOT010000786.1, forward strand.
TTCAATATAATTAAAAAAATTACAATTGTATACTATATAAAATCTGTACAATTGTATACTATAATTAAGAATATTACAACTCCTAGGCGTATATGGATCGAGTGCCTGACTCACCAGTGAAGTGGATGCATATCTGCGCCACAATCATCATCATCATCGACCGACTCATCATGTGCTTGATCTTGATTGATCGGCGGAGCCGAAGGACCAATATCAAACTATCTGATGAAGTCATAATGGTAATTAGCACTCGAACCACTTGGATCGTACTGTGATGTATGAAATACATGATCTTATGGCGAATGCCCGACGAGCTCTACTAGAGTGAACAATTCCTGCTCCTGTGGAGTGTAGGTCTCAGTCAGAGCACAGGTACGCCTACCCACTGGAGAGAAGTGAAACTGCTAGTGAAACTGATCATTTTCAATTGAAGAAAAGATTCTATCGGAATCACTATCATAATTCTAAAATAGAATTAGAAAAAAATCATGTATCATTTCAACATTCATACATATTTATGAATGCTTTACATTATTATATATATTTTATTTGTATATCATACATATTGATTAGATTTACGAAAGATAGATTTGGCATGGTAAATCTGTAAAGAATGAAATAAATAGTATTAGGAGAAGTACATCATCTACATGTGCAGATGCTAATGTTAACATTGAAAATACAGTCGGAAAGATAGAATGAAAGATTTAATTTGGGATATTGAAAATAATTTATCAGAAACTCCAAAACAGTCTGAATAGTTGTTTTAAGAGGCCAAGAGTTCATTATATCTTAATTGTAAGAGCTTTACTAACTTTTTACACTAATGCATCTGTTTAACTTAAAGGTAACAAATAGTTTAAGCAACAAGTGCTTTATAGAGTTGCTTATTCTTATAAAAGATATGTTATCAGCGCCCAATCAGCTTCTGAATTCAACTTACGAAGCAAAGAAAATGCTTCGTACATTAGGGATGCATCATGAGAAGATTAATGCCTGCCCTAATAATTGTGTTTATATTGGAACGAGTATAGTGAATTAAAACAATGTCCAGAACGTGAGAAAGTTATGTGGTATTTGCGCCCGATACCGCAAATATCAAGAAAAATATGGTGTTTCATAGAAAGTTATGTTTTAAAATAGCAGGGTTTCTTTAACTACTCAGACAATGCAAATATCAAGTGCAAAAGATAAAAATCACACATAGGTGATTTGTGCTACTATGGTATTATTAAAGAGATATGAGAACTTGATCACATTAGTTTTTGTATTTTATTATTCAAATATTTATGGGTAGATAGTAATGGTGGAAGCAAAATTGACGAGTTCGATTTTACATTAGTCAACTTCAATCGGATTGATCATAAAAATGATTGTTTCATCCTCGCAAATCAAGCTAAACAAGTTTTTTATATTAAAGAACCTACTGATCCATAATGGTCAATCATCTTCAATTATAACCAAAAATTCATGATAGATGAAGATGACAATGATATTAGTACTTACGAAGACCTGTTTGGATTTACAAAAAGATTGTTTATGACTATGTATGATAATTCTGATGAGGCTCTTACATATGTAATTGAAAGTAAAGATGATATTGAGTTAGTAAATAAATTTGGGAAAAAACAAAAAAAAATAGCAAATGGTAATTTTAATTCATTCTATTTATTACAAATTTTTTATTATATTTAGTTTATATTTGTATTGATTTTACTCTTGTAATGAGCATTTTTGATTCATTTTACTAACTCAATTGCAACTTGATGGCAGACCAATTATCCTCTTCGACTTCTAAGAAGAAAAGAGGCTTAACTCAATTGTTGAAATTAACAACAAATATAAAAGGATGATAAAAAATTAATAATTAAGGTAGTTAATGATTTGCCAGTACTTAAGAGAAATACAGACCAACTAATAAGTTATTTGGGAGTAGTAGTTCGTCATAAAGCCCTTATCTCATGTATTAATTGGCTTGAAATTTCAGAATCAAATAAAGAGATAATGTAAGAACAAATAACGGTAAGATATTTTTTTATTTTTTTAAAAAAGTGTATAATTTGTTATTATTTTTTTTGTGTTTCTTGAAGAATACATTTGAGGAGTGGACGAGATGCATGATAAATTGTTTGTTCATATGAAAAAGATGTGGAGGACATGAAAATTCTTTATATACAAGAAATTTATTGAATAGCAAATGAAGAAGCTCGATATGTTATTCTCGAGGAATATAATTTTATCTCTCAATAGGATTGAAATTTATTTGTCAACTATCATATCTCTGAAGAATTTCAAGTAAATTTCTTATAATTTCATATCTGTTAGCTGAAATAGTTGTAACACATACTAATATCTTATATAAAATAAGAGTCGTCCAGATGTTGATAGGGCAAAATATCAGAAATACTATTATACTACTTCAAGGAAAGGTTACGCAGATTTAGAACAGGAAATGATATATCAGCATACTAATGTTTAATTTTTATTTATTTTTAACATAGAATATGATTATTTATATAAAATTATTTTGAAAAAAATATTTTGTAACAAAAAAAAAATTAGAACTCAGGATCCTATTCATAGGTCAGTCCTATAAAAAGCTGCTCATAAGAGAAAGGATGACCGTTACATCAATGCAGCCTTTGTAGAGCTAGAGACTAGAATTGTAATTAATTTGATTTTTGCATATTATACATGTTTCAATAATTAACTATCAATACTTAGGCCCTGTTTGTTTGACAGTTGAAAATTAATCTAATTTAGTTTTAACCAGGCATATCACATCACACATAAAATTTAATATTAAAAATTAACTTTATTTCATATTTTACACATATTACTAAAATAATAACTAACTTATATCACATCTCTCACATATCCCAATATAATAACTAATTTTATTTCACATCATTTATAATTTTTAATAAAAAATATCTCTATTCAAATTTAATTTTAACTTTATTAAATTTAATCTTACAAAAAAACAGGCCCTTGTAAATTTATAACTTTGTTATTTTATGTGTAGGACTAATTGGCCACACAGGCTACCCAAGGGACAATTCATCTTGATGGTAGAAATAACTTGTTTGCGTTAGCTTACGAGGAGCCAGAATATCTTAGAAGAGTTAGAGTTGGAGAAAAATTTTAGGCAATAACTTCTTTTTTTAAGGATAGTAGGAGAGGAAGATCGTCTAGCTCTATCACTACTGTTGATATCCAGCAGTTAAGAGAGGAGAATATTAAGCAGTAATAATATATCTCTCATCTCGAGAAAGATATGACATTGTTAAAAGAAATAGTAATGAGAGAATATGGATCTACTCAGGTAAGTTTGATGGCAAGCATATCAGGTTCTTTTATGGGAGACAACCCAAGCCCACCTCCTGTATTAGTTGAGGTATTATTTATACATGATATACATATATATAATTTTATTTATATTATAATTTTGTTACATTCAAAAAATCATATGATAGGGAATGAATTTCTTGATTGCTTCTGTTACTCCCAATAATGTAGTCACCCATGGAACAATGGTGAATCTAATGGCTCCTATTACATACACGTTATCGATGGGCGAGGAGATATATATAGTTCTTATTAATCATGTAATTGATAAGTCTGTTAGACTCATTTTTCTAGTTGATAATAGGACAATAATTGATGAAGCATTGAGATATATTATTTCTTGACCTACTTATCTTGTTTTTTCTAATAGTCAGTTATGATACTTTATTATAATATTTTAATTTTGAAACTTTTTTTGTTATTAATTTCTTAATTTTTTAAAGCGAATAAAAAATAAATCTACTGGAGCGCGACGTGACGGGAAATCACCAGCGAGTCAAAGTAAAAAAAATAAGGTAAGTGATATTATTTATTATCATTTGCATTTATTATATATATAATATGACTTATAATTCTAACTCTATATAAATTATATATAGGAAAAAGATCATATTCTTTTGCTATTTATAAATAAGATGTTAGAACATGCACTTCATACATTAACGAATGAAGTGTTAATGTATATTCTTATTTCTGCCGATATTTATGGGTATAACAAGCAACTTTTATTTGATAAAAAGGATACTATAGAGTTTGACACATTCGAAAAGATAGGCGAGCAATGATAAGTACTTACATTGGGTAAGCATATATATACACATTATGTACATTTAGATCTAAGAATACTTTTTATCTTTCATATTATCATGTACATATAAGTGTTTATATAATCATATAAGAGCAAATATCAATTTGTAAGATAAATACTTCTTTGTAGATCCACAAAGCATTGTAGAAGTTATAAATGATAAGAATCAATGCGCAACAGTATTGAAAAACAGAATAATGGAGGTCAGTTGAAATTCATTGGTTATTATTCCTTATAATAGCAAGTAAGTTTTAACAAAGTTTTTAAATACATAAAAATCTAATATTTCAAGCATAATATTGAAATTTATAACATTATTTAATTTTTTAATAGGGACCACTGGATGTTAGCTGTATTGGATCCATACAAATTATAGATATATTGGATTGATCTTATCGGTCAGCCTTATCGCCACCAACTTAAATATGTCATTGATCGGTAAGTAAATATTTGAATTTATATTTTTTATAAATGACTAGTGCTTTATTGTGTATAAACACTTTGTGAATTTTGACAGATCGATGATAAATTTTTGTATGACTCGCCTTCACAAAAAAAATTTAAATTAAATTAGAAAATATACAGGTATAGTAGCTTATATTTTTTTTTAGTGTATATATTTTAATAAACATATTGTAATATACTCAATTTGTATATGATTAGTGTCCAAGGCAAAACGATGATATTAAGTATGGATATTATGTACTCATGTATATACGTCACATTGTACTTGCAGGCCTATCAGAAATACCCCATATTGTACGTGATCTAACACATTTATTTGAAAATTAAATTTTTTATGATAATAATTATTTTTTATTGTGCAGTTGCTAGAAGATAAGAACGAGTTTGTAATGATGAATTGAACAACGATATTCGTGAGCCATTGATAGCATATATGTGGGACAAATAAAACTGTGGGATGATATAATATTTCAAAATATAATCTAATTATTTTTGATTATTTATGTTATAATTAAGAAAATCATAATTGTTAATTTAACTTGTAGGTTTACATACCGGAGCGTAAAGGTATAATTTGATTCATAAATTTATTTCATTAATTTTTAACATTCCAACAAAGAAATACTCTTCATTTAATTTTTTGTCTCCCAAATTTGTGAGAAAGTAATTAAAATCTTATTTATTTTATATTTGTATAATATTTTGTAGAAACAGAGCTTGAAGAATAATTGTCACCTGTCTTTTAAAAACATATAGCTTATAAAGAATTTTTTTTTACTTGTATTCATAATGTGCTTTATTTATAATTTTATGTAATTTAATGTCAAATATTGCTAGTTGAATTAATGATATATATTGTGATTAATCTGTTATATGTTACTAAACAATATATTCAAATTATTATGGATGTATTTTTCTTATTGTTATAAATGTATTTTTGTTGCTAGTAAATATGTTATATTTGAACTGAATTATATGGGAGATGCTGCATATATTTTTTGTTGTGGATGTATTTTTGATGCAAGGATAATTTTTATTTTTTTGAAAAATTCATTTGTTAAAAAAAATATTAATAGAAAGCAATTCCAGCTCAACCGCCTCCCATATTATAGACGGCGGTTCTATAAGTAGAACTGCCTTCTATACTATAGACGGTGGTTCTATAAGTAGAGCCGCCGTCTATAGCATAGTAATAGACGACAGTTCTACAGATAGAACCACCGTCTATAATCCTTTCACAAGGCGGTTCACAAAGATTAACCGCCGTTTAAAGGTATCTTTAACGGCGGTTTGAAACCGCCATTAAAAGACTGCAATCTTCTACGGCGTTCAAATACACGACGGTTGCGTTAGATATTTTAAGACGATTTTTGATCGTTGTAAAATGGCTTTTCTCTACTAGTGACTTATGAGCAACCGGATGTACAGTAGCAATATCTTGCATATATTGGACAAAACTATCCCAAACATCAGTGTTGTCCGTACTGTACATCTTGTCACACATAAACTCAACAGTCTGAAAAACTATAGTCCGTAATATCTTCTTAAAATTTTCTCTAAGATGATGGAGATAATGTCGATGAGCAATATGAGGCAAGACAGATGCTACGCCTCGGAGTAAACTAGAATATTTGTTGCTAATAATACAGAGATCTCGTCGCTACGTACTGGCTCTATTAGTTTGCGTATTCTAGTTAGAAACCGCTTCCATGAGTCATTACTTTCTGACTCAATTGCAGCAAATACAAATGAAAAAACTCCATTATTAGCGTCTATGCCTACATCAATTAGTAATGTACCACGATATTTGCCTAAAAAAAATATCCCATCTATACTCAACACTTGCCGATAAAATTTTCATCCTTCAATAAATGGACTGAAACTCCAGAACAAACGTTCGAATCTATTTACTTGAGATTTCTGTATTTCATAAATAGTTTCAAGCATAACTGCTATTAGGCACTCACAATATCGATACAAATTTTTATATGATTCTTCCCAACCACCAAATATAGTCTTCATGGCTTTCCTTCGAGCATCTTATGCTTTCATGTAACTAATTTTAATATTATACTTTGCATTGACCTGCGACATGATGTCACTTGGGTGCATATTAATTTGTGCTCGCATTGTTAGTTCTACTAAGCGAGCAATAAATCTAGACGTGCATAGATGGTGATCATCGTCAGGTTTCGGGTTTGAACAGTTATGCGACTCACTAAGAGTAGATATCTTCCATGCACCACCGTATCTCTTGGCGGAGATTGCATGTAAACGCTATTTACATGGAGTGAGTTTATCCGTAGCATGTGTACAAATTAATATCATTTTTTATTTATTTAATACTATTTTTTTATGTTGCACATGATTACAAATTGCCCAATGACTCAGTAAACATTGTAACTCTCATTTTGAATAAAAAGCTGTATTTACTTAAAAATGTTATAACTCTTGAAAATTTAAATGCCTATCTAGGCCACTTATGTAGGCATCACTATCGATCTTTACATCCCACTCTTGCATGTTTGTAGCAAATTGAATATATGCATTGTCTGTTTCAGACTGATGCACCCATGTTGAATCTGCTGTAATAAAATTGCGCAGAAGCATATCAACATCCCGCTCTTTAAATGTTCTCCTTCATCACTGGAGTCCAATTTTCTTTTAGAGTGAGATGGACTACTAGTGTACATTAACTAATAATCTTCATCTTTTTCATTAATTATATCAATTTGCACATTATAACTTGTGGATGGACTATAAGTCTCATAAATATTACAACCCAAACTGCACAATGATTTAAATAAATTTATGTGAAAGAATATATTTAACAATCTATCTACACAGTATATTTGTTTAAGAAAAACTTATGATGCATTATAACATGATAGTTCTCCAGATTGTGGTGAAAAATATATATTTGATAGTCTTTACATAATTGATATAAAAGCACTTTCTTGAGTATGTCTGAAATAAATTTTTCCGTCATTCATATGTGATGATGTAGCAATAAGTAGTACAACTTCAATATATAGTGTTAGAGACATTTGAGACGCGCGCTCTAACATAATCTCACATTCATCATCATCTTCGATATACCAAGCTATATATCTTTTTTTTTTGAATATTTGCACAATATTTTCACATTGTAGTTGTTTAAATTGAGACACATCACTCGGCATATTTTATTTTTTAGATCGAATAATGTGTCACTAAGTTTAGATTTCAGAACCTTAGCGTGACCACCAACATAATCCGAAAATCCATCGTCCATAAATATTAAGTTATCACAAAAATGAATGATAATATAAATAGATGAGTTTGTCATTTAATTTACAATGTAATATCTTTAAGTGTAATTAATACAAAAATAATAGCACCTAATTATTATTCAATAAATAGATAGTAAATAGATCTAATGATCTACAAATAATTAAAACATAATTTTATTATATTTTTAATAATTTAATTTATTATTATATAATTATTTAAATATTTATACACTAAATAATCAATTAATTAATAATTAATAATTCAAAATTTAAAATTTTTAAAAATTAGTAATTAAAAAAAATATAAATTATTGCTTTTAGTTTTTCCTTGTTGAACTTTTTTTAAATTTATGAGGAAAAAAAATGTGGAGAAAATGGACTACTTCTAATTAACGGGAACCCACTAACGCCGTTCAAAACATGCTCTTTTATTAATTTTTTTAATTATGACTAAATTGTTAATTAATTAATTAAAAATATCTAATTAAAAAAAATCACCGGGTATGGCAATTTCACTGAATTTGATTTTCACAAAATTGAACTAACTGCCGCAGAAATTTTCAATTCTGCGGCGTTTAATTCAATGTTATGAATCCCATGATAAATAAAAGCTAGGGATAAATTTGTTTTTATTATTCACGTTTAACTCAAACAAGAAATATTTATTATTTATTTTCATCACCATTAAAGGATGGTAAATTGCAATAATTCGCGAAATAGAGGAACGTAAAAATTTTTCTTTTGAAAAGCTTATTCAAGCCTTTAAAGAAGCTCTAGTACAGTGTGATCTACATGATATAGGCTAACATTGGCGGTCCCTTTGCACAGTGGAATCGCCCTGTTTGGCGCGAGGACCAAAATAGGATCAAAATAATACTAATTTAAAAAATAACAATAATAATAAATAAATTATTTTAATTATTCTACACAAATTTTAATATAA
>JAEMOT010000786.1:105987-146666 GCA_019297695.1 Apostasia ramifera
TAAATTAGTACTATTTTGGTCCTGTTTTAGTCCTGTTTTGATCCTCTCGCCAAACAGGGCCCAGTGGGAGATGACTGTATCTGGAGAGGCTCGATATGGCTGTGGGAAATCTGGATTGGCTGCAATATTTTTCAAGTAATCGAGTTTACAACCAGGTAGAATGAAAGGGGGAGCATTTTTTTTTTTGGGATAATTACCTACATGCCACATAAAACTTCATGTATTACACCACACACACATTCTTCACAATCCATAGTATAAATTTTGTGAAGAAAGTGTGTGTGATGTAATTTTAAGAAATTTGTGTGGCATACAGGTAAATGCCCCTTTTTTTTTTTGATGGTAAAGGGGAAGCAAAATTTTTAGATTTGAAACTGTGGATGATAAATGTGAGGAAATTGTACAAGCAGCTTGGGAGGATAAGAGAAGCTGGGACAAACAGAGCAAATATGGTGGAAAAATTAAATGCTGTGGAGAAGAATTTAATGGCTTGGAACCAGGAAAGCTTTGGACATGTCCAAAGGATGTTGCGGCATCTACAAAACCAACTGGAGCTTCTCCAAAACTTACAGCTGAATACTGAATCAGTGAGAGGAACTAAGAAGATTAAAGCACAGATTAATGAATTTTTAGCACAGGAAGAGGAACTTTGGCGACAACGATCAAGGCTAGACTGGCTAAAGCATGGAGATAAAAGTACGACATTTTTTCAAGAAGCTGCTAAACATAAGAAAGAGACGAAATAGTATCCATCAGCTCAAAGATGATAAATGTACTACTCATAATTCGGAAGAAGGAAATCATGAAGTGGCTTGCCAGTATTTCATTAATTTGTTTCAATCCTCCTCTCCATCTGGTATCCTCGAAGTCACAGGCACAGTTAAAAAGCGTATCCAACAATACCACTTACCTATCCTGAGCTGAGCATTTGACAAAAAGAAGTCGAAAAAGTATTATTCCAGATGAAGCCAACCAAAGCACCAGGCCCGGATGGATTCCAGAACATTTTCTTTCAGAAATTTTGGCATCTTCTAAAACATGAGGTAACTACCTACTGCCTCTAACATTTTAAATGACAAACATGGCTTAAAGGAGATTAATCATACAAATATTACTCTTATTCCAAAAGTCCAAGGAGCAGACCATATGTTCTTGGAGAAGATGATGCAATCTATGGGTTTCCCAGACAATATCATTTCACTCACTATAAGTTGTCACTTCTATCACCTATGGTATCTCCATAAATGGGTCCATTCCGGGTAACAAATTAACTTTGACAAATCTAGTCTTTACTTCAGCTCAAAATACCACTCTCGAAAAGAGGAACACAATGATTACTATGATGAATGTCAAGATGGAAGGAAACTTTGAGGAATATCTAGGCTTGACTTCTATGATTGGTAAAGCCAAAAAAGAAGGCCTTTGCCAATTTGAAGAACCAAATGCAAAGTCGAATAGAAGGATGGAAGGAAAAAAATTTTTAGCTAGAGGCAAAGAGATCCTGCTCAAATGAGTAGCACAAGCAATACCCACCTTCGCTATGGGCATCTTCAAACTACTGTCCACTTTATGTAATGAGCTTGAACAAATTATGGCTCGATATTGGTGGCAATCTTCAGCTAAATCAAGGGGTATACACTGGTTGAAATGAGAAGAGAACTACTTACCTAAAACACAAGGCGGTCTAGGGTTTAGGTGCTTCAATTCCTTCAATTTGACACTGCTGGGTAAATAGGTTTGGAGGCTTATCAAAAATCCAAACTCACTCAATTTTAATGTCCTTTGTTTCGGGACATCACGACAATTGACTTAAATCATAGGGGAGATTATACATAAAAAAATATTTAACATTCATTTCTTGCCGCAACCTGCGATACTTCACACCATATCCCGTGATCCTTCTAATGCAGTACCTGCTATCAAAAATGGTAAGAGTTTGTTAATACAAACTCAATAAGTAAAATAATATCCAACATATAATATGAATATTCAAACATATTAGATATCATAATAAAATGATATAACTAACATCATGAGATAGTCAATAACTACACATAAATAAATTTATAGAACATCCCTTACATTAAAATTATTATCATAATTCTGCCTGATCTTGATCTCACTTTATTTCGTAATATCATAATATTATTCTGTTTAGTGATGAGGATCTATCATTTCCATACCCTTTTACCTAGAAGTCCCTAATGCTTGTTATCCTAGAAGCCTTGTCAAGAGCCGCACCTTGCATCGGTAACTCCATTTTATGACATCACCCGTCATACACTCCCTGCCCTCGTCGGAATAACACATAATAGGCAACTTTCTACCCTCGTCGGTTCTTGGTATGCAAATATTCATTAATACCATATTACCTTACAAATTATCAAATCTAACTCATTTTCTTATTCAATTAACAGAATATACGATATAATATCATAATTTTTCATATTCCCGTAGCATTAAATTATATTCACAACATAATAATAATTCATCATCAACTTTAGGGAAAGAATTACCTACCGATTATCGTTTTGACAAAGCTTGGAATTTTTTTTTTTTAATTTCCCTTTTTCTTCTTCTTTTTCTTCTTCTCTTCTTCTTTTCCTCCTTATTATTTTTCTTCTCTGTTTCCGGCAGCAGCCGCTGCTGCTGCTGCTGCTTGCTGGGGTTGGCGGAAGGAATAGGGCTCGGGCAGAGGGGAGGCTTGGGCTGTGGCTGCTGGCTGCTGCAGTTGGCAGCTCCGTCCTTATCTAATTTTTTATGAAAATTTGCAATTTAGTCCCCCAATTTTCATATAATTATAAATAGATTCAAAATTATTTATTCTGGGTTCAAATCATTTATTCTGAATCTAAATCAGCTCTAAATTTTAAATCTCAAATTAAATTCTGGATGTCACAATTCTCCCCACCTTTTAGAAATTTCGTCCTCGAAATTTACATAAACAATCACAGATTTCATTATACATTTGAACTGATTTTTTTTCTCCATCTTTTTATTTTTTGCACATTTTATCTTTAAACTTGGTTTCTTGGAATATGTCTCAACTGTCTCTTTTCTTTGGCATTGATATATAGAATGCTTGACAACTCCCATACCCCGCAAATGAAGGAGTGCCAGATATACAACCATTTTCGAATTTGACAAGTTGTTTGCATATCTTGGCAATCATCTCTGAATTTAGCAGGTTACCATATCATATAGCTTGAAAATAGGCAGAGACATAAACACAACAAGAAACTCCTTTTGAATTCATTAACAAACATTAAAATATTTTATCAATCTCATTTGGTTGTTCTAAGTCTACAAGTCATAACCTATCTTTTAACTTGGTAAATAATTCACATCAATATGCTCTTTATTTTTCAACATATTCATCTGTATAACCAAAACATTATCTATATTACAACATCACATATTACATCTTAATTATCAATTTTTCACTTCTAAGGTATTTCCTTATCTTACAACAAATTTGATGCTACAATCTTTTAATCTTCCACTAATTTATCAAACTCCGTATACTGCTATAATTTTAATATATCCTGTATTGGTGCAGGTAAATCTTCAATAAACATCAGACATTTTTCATTTTCTGCCAACTGTTCTTTCCCTTCCGTCGAATTTTTTCTTCGTATTTCATCATATATTTCTCGATCAATATCAAATCTTTATCTGTCATCTTTATATTTCTTCTGTTCTTAATTCATCAATTACATAAATTATCAGTAAAATATTCATACTTAATTTTTATAAAATATTTTATCTCTTTTAATTTCTAAAAAGATAATTCTCTTAATCAATATCCAATTTTTTAAATTTCTAAAATCTTCATACATAGTAATTAGTGAGTGCAACCCACTATATCTACCCACATCTCTGTATAGGTTCACAACCACTCTGATACCACTCTATGAGGTCCCCCTTTCGGGACATCACGACAACTGACTTAAATCATAGGGGAGATTATACATAAAAAAAATATTTAACATCCATTTCTTGGCGCAACCTGCGATACCTCATACCATATTCCGTGATCCTTCTAATGCAGTACTTGTCACCAAAAATAACAGGAATTTGTTAATACAAACTTAGTAGGTAAAATAATATCCAACATATAATATGAATATTCAAACATATCAGATATCATAACAAAATGATATAAGTAACATATGAGATAGTCAATAACTCCACATAAATAAATTTATACATGCCTTACATTAAAATTATTATCATAATTCTGTATGATCCTGAACTCACTTTACTTCATAATATCATAACATTATTCTATTTAGTGAGGAAGATCTATCATTTTCATACCCCTTCACTTAGAAGCCTAACAAAAGTCCCTAAGCTTGTTATCCTAGAAGCTTTGTTAGGAGCCACACCTTGCATTGATGACTTCATTTTAAGATATCACTCGTCGTACACTTTCCGCCTTTATCAGAATAACACATAATAGGCAATTTTCTGCCCTCGTCAGTCCTTGGTATACAAATATTCATTAGTACATCACCTCACAGATTATCAAATCTAACTCATTTTCTTGTTTAATTAACAGAATATATGGTATAATATCACAATTTCTCATATTCCCGTAATATTAAATTATATTCACAACATAGTAATAATTCAACATCAACTTTAGAGAAAGAATTACCCACCGATTATCGTTTTGAACAAAGCTTGAAATTTCCTTTCTAATTTCCCTTTTTGTTTCTCTTCCTTTTTCTTCTTCTCTTCTTCTTTTCCTCCTCATTATTTTTCCTCTCTGTTTCCAGCAGCAGCGGGGCTGCTACTGCTTGCTGGGGTTGGTGGAAGAAGGCGGAAGGAATAGGGCTCGAGCAGAGGGGAGGCTTGGGCGGTGGCTGCTGCAGTTGGCAGCTGGTAGCTGGCATCTCAGTCCTTATCTATTTTTATTAATGAAAAATTATAATTTAGTCCCTCAACTTTCATATTCTTATAAATAGGTCCAAAATCATTTATTCTGGGTTCAAATTATTTATTTTGAATCCAAATCAACTCTAAATTTTAAATCTCAAATTAAATTCTGGATGTCACATCCTTTGTGCTCACTATTTTTCTAGTGGAAACTTCTTGGAGGCAAAATTGGGCCACAACCCCTCTTACATCTAGCGTAGTCTCTGTTGAAGTTAATACAATATTTAATGATGCAGTTGGAAATATATTTTCTGAAAACTCAACCAAATAACTTCAGTTACCAGCTCTTGGGAATTAAAATTTTGAGAACCATGCTATTTTAACTACTGATTTGTTGTCTTAATTAGTTAGTTAAGAAGTTCAAGAGTCATGTATTTGTTTTTTAATTTTGTATTGATTATTATATATATGTCTACAAACATCAATGAAATAGACTGCAATATTACCTTTCAACCTCTCTCTCTGTGCATTTGTCTCTCTGTTTTCGTTTTCCTAAAGCAGAGCAAGCTTGTGTCTTGCTTAGATTCCAACATCTGGTATCAGAGCTCAGTTCAGTCTCAACCTTTCCATACCCATGATGTCCAACAATCAACCAGCCATTACATCACTCATACCCATCTTTGATGGAACCAAGTTTGATTTTTGGCAAGTCAAGATGCGGACACTTCTATTATCTGAAGGAATTTGGGATACAGTAGAAAAAGGTTATGAAGAACCACATGAAGCTGCAAAAAATGATAATGAAAGAAAAGACACAGACAAAAGGAGGGTGAATGACGCTAAGGCTCTATCACGAATTCAGAATGGAGTGACAGCGACAATCTTCCCACGGATTATTCGAGCCAAAACAACAAAAGAGGCTTGGGACATATTAAAGGAGGAATTTGAAGGTGATGAGAAATTACAAGCCGTCAAATTACATAACCTGAAAAGACAATTTGAAAATCTCAAAATGAGAGATGGAGAAACCATGACCGAGTAATTCTCTCGGATTATTGAACTGGTTAATCAAATGAAAGGCACAGGTGATGATATCAAAGACCAACGAGTAGTTGAAAAAATCTTGGTTAGTCTTCCTCCTGCTTATGATGACATAGTAGCTATTATTGAAGAATCAAAAGATCTCTCCACACTCTCAATACAAAAGTTGATGAGCTCTCTACATCTCCATAAGGAGAGAAAGATGAGGCACAATCAATCAACAACAGAGAGTGCATTCCAAACAAAATTAAATTTCAAAAATATGAAGAATACCAGAAAGAGCTTCGGAAAAGCAGGAAATGACAATAAGAATATGGATAAACAAAATCTGAGAAACATAAGCAAAGAGGGTTGTTCAGTTGGAAGAAATCCATGCACCTTCTGTCACCGAAAAAGCCATGAAGCCAGTGAATGTTGGCATAAAGGAAAATCGCAATGCTTTTACTACAAAAAATTTGGTCATATTGAAAGAAACTGCAATAAGAAAAAGAAGGAAGTTGGTGACCAGCAAGCCAATATTTCTGAAGAAAAGAAAGATGCAGAAGATTTTTTGTTCTTTGCTTGTTTTTCTGCAAAATCAGAATCCAACATGGTGTGGCAAGTAGACTCTGCTTGCAGTAATCACATGACAAGTCATGAAGAGTTGTTTGAAACTTTGGATACTTCAGTCAAAACTCGAGTACAAATTGGTGATGGTAGCTACTTGGAGGCCAAAGGGTGTGGTGACATTGTGGTAGAAACAGAAAATGGAAAACAACTAATGCGCAATGTACTTCTGGTGCCAAGCTTGTCAGCCAACTTGCTAAGTGTTGGGCAACTGCTTGAACATGGGTATAAATTAAATTTTCATATTAATAGTTGTGAAATATTTGATAAGTCTAACTCTTTTGTTGCTAATGTGAGAATGACAAGTAAACGGAGTTTTCCATTGGAACTAAAATGTAGTTCTGCAAATGCTTTTCAAGCTGAATCCGAAACAGTGACAGGGTTGTGGCATCGATGATTTGGACACCTAAATGTGCTGGGGCTCAAAATGCTAAAAGATAAAAATCTAGTGGAAGGTTTACCTGAGATTAAAGTAGAGCAAAGGACATGTGAGCCATGTGTATTTGGGAAACATGCTCGCAATCCATTTCCACAACAAGGAAGCTGGAAAGCCAAGCAACCACTCCAATTAATTCACACAGACTTGTGTGGGAAAATGAGTACAGAATCATTAGGTAACTGCTTCTACTTCCTAACGTTTATTGATGATTACTCAAGATATACATGAGTATATTTCTTGAAATCCAAATCAGAGTCATTCAAGTATTTTAAAGAATTTAAAGCCCTTGTAGAAAAAATGTCTGGATTCAAAATTTAAAATCTGAGGAGTGATAGAGGAGGAGAGTTCAACTCTTTTCAGTTTGATGAGTACTGCAAAATAGAGAGAATCAATCGACAATTGACTGCAGCTTATACCCCTCAGCAAAATGAGATTGCAGAACGCAAAAATAGAACCTTGGTGGAAATGACAACTGTCATGACGGAAGAGAAGGGACTACCTAAAATGTTTTGGGCAGAGGCTATCTCAACAGCTGTATATTTGCAAAATCGCTGTCCCACGAATGCATTGAAGGATATCACTCCATTTGAGGCTTGGAATGGTTTCAAGCCTTCTGTTTCTCACCTCAAGATTTTTGGTTCTATTTGTTTTGTGCAGGTTCCAATAGAGAAAAGAATCAAATTTGATAGAAGAAGCACAAAATGTATCTTCTTGGGATATGATGCTCGAACTAAAGGCTACAGAGCTTATGATGTTGAAAACAAGAGTCTAATTGTAAGTAGGGATGTTATCTTCGATGAAAACTCTGCATGGAATTGGAAACAAAGTGAGCCAATCATAAAATCATCAATGCCCATTGCAAAACCTGTGGATATTACAGTACCTGAAGAAGAAGATGATTCAAACTATGAAAGGTGCGACTCTCCAATTCAATCTGATTCTGACTCTCCTCTTTCTAAATGTACCAAAACAAGAAGTTTGCAGGAAATTTATGAACTGTGCAATTTTTCTGTTATTGAACCTGCAAATTATGAGGAAGCAAAAGATCAGAAAGCGTGGCAAGATGCTATGAAGGAGGAGATTCATATGATTCAAAAAAATAAGACTTGGACCCTTGTTCCAAGACCACCGGGGAAGCAAATTATCGGAGTTAAATGGGTGTACAAGATAAAATATAATTCTGATGGGACTGTACAAAAAAACAAGGCGAGACTAGTTGCAAAGGGATTCTCACAAAAGGCTGGAGAAGATTACTCTGAAACGTTCGCTCCTGTTGCACGAATGGAAACAATAAGAATTTTGTTTGCAGTTGCAGCAATGAGAAGATGGATAATTCATCACCTAGATGTAAAATCTGCATTTCTTAATGGAATGCTTGAAGAGGATGTCTATTGTAGCCAACCCCCTGGTTTTGAAGTTGATGGAGAAGAAGATAAAGTGCTCAAATTGCACAAAGCACTTTATGGTCTCAAGCAAGCTCCAAGGGCATGGAATGCGGAGATAGATCATTTTTTCTTGCAAAATGGATTTCAGAAAAGTCGCAATGAGGCAACTTTGTATACTCTTAATCAAAATGGGCATATCTTAATCATTTCAATATATGTTGATGATCTCTTAGTCACAGGAGATGATGAGGGCTTAATTTAAAATTTTAAGGATCAGATGAAATCCAAATATGAGATGTCTGATATGGGGCAGTTGAGGTACTTTCTTGGTTTGGAGGTACATCAATCAAGTAAAGGAATTTTTATATCATAAAAGAATTATATTCAAAATGTTCTTAAAAGGTTCCGAATGAATGAATGCAAAGCCATTGATACTCCATTATCTACATCAGATAAATTGAAGGAGGAGGATGGAGCACCTGAAGCAAATTCTGAAATTTACAGGAGCTTAATTGGTAGTCTATTGTATGTAACCATTAGCAGACCAGATTTGATGTTTGTTGCTAGTTTATTGTCCAGATACATGCATCAACCGAGTAAGAAGCACTTTTCTACTGCTAAAAGAGTGCTCCGTTATTTGAAAGGTACCATAGATCATGGTCTCTTCTATAGATCTGGGGGAGATTGTCAGCTATGGGGATTTTGTGACAGTGATTGGGCAGGATGTGTTGCTGATGCCAAAAGCACATCTGGTTATATTTTTTTCTTAAATGGTGCTATATGCTCATGGATGTCCAAGAAACAAAGTGTAGTGGCTCAATCAAGCGCTGAGGCAGAGTACATTGCCATGGCTAAAGCAACTTCGCAGTTAATGTGGTTAAAAAGATTACTGGCTAATCTTGGAGTTAAAGTTGATGAGAAGACAGTGATTTATTGTGATAATACTTCGGCAATGGCTATAGCTAAGAATCCAGTATTTCATGATCGTACCAAGCATATACAAATTAAATTTCACTTCATTTGCGATGCAGTGAAGGAAGGACTTGTTGAATTCAAGTTTTGTAGCACTGAAAATCAGCTGGCAGATATTCTTACAAAACCTTTAAGCAAGAACAAGTTTATTAATCAGAAGAAGGAGATTGGAATTCAACCTAAATATTGTATTAAGGGGGAGTGTTGAAGTTAATACAATATTTAATGATGCAGTTGAAAATATATTTTCTGAAAACTCAACCAAATAACTTCAGTTACCAGCTCTTGGGAATTAAAATTTTGAGAACTATGCTATTTTAACTATTGATTTGTTGTCTTAATTAGTTAGTTAAGAGTTCAAGAGTCATGTATTTGTTTTTTAGTTTTGTATTGATTATTATATATATGTCTACAAACATCAATGAAATAGACTGCAATATTACCTTTCAACCCCTCTCTCTGTGCATTTGTCTCTCTGTTTTCGTTTTCCTAAAGCAGAGCAAGCTTGTGTCTTGCTTAGATTCCAACAGTCTCTAGATAGACAAAAATATTCTGAGCAAGGGTTTGATTTGGCATATCAAAGTGGAAAAAGAATCAATATTTGGAAGGATAAATGAATCCAGCGTCCTTGGGATTTCAAGATTTTCTCAAAAGGCAAGACTTTACATGAAAATGCCACAGTGGATATGCTTATTAATCCAACAACCCAAACTTGGAATATTAAGCTCATCAATCAATCCTTCGATGAGGTACATATCCAAGAAATCCTCAGTATTCCCTTCGGATATGTTAATGCGCAAAACACTCGCATATGGGCACCCCAATTCGAAAGGGATCTACAATGTACGTAGTGGGTATAACTTCTTTTGACAACTGGTCTGAAATACGAGAATGAACATCCCTGGAAAAACATCAGGTTACAAGGCGATCCCCTCATCACCCTCTGATTCTCAAATCCTCTAGAAAAAAAATTGGAAGATCCACGTTCCAAGCAAGGTATGTTTTTTTGTCTGGAGATAATACAAGAATTTTATTCCAACCTTTTGCAATCTCTATGAGCGAGGGATGTTGCATGAAATTCCAAATTGGCTGATCTGTGGTCGAGGTCCTGAATCTGAAATTCATATTTTCCAAGGCTGTAAATTGGATAAAGAAATATGGACTATAGCACAGCTGCCCAACGCAATTCATGAGGCCTCAAACCAGCATTGCTCATCTTGGATAACAGATGCACCATGTGACAGTGGTCAGCCAGTTTGCAGTTCTTCTTTGGCTAATTTGGAGCAATAGAAATGCCATTCTTAATGGGCAAACCGGAGGCACAGCAGAAACAATTACAAAACAAGCTAGGGATTACCTTGAGGAATATAATGCAGCAAATCAAAAGATGACATTCCAGGCTTCTCTTCCTGCAAACACTGATCTGTGGCAGAAACCTCCATTCCAGGTATTCAAATTAAAACTTCGATGCAGCAACAAATAGCAAAAGCAACCAGGCGGGCATCAGAGTGGTCGTTCATGACTACACTGGTCGTCCATTGGCTGCACAAGCTAGCAATATGCATTAAAACTTTGATGATTGGCCTATGCTTGCAAAAAATGAAAAAAATGTTGTCCACCTTTGTATCAACCGAATTACTGCATATTAACCACGAAGGAAATGAAGCTGCTCACGCTCTCGCCCAATATGCACTATCCACCTCTGGGGTAACCATATAAAAAAATTGTGTACCTTCTATCATTTCAGACGTTATTCGAAACCTTAACTTAAATTGAATGACCCCTGTTTTATGTCAAAAAAAATCTTCTGAATTAGGAATAATAAAGACATTTGCGGATGATTTATGCAATTTTCCTAATATTAATCTGATAGGATAATTGGACTATACTGACACCAGTACAGGTCCATAACAACTTATCTCTGTATTGATTTATATCATCATCATCATCATTATCAAATAATCATCTTATTCTAGTTCCTATCAGGATTATTTATATCCAAAAAATTTTGATATTATTTTTTATTGACACTAATGTTGTCTAATTGTAATTTGCGCACTATTCAAATAAAAAATACTTATATCCATTGTTTGCCTTCAAAAAGTTTTCAAAATGAGCAGAAGTAATGTCTCATATGACCGTTTGAAAGGTTTGATATTTTCGAACCTTCTTATAATTTCGCGGGAGCAAGCTTTCGAAGAAGTGGCCCAACTGAACCAAGGGCATCTAAGGAATGAAGTTCTAAAGAATAGTACAGACCCAGTTGCTTCGATGAACCCAGAGTCTTTGAAGACCCAAATTAATCAAGATAGAAGCTTCTGCGAAACTAAGATCCTTCCATCGAAGATGATCTTTGAAGAAGCTTGATTTCGATAGAACTAGTCACTGATTCTAATAGACAATTAAACAGAGCAGCTAGCAGTGTCACTTATAAATACCCTCCCAGTTCATTGATGAAAGAGCTAGAATCTCGAAGTGTTGAACTGCAGGGTAAAGAATAGTGAACAAAGGAAGAAGTTAAGACTGGTGAGCCTCTCCTTCTGCTCCTGGGTTCTAACCTTCTCCTCCCTTCTCAGCGAATTCTAAAATTCATTCTGGCCATGGCTATTCTCTAAGACTGATCCAGCAAAATACATCTTGGGATCCTAGGAAGCACTATAAGGCTAACAAAAGTTTTCATGAACAAAGAGATAGAAATCTAAATTAATGAATCTCACCGAATGGTCAGAATGACAGATTTTAAAATGATAAGAGGATGTCTTCCTCTGGCTGATGCAACGCCAAACTTGTCTTAAATCAATAAGAAATTTCCAATGAATCACTTTAGAACTTCGAAATTATGATGAAAAAATTATTAAAAAGAGGGAAAAATAATGATGGACTCTATTGATTTTTTCGACACCCCTATATAGCAGACATGCCAACACCAACTTCTGAGCAATCTTGCACCAATACTGGCCAACGTTTTTAGAAATATAAAATCAAGGGTGCTGGACTCTGTCAATTGTAACTCCTGGCATCTGGTCCTTATTCTTTTCGAACGAAGCCAGAGATCTAAATTTACCAAAAGCTAAGACTTGTGAAGTGCAAACTTGGTATTTTTCATTCGAACCAAGCGCTCGAACCTATTCTCTCATGAAAACCTATCCAAGGGAAATTTTTTGAAGGAATCTTTCAGACCAAAGTCTTCGAACCTATTCCTTCGAACACTTTTCAAGCACAATCTTAAAAGAGATCCTATTTTGAGGTCGTATATATGGAATAATTTCTGCAAAATCTATGACCACAGTTGGATAATCAAACTCATGCATCGAAGTCATCTTTAAAGCAATCTTCCCTTCAAAAATACTCACTAAAAAAGGTGCTCACTTCGGTTTGGTCAAGGTAGTCCTTGATGAGTGAACATATTCAATTCAACATGTTACCAACAAAACCAAAGGCTCATCCTAAGTTCTCCCCAAGGCTTGTGATGTTTACCCCTAGATAGCAAGTTATCATACTCTTTGAAATGCTATCTCGCAAGCTCAATGAGTTGGATTAGGAAATGATACAAGATCGCAATTGGGTACATCCCAACTAGATAAATCCAGTGAGAAGAGCCTATATCAACTGGTTTTGCTTTAAAGGCAACCATCATGAATACAATCATCTTGGCTCCTTGGATCTAGGTCATCAATGTAATGAAAGGATTTTCCCCATTGATCAAAAGTTCCATCTTCTAAAGGAGATGGGTAATTAACTATAGAGGCTTGCCTTTATAGGAAATTGTTGATCACAAAAAACTCGGAAGTCCTAGAGTTATCACCTCCAGGGTGAAATCAACTTGTCCTGAGAGGGAATTCTTCATATGCAATATATGCTTGTCAATTTTCCATTTCTCAAGCCAACAGATTTTTGGTGACTCCACTGGGATGATTTCTCTTTTCATCTCTGGGAAAAATTCTTTTTAACAACCTGATAACTCGATTGAAAAAGACTAACACTTGTTCATTAAAGGTTAGATGACGATTGTAAAAGCCTGTTACTATGGTCCCAGTTGAAAATTGTGCAACAATTCAACTGGAGCAAGGAACCTCAATCAACATCAATGGAGCAATCACCACGACTGGTTCAACTGGAGCCTGTATTCAATTTTAAACTATCACACCTGAAGATTTCTTACGAAAGTCAACAAAGATCGAAAAAAGTATCACTAGATCAGGGAATGGTTAGACCTTGAGCAGGGTAAGAGCTGATGAGGAGGTTGTTATCCCACGCCTCCTCAGCAAAAGAAAAAGGATGAATGTGCAGATAGTAGATGTCCTGGATCAGGGGAAAGTCGGAGCATATGCTCAAAGAAGTCCGTTTTCAAAAGATTGTCATATGACGAAAGACATCCAGTAAGTAGGATGGTCCACACTGATGATCAAGGACAGATTGTGATCTTGGCAGATCATGCAAAGGAAAGAACGTGACCATTGGTCCCCCAATTCATTGGAGAGTCATCAACCTCCAAAATTCCAGTGAGCCGGAAGGCAAGGCATAAAACATCAGCTAGTCAAAGAATGGCAGAGGTGGCTCAACCAAAGCACTTAATCCCAAAAAATGAGTCACGAACGATTATTTCTGTCCCAACATCAAACAAGTTCGGCCCGTTAAGGATGGTCAAAAGAAACAGTATGATTGCAGTCCTCAAGGCCTCTGTTGCAGCACAAGCGCCTATTAAAGCACCTCCTCAACAAGAAATAAAAGAAAGAACATTGAACTCTAAAATTTATAATGTGCTAAGATAAGTGAAAGAACGAAGACAACATCGACAACAAAGACAAGGAGATAGATATTAGCAATGACAAGCTGTACCCGCAAAGGAGAGACAGCAAGATGGAGAATTGCCTTTCATGGCACGACGAAGTGTAACTTCGTCAAAGAAAATCTACTATAGTGAACATCAGAGGGGTGCTTGGATGTCTTCCTGCAGGTTTCCAGTCCCTGAGAGGTCCCATCTGTATGTATATTGTCAGTTTATCAATAAGAGAAAATTTCACTATGATGACGACCACAACGATGAACACCATATCAACAGATTTGGATATGGAAGGTCCCGTCAAATTTGAGTTCGAAAAACAAATAGGAATAAGAGTGAACATTATGGGTCCACTTTGCTAAATAATCTTGGCAAAGTGAACAATCATGAAAGGTTCCCGAACGAGGTAAGTCAATCTCAACAAAAGAAAGATAAAAATCCTTCAAAAAAATGAGATCATGAATGAAGCCGAGATAAAAAATCTCTTTTGGGTAAAGAAAAGAGGTGAAAACAGGAAATGCAAAGAACACCTAGATAAAAGTTCTGATGAACCGCCCTCAAGATCATACCAAATTATAAAGTTCATACGGTGCATGTCGTAGGGGCGAGAGGCAAGAAGGCTGTATCACCACCGCAAGAACAACTTACCTCGAAGGAAATAATGAGCAAATTGCGTGTGAAGAAGGTAACATTAAAGTAGAAGAGGAAGTTACTCTAATTCCTACTACTTGTTTTCAACAATTGGAAAGACAAACTCAAATACAGAAAAGTGAGCTTAAAATGCCGGACGATCGTATGGAGCGAGTAGAACTTATGATGAAATAATTATGCTAGCATCTCAAAGAAATTATCAACATGCAATTTTGGGAAACAGAAATTCCATCCTCGGGGAACTCCCCCATGCCTGGTCAAAGGAATAATAATCCTATCATCAGTAAATCGAACACAGAGCTATCCTTAAGCAGTATGCAAGACACCTAGAC
The DNA here is from genome assembly GCA_019297695.1 of Apostasia ramifera. Classification (NCBI taxonomy): domain Eukaryota; kingdom Viridiplantae; phylum Streptophyta; class Magnoliopsida; order Asparagales; family Orchidaceae; genus Apostasia; species Apostasia ramifera. The sequence goes on from JAEMOT010000786.1 coordinate 121,078, forward strand.
AAAAAAAATAAAGGAGCAAGAAAGCTTGTAGACACAAGTTGAAAGGATGGTAAAAGCTCTATTGTGGCATCAGAAAGACAAGATGTGAGAGTAAAGAAGGGGAGGCCTTATTCGGCCGAGTATGATAATATAAAATACCCACAGGGGTATAACGTCCTTAAATTCAATGTGTTTGATGGAATTGGAAATCCACAGTAGCACATAGCCCAATTTAGAGCAGCGTGCTGTGATACAGGAGGCAATAATATTTACTTGTTAAGACAGTTTATCAGTAGCATATCAGGATTAGTTTTTGAATGGTATTCAGAGTGCTTAACAGTTCAATAACAACTTTTGCGGAGTTAGAAGATTTGTTTGTCAGAAGATTCGCCAGTACTAGAGAGAATGTGACATTGGCAGATCTCTCCAAAGAATAACGAAATAAAGATGAATCAGTCACCAAATTCATGGCCATTTGACGAAATATAAGTCTGAAGTGCGATAAGCCACCTTTAGAGGATCAAGCTATCGAATTAGTCATAGCTAAGCTAGAACCTGCTATGGCAATGTTTGTGCAAACAACCCCAACTGCCATGTTCCAAGAATTGCTTGACAAGGTTGCTACTTATGAGAAAATCAATCCACAAAAACATGAAGCCGACTTTGAACGAACTAAAAGGTAGAAAACACATGAAATAGGAAGGCTTGCAATTTATACAGTAGACAAAGGAAAAAAAATACAATTAAGACTCCTCTACCACAAAGTAATCCTACATCTGCCAGGTAAATCTATGAAGGAAAAAGACAATTCTTAGAAAAGAAAAATAAAACGTACTCCTTCAAAAAGGATTGTATCAAAAAGTTGTTCTTCCAAACACTGAAGGCAGGCTTAAAGTTGCCAGAGCCAAAAAGACCAGAAGAAGTTAATAAAATAAATGATCCAAATTATTTTTCCGTATTATAGATGCATCAGCCATCCCATTAAAGACTGTTTTGTTTTCAAAGATTGACTCGAAAAGCAGTATCAAAGTGGAGAGTACAAGTTTTTTGATAAAGTATTGGTTAGTCCATTAAAAGGGACTGTTAATATGATCACGATTTCTTATGAAAGGGAGGACCAAAAGAAGAATGGGACATGATCGTCTCAAAAAAGACTAGCAAATTAATAAAACAATTGAAGGAAAATAATGCAATTCATTAACAAACTCCAACGTAGCTTGTCCTTAAAAAATGAGCTCAAAGAACTCCAACTATAAGTAGAAGAGCTGTCAGATTACACAGGCAGCCCTAATGCAACAAGATGTAATTATCAAGTCAAAAGAAGACAAGATAAATAGTAAAAACAAAAACTAGATAATACATCGGAGCAATGCCCAAGAAAAGGAAAAAAGTGAAACAGAAATATGTAGAACCACCATCCAATTGGCAGATTACATGGACAACTTCATTGCTATCAAAGAAATCAAGTTACCCACGAGTGACAGTGGCACAAAGAAGGCTGATTCCTGCCATATAATAAAATGGAAAGAAGCAAATCCAAGAATCGTGCCCTAATCGCCCTTGAAAATGAAAAAAAGTCCTCATCGTCAATCAAAACTAGATAAAATATGTTGTCAATTATCATCAAAAACAAAACGCAGTAATATGGGTATACTCTCAAATAATATTACCCAACAACAATTTTATCACACAATATAATGTCAGGTTCGCATGGGTGAGCAAATCAAACAGTCTCAATAACAAATTCCATTACCAGGCTTCGAGAATACTTGAGATATCGATTAAATTTCGAGTTACCATGATCGGAGAGTTCCAAACCTCCACAGCGCTAATTATCGTATCTGATGGTACTCGCTGGAAGCACTGGATGACCCATCGTGGCCGACGTTTCCTGGGGGAGAGCTATGCAAAATATCGTGACTGATGGTACCCTCAAGAAGTACTGGATCTGTCATGGCTGGGTGAACAACTCATCATGGTTGAAGTTTCCTTGGAGAGCTTTGTTAACTATCGTGTCCGATGCTTCAGCAGGAAAGCTTGATCGGAGAGTTGCAAACCATCACGGCGCGCCTCTACAGTCTGAATCGGTAATCACCGTCGGGCGACGACACCTCTGGCGGGGACCGAGTCGGTGTCGTGCGCGCGAGAAAGAGCTCGGATCTGAGAGGTGCTGCCGACGAAGGCGGAATGACCGGCCTACGCACGGGCAGAAAGGAGATGCAAAGGCGGAGGATTTGAACAGTCTGACAGCGATGGAGCGCTGACGACCTGGTAATTTAAATGAGAGAAAAGTTGAGAAAATACCTTAAAGTCCTTTAAGATATTTATGAATTTTCACCCAAGGCCCCAACCTTTCACTTCACCGGGATATAACACACAATATTCAAACTCACAATGATTTTATTCCAGGATTAAGAACAACTACGACCAGTCCATGCTTTTATATAGGCCTATTACAATCGAAATTCAAAATGCTGAAATAAGTGCAAAAATAAATGTTGAACTCTTATCGATTTTGATGATAACAAACACGTTAATAATATGCTCGGTTAATTTTTTAAATATTAGTACATATTGTATTTAAGCCTTTCAGGATCAAAGAAAGATGATCATCAAGATAATTTTGACCCAAGATTGATGAAATCAAGCCAAAAATAAAAAGAAATGAAATTGATCAAAATCACTGAGAAAAAAAGCATCAAGTCGAAAAATCAACTTTAAAGATGCATTCGCTCTAAAATTTTAGACTATCATATAACTGTAAAAAATTTTAACTCATTTATCTAGAGAAAATTAACATAAATATAATTAAATTTATTTCATGATTCTTTCAGATTTTATTTTCTTTATGTTTCGGATGAATTGAGTATTTTCGAAAAATTTTGAATTACACGAGTTAATTTTCGATGACGTGTTTTCTTCGATTTCCAAATATTTAAAATTTTTGATTGAATTTAATTTGATCAATAATTTTACTATTTAACGTGTCGCTTCGATTTGAATAGATAAAATCTATTTTCAAAAATATATATATATATACTTCTTATAATAAATGAATAAATAAATCATAAATAAAATTAAATAATTATTTATAAAAATAAATTAATTGAATTTCATGAAATACATTTCTGATCGATTTTGGATGCTTTCAACTCGCGCAAAACTCCATATTTTGAATTCCACTAATATTTTTAATTTACACATCCTTCTTTTACTCTTTAAAATCAGCCATAAAACATGCTAAGTAGCTGATTTTAACCCCCAATTAATTTATAAAAAATTATAATAGTCAAATTACCAATTTAACCCTCATTTCATTTATAAATAAGGAGAATTTTGAATTAATATCTCTCTTTCACCAACTTAATCTCCAAGCTCTCTAATACTTAAGTCGAAAAATTCTCTCCCCAAGCTCAAAGTTTTTATTCACAACGTTGGGAGTCAATTCAAGGGAGTTCTTGGATCATCAGAAGTATTTTTATTCAGGTATTTTCTATTTTCTCTCCGAATCAATTTTTTTTAAAAATTCATGAATTTTTGTACTAATCATTTGAGCTTCAAATAATCTGAAATTTTTATTACATGTTTCTGGGAGTATTTATTTTATTTAAAAATTTTCCTGAAATTTTTTGGTGAACCAATTTGTCTCTGTAAATTTATATTCGTTTCTCTGTATTTTAATTTTTCCATCTAGTGGGATGAAGGCTTGGTTGTTGTTGTTGTTGTTGTCTCTGTATTTTAATTTTCATAAATCATACTAAATTCAAAAAACTCTAAATTTTTTACAGTAAATTATATAACTAAAACTACACCTACAGAAAAACTTTTAGATGATTTAAATTTCTATTATTTTCATAAAAATTTTTCGAAGTTTCTGTTATCCGATTTTTTTGGTTTTGAGTCTTCCTAGGCGGAGAGGGGTTTTTCTTACTTATCTCCAAGTAAAAGAAGAGGTGAGGTTGTTCTTTTCCCTCAGTAAAAAAGAATCTAGGGTTTGATTTGTGCCTTTGGACCGAAAAGGCATAGATTTTCTCCTTGTATTAAGGCTTGAGCTTGGCCATAACAAGCCTGGGATAGTAGAACCCCGAAGGAGGAATAAAAAGGAGTGGACTAGGCAAGAAAATAACCGAACCACTATATATCGTGTCATCTTTCATTTCTGTATTATTTTTTTTACCATTTAGAGGCTGGTGTACTTGATAGCTATTTTATTCTCAAAGCTTTAAAGTAAAATTTCAGTGATCAGATTTTGGACATAATTAATTGAGTTAATTTAAAATATTTAATAATTTAAATTATCCAAATTCTGTGAGATAACTAAAATTAGTAGGTTAGTTAATTAAAGTTTGGGCTTACTCATCCCCAAATTTAATTAACATAACCAAGGATCCAAATAATTTAATTATAGCAGTGGAACGAAATCGGGTTAGTACATTACGTAAATTTAATTTACCTAACAAAAAGCGCCCGATGATTAGAAATATTTTAATTTTTACATCCCACTATAATTAAATTAGTTAATCACTAAATTTACATTCTGTAATTTTACGTACTGTACCTAACTTACTAATATTTACTTTCTTGCACTACTAACATTTACTTTTCTGTACCACAAATATTTACTTTCCTGTACCACTAACATTTGCTTTTCTGTACCACTAACATTTATTGCAATACTAATATTTACTTTCTGCATTTTTTTTACTAACATTTACTTACTGTATTTTTTTTGCACACTAACTTTTACTTCTCTGTAATATTTCTTTTCTTCTTACTTTTTGTTAACTTTTTCTTTTTGTGTACATATATATATATATATATATATTTATATATATACATATAATATATTATTATTATTTAAAAAAAATACTCATATTCACATACTTCACATCTTATATATTAATAAATTAAATTTCTATATATATTTATATTTATATTAAGTATAAGCATATATATTATTTATACATATACACATATTACTCTTTCTTGTTCTTTTGCAGGTGCCACTTAAAATTGCTCAATTGCTCTTGCTCAAAAGATTTGCATGAATATTTTTGTTTAAAAATAATAAAAGCCTCACAGTAATAGGTAGCCTTAAAAGTACTTAAATTTTTTTTAATATATATTAATCAATTTTTGAAATTCTAATTACACCCAATTCACCCCCCTCTTGGGTGTGCAAGTGGACCAACAACTGGTATCAGAGCAAGATCTTTGAAATCGACTTTACATCCGAGAGATTGATCCATGGCACATTCTATGCACTTTAGTGACGAAGTACTTTGCGAGGGACAGTCTGTTACTAGACTGCCCTTGTTCAAAGGACTTTATTACAATTATTGGAAAGCTCGCATGATGGGCTTTTTGAGGGGTATCGATATTGAATTATGGGAAGTGGTAAGAGACGGATTTAATATTCCTATTAAGATACTAAATTGTAAGAAAATACCTAAACCATTCAATGAATGCGATGAGCGAGAGCGCAGACTATTACAACTTGATGCAAAAGCTATGAGTCATTTAAATTGTGGTTTATCACCTGCCAAGTTCAATAAAATATGTACATGAGGTGCGAAAAAAATTAGAGATAACATTTGAGAGTACATCACAAGTTAAAGAGTCTAAAATTAATATGCTCATACATGACTATGAACTTTTTGAAATGCAATCGGGTGATTAAGGACATGTTTACAAAGTTTACTGATATCACTAATTCATTAATTTTACTTAAAAAAATATTTACAAATGAAGAGTTAGTTCGAAAAATTCTTAAGTACTTACCTAAGAAATATGATGCGAAAGCTACTGCAATTGTTGAAGCTCACGATTTATCTAAGTATGAGCTAGATACTTTTTTGGGCTCACACATAACCTATGAAATGGAGCTTCAAAAGAAAAAGAAAAATGAAGAGTCCAAGGGACTTCCAAAGAAGGCATTGGCTTTTAAAATTTCATCTCTTCAATCTGATGATGAATCTGTCAATTCTGAATCGGATGAAGAAGGTCGATTAGATGATAAGATCGCAATGATTTCCAAACAATTTAATCGATTAATGAGAAAGATGGGCAAATTTACTCGACTTAAAAAACCAGAATTAAATAAAGAAATAAAAAAAATGAAATTAAATATTATGGGTGTAAGGAGCTTGAACATATTAAACCTAATTGCCCTCAATTAAAGAAAAAGAGCAACTTCATGAAGAAAAAGAAGAAGAAAGTAATGATGGCGTCTTGGAGTGATTCTGATGAATCATCTAGTGAAAATAATGATCAAATCGAGACAGCCAATCTTTGCCTGATGGCGCATGATCGAGAGAATGAATCTGATCATGAAAAAAAGGTGGATAACAGACTCTCATATGAAGAGTTAGATTCCCTTAATGAACTATTTTTTGAATACGAAAAATTAAAAAATAAATATTTTGATTGTAAAAAGAGTGTTATTAAATTAGAAAAAGAAAATAAGATTTTAAATGAAAATTTTAAATTTTCGGAGACTCATCTAAGCAAAATATTAGATGAAATAAAGTCTCTCATATTTGAAAATAATGAATTGAAGAAGAAAATTTCTTTTCTTGAAAATTCTCTCAAGTCATCTTCTTCTCACATGCACCGTGTCTCTCGGGCGAAGCTTAATGCAACTATTTTTCACACTCGAGAATTTCTTGCCATTATTGTGGTAATAATGGTCATACCGTTAAAGATTGTCGTATTAAGAGAGCCATTGAAAATAGATCTTCTTACGTCTGGAGACCTAAGGAAAAAATAAATAAAAATGAACAAAAGAGTGTAAGTTGTGTTTTAGGACCCAAAGTTATTTGGGCTCCTAAACTAACTTAGTTCCCTCCACTTTTGTAGGTATGTCTCCGCTCAAGAGCAGGTGGGGACATGTGGTACCTTGATAGTGAATGCTCTAAACATATGACAGGAGATCTATCAAAATTTCGAATTTAGAGATGAAGGATGGGGATTTGTGACATTTGGAGACAACACTAAAAAGAGGATACTTGGTTTATAGGTAATTCTACTAAATTCTCTATAAACAAGGTATTCCTCGTAGATGATCTGGCCTTCAATCTTTTAAGTATCTCCCAATTATGTGATAATGGTTTGAACGTTAACTTTGTGTCTAGTCGTTGTGATATTTTACTAAATAAATGAAATCTTGTTTTCGAGTCAAAGAATGGATAACGTGTACAAGGTTGATTTAAGCATGATAGAAAACCCCAACTTAAAGTGTCTATCTACTCAAACCCAAGAGTCTTGGCCAAAGCATAGACGGCTTGGGCATGCTAACATGCACACTTTAAGTAAAATTTCAAGATTAAATATAGTTAGAGGCTTACCAAAAATTTCATTCAATAAAGATCACTTATGTGACATTTGTCAAATGGAAAAACAAGTAAGATCATCATTTAAATCAATAAATAATATTTCAACTACTAAGCCATTAGAACTTCTGCATATGAATCTTTTTGGTCCCATCCAAACATTAAGTTTGGGAGGAAAACAATATGACTTAGTAGTTGTAGATGATTTCTTTCAAGATTTACGTGGGTATCATTCTTAGCAAAGAAGGATGAGGCTTACGATTATTTTAAAATTTTAACTAAACGTATTTTGAATCAAAAAAACTTAAAAATAATTAAGACTCGTAGTGATCATGGGGGATTCGTAGTGATCATGGGGGAGATTTCGAAAATTTTAAGTTCGAAAAATTTTGTACTAAACGTGGAATTGAACATAACTTTTCTGCTCCTCGAACACCCCAACAAAATGGAGTTGTTGAGAGAAAGAATAGAACTCTAATTAAAATGACAAGAACGATGCTCAATGAACAAAATCTACCCAAATATTTTTGGGCAGAAGCAGCAACACAGCTTGCTTTGTTCTTAATAAAGTATCTATTAGAATAATTATTAAAAAAAATCCATACGAAATATATATGGGTAAAACACCTAACATTTTATTTTTTCAAGTATTTGGATGTAAATGTTTTATCCTGCGAACAGATAAGGATCACTTGGCAAAGTTTGATCCCAAATCAGACGAAGGAATTTTTCTTGGATATTCTAGTTCGAGTAGGGCTTATAGAGTATTTAATAAATGCTCCAAAATTATAGAAGAAAGTATAAATATAAATTTTGATGAATTGCCAAACGAGAGGATTAAAAAAATTAAAGACTTATCGTTAGATGATGATGAACTCGGGCAAAAAGTGCGACCTCAAGAGGAAGCACGAAGTAAGGGAGAGCAAAATGAAAATGATATCACCTTTCCAAAGGAATGACGATATAAAAGCTCTCATCCACCCGAACTCATCATTGGTATCTATGGGCGTTAGAACTCGTACTTCGTTCTTGGATGAACACAATTATACGGCTTTTATTTCAAAAATTGAACCTAAATCTATTGATGAAGCCGAATCAGATGAGTACTGAATGATTGCAATGCAAGAAGAATTAAACCAATTTACTCGAAATGAGGTTTGTGAGCTAGTTGCTCGACCAAATGATCATCCGATTATAGGTACGAAGTGGATCTTTAAAAATAAGCTTAATGATCAATGCGAAATTATTCGAAATAAGGCTCGCTTGGTTGCTAAAGGCTACAACCAAGTCGAAAGAATCGATTTTGATGAAACATTTGCTCCGGTTGCTCGTCTTGAAGCCATTCGACTTTTACTTGCCTATTTGTGTATTAAAAATTTTAAATTATTTCAAATAGATGTAAAAAATATATTTTTAAATGGTTTCATAAACGAGAAAATTTATGTAGAACAACCAACGGGGTTCATTGATTCGGACTCTCCGAATCATGTATATCGTCTAAAAAAGGCCTTGTACGGTCTAAAATAATCCCCTAGGACTTGGTATGAAAGACTAAGTCAATTCTTAATAGAAAATGATTTTGAGAAAGGTAAAATAGACACAACTTTTTTATTAAACGAACTAAGGGTGATTTTCTAATTGTTCAAATATATGTCGATGATATTCTCTTTGGGTCTACCGACGAACGTCTTTGTAAAGATTTTGCTGAGAAAATGCAAGCCGAATTTGAAATGAGCTTAATGGGAGAGTTAAGCTATTTTCTTAGATTATAAGTTAAACAACAGAAAGATGGTATATTTATTAATCAAGGAAAATATACTAGAGAACTGTTTAAGAAATTCAAATTTGGTAACTTAAAATCTAGTGAAACTCCTATGAATTCTACTACAAAATTAGATAAAGACGAATCAGATAAAGACTTTGATCAAAAATTATAACGAAGTATGATCGGACCTCTTCTTTATCTGACAGCAAGTAGACCGGATATTATGTATAGTGTGTGCATGTGTGCTCGATTTCAAGCAAAATCAAAAGAATCATACTACATAGCAGTAAAGCGTATTTTTCGTTATTTAATCGGTACAACCAACTATGGGTTATGGTACCCTAAGATTGTTAGTGACCCAATTTTGATGGGGTATTCGGACTCCGATTTTGCTGGATGCAAAATCGATAGAAAAAGTACGTTCAGTACTTGTCAATTTCTTGGTCACTCACTCGTATCTTGGTCCAGTTGTAAGCAAAGTGCAATTGCATTATCAACAGCTGAAACAGAATATATAGCTGCTAAAACAACAATTAAAAGCTTACGGGATGATCGTAGATCATATTCCGCTTCGATGTGACAATACAAGTGCTATAAATCTCACGAAAAATCCAATTTAACATTCGCGTACTAAACACATAGAGATAAAGCATCACTTCATCCGTTCATATGTCGAGGATGGGGAATATCTCTTTAGAGTTTGTGTCCACTGACAATCAATTAGCTGAATTTTCACAAAACCCCTACCTACTCAATAATTTTACAATATTTTACGAGAGTTAGGGATATGTGAAATTCAAAATACCTATATTTAAATATGAGTTAAATTTTTAGACAAAATTTGAAATTTTGTAATTATATTTTTATATTATTTTTATTTAAATATTATTTTTTAATATTTTATTATTTTCTCTCTCTTGTATTCTTTTCTATTTAAACACACCACACTTCATTCATTTATCCTCTTTCTTCCTTCTCAACTACCATGACAAGAAAACTCAAACCTCAAAAGAGAAAAATTCCTTATCTTACTCCATCTTCTCAAGAACCTAACCCGCCAACTCCTGAAGAAGAAAGGAATGAAGATTTGTCAAAGTACTCCTTCTTCCCTCCAGTTGAATCTAATGCTCCATACACTCTTTCTGTTCCAAAAACCTATCGAACTATGCATACTGAAGAGAAGAATAAGGCGACACTAGATCAGAAGCAAGTACATATTGTATTTAAGTCTTTCAGGATGCACCTCAACTAACGAGTTAAATCATAAATAAAGCCTATGTTGAGGGGGAGCTAAATCATAAAATCTAAAAGAACAGATGCACCTCAACTAACGAGTTTGTCATCATCAAAATGGGAGGGATTGTTGAACCCTTATCGATTTTGATGGTAACAAATACGTTAATAATATACTCGATTAATTTTTTAAATATTAGTACATATTGTATTTAAGCCTTTCAGGATCAAAGAACGATGATCATCGAGATGATTTTGACCCAAGATTGATGAAATCAAGCCAAGAATAAAAAGAAATGAAGTTGATCAAGATCACTGAGAAAAAAAGCATCAAGTCGAAAAGTCAACTTCAAAGATGCATTCGCTCTAAAATTTTAGATTATCATGTAAGTGTAAGAAATTTTTAACTTATTTATCTGGAGAAAATTAACATAAATATAATTAAATTTATTTCATAATTCTTTTAGATTTTATTTTCTTTATGTTTCGGATGAATTGAGTATTTTCGAAAAATTTTGAATTACACGANCGCTTTCAACTCATGCAAAACTCGATATTTTGAATTCCACTAACATTTTTAATTTCTACTTCCTTCTTTTACTCCTTAAAATCAGCCATAAAACATGCTAAGTGGCTGGTTTTATCCCCAATTAATTTATAAAAAATTGTAATACTCAAATTACCAATTTACCTTTCATTTCATCTATAAATAAGGAAAATTTTGAGTTAATATCTCTCTTTGACCAACTTAATCTCCAAGCTTTTCAATTCTTAAGCTGAAAAATTCTCTCCTCAAGCTCAAAGTTTTTGTTCACAATGTTGGGAGTCAATTCAAGGGAACTGAGTATCCAGATTACCTCATTTAAGATGAATACTTGTTTCACGATCATTGCTTATGTTTTCCCCAAACTTCTGTGAGAGATTTTATGATCTAGGAGTTCCATGCCGGTAGTCTTGCTAGTCATTTTAAGCAAAACAAGACTATCGAAGTAGTTACAAGTCAGTTTTATTGGCCAAGTCTCAACAAGGATGCAGCTCAGATTGTCGCCCAATATCGGACTTGTGTTGTTGCGAAACAGCAAAAGTAAAACACAAGATTATATATGTCATTACCTGTTCCCAATAGACCTTGGCAGGACCTGAGTATTAACTTTGTTTTAGGTCTGCCTCGGACAGTTACACAACACGAGTCTATTTGTGTCGCTGTGGATAGGTTCTGTAAAATGGCGCATTTCCTTCCCTATTCGACAACTTCTGATGCTTCTAGGATAGCCTCTTTTCTTTGATGGAGTCGTTCATTTGCATGGGCTGCCTAAAAGTATGATTTCAGATAAAGGCGTGAAATTTATGAGCTATTTTTGGAAAACGCTTTGGTACTTCCTAGGAACTAAGTTGAAATTCTCAATCACTTATCATTCTCAAACTAACGGTCAGATCGAGATGGTCAATAGGAGCCTAAGAAATCTTTTAGGTGTCCGGTAGGAGAAAATAGTAGGAATTGAGATCTAATCATACCTAGAGCTGAGTTTGCATATAATAATTCTGTCAACAGGTCTATAAAAATGAATCCATTTGAGGTTATGCATGGTTATAAGCGTAGAACTCCACTGACCTTATTTCCCTACCACTATATCATAGAGTTTCTGAGTCTACACAGTCATTTGCTGAATATATTAGACATTTGCATTAAGAGATCAGTAAAAAAATAAGTCTTAGCAATAAGACTTATAAAAAAATTAACAAATGCTCATAAAAGGTTACAAAAAATTTTTGAGGGTGATTATGTGATGATTCGGGTTAGACTCAAGCGATTCCGTTCAGGGGTCGTTAACAAGCTACAAACTTGTGGGGCAGATCCATTTAAAAAATTAAAAAAATTTGGGTTAAATGCATATGTGGTTGATTTATCATCAGATTTTTGAATTAGTATCACATTCAATATTTCAAATCTAATGACTTACAAAGAATTAAGAGTTCTAACATACATAAAAGAAATGCATCAAAATAGTCTCAAATAATAATACCACAAATGATAATTAAATGTTCATTTCTTGCTAGAAGAGGATGCTTTCAAGCGATCTGAGATGGCCTTGACTTCTTTTTTCAAGTCCAAAAGGATCACTTCAATTTTGGATACAACTTGATTAAGAGTATTGAAGTGTCCATTGAGGGTATTGGTGTGGCAGACTAGAGAATTAACTTCAACTTGAAGAGTCTCAAAGTGCTCAGTGTTGCTTTTAGAGGTTTCCCTAATTTCTTGAATTGCCTCAACAAGAAAGTTGGCAAATTGAGGAGTGAACACAGCTGCAGTGGAAAAAGATGGCTGAGATGAAGCAAGTGGTCTCATGGTTCTATAGGATGGTTTGGGTTGATGGAGTTTGAAGCTGTCTATAGACCAACTATAATAAGCTTTATCGATAACTTCTCGAGATAAATCAAATCCATAGTGAGAGAGAAAAAGGTCACAGATGATATTCCCAAACCTAAAACTCCTAATAGATGATCCCTGACGATTGAGATGAAAACATTCCTTCATACAGATCAGAATGATTTCGACAATGTCAAAAACTCTCCTTTTCAAAAGATAATAAACAGCAACTTGATTCAAGTTTGTCCATTCACTTTTGTAACCACGAACTTGAATCATGGTTTCCTGTACCAATCAGCCAAGCATTTTGGCGTGATCACTACAAGCTTTTGATCTTTTCACATGTCCAGAAAGGTGCATTTGACACTAAAAGGATTGAAGCTGATATCGAATCCTAGAACTTCTTCTATGTCAGAGAAGGTGCTTAGCTTTACACAGATTATTCATGATGATTGGATTATCAGAAGAGGCAAATTCAAAATGGGAGATAAAATCACTAGCAGTAATTTCAACAGGTTTACCCTGGACCTTAGATAAATTTTTTTTGCTCACTAAATCAACAGAAAGATTTAAGTAAAAGATTCTCACAATATGAGGACAGAGAGTTCTGCAGCATTCCAGCCATTTGTGCTAACCATTGAGGTCAATGATTCCATTAATGACATCATCAACCTTATTTCTATTCATAGGCCTGAGAATGAGAATAGGAGTAGAAAATACCAGTTTGAAAAAGCTCTCAGCAGAGGGATCTGTGAATCTGGGCTGAAATGAGGATTTGGCCTTCTGCATCTTGGCTTGAGGTTCAGGACCAGGTTGAGCCTCCGCCTCAGAGATTTCAACTACAATGGGTTCTATGGATGAGCTAACTGGTAGTTTTCCAAACCTAGGCCTCAACAGCTTCTTCCGTGGGATCATAGAAGGCTTTTCAGCAACAGGTTTGTGACGTCCCGGTTACCTGGACGTCAGAAATTATAAATATATATATTTTTTTATACAAATCTCAACTCAAATTCTTAAATATCACAGCTATATCACAAAATTACCTTTAACTTTTCTTTCCTTGTCCCGTGATCCTTCTAGTACCACACTTGCCACCAAAAATGGCAGGAGTCTGTTAATACAGACCCAGTAGATAAAACAATATCCCAAATAATAACAATAATCAACTCAACACTGCAAACAGATTGAACACATCTCATGTATTTAAGAATCAAACCAGAAATAAAGTCAATCTCCACAACAACAATTCTATGTATTCAAAATACACTCTAAATATTATACTTAATATCAATATTATAGTCTTATTAGAAATAATAACTCCACTATTTATATTTCTGGGTCCCAAGTTTCTCAACCAATCACCTCAAATGCCTCAATCATTTCATATCAGCCCAAAAGAGCCTTGGACGCCGTTGCGCCTAATCACATAAATCAAGCTCGAGCTGACATGTGTGATTGCTTGTGAGAAACCAACCTTTTAATCACCAGCGCCTTTAAATCAGGAATGCAAATATCATCTCATTACTTATTTATAACATATACATACCATATCATAAATCTTGATGGCATAATATCAAATGTAATATACAAATTAATTATCATAATTTATCTTATCTTTGAACCCACTTATTTCGTCATAACATAATATTATTCTGTTTAGTGATGTGAATCTATTATTTCCATACCCTTTCACCTAGAAGCCTGACAAGAGTTCCTACAGCTTGTTATCCTAGAAGCTTGACAGAAGCCGCACCTTGTATCAATGATTCCATTTTAAGACATCACCTGGCGTACATTCCCCGCCCTCATCGAAATAACATAAATATAAGAAACTCTCCGCCCTCGTCGGTTCTTGGTATACAAAAATCCATTAGTACCACATCACCTCACAGACAAGCAAATCACATTCATTCTCTTGATCAACTAACAGCATACACAGCATACATGGCATAGTAACATAAATTCATGTTCTCAAAACATTACATTATAATCACAACTTAATAATAAATCAATATCAACTCAGGGAAAGAATTACCTACCGATTTACTGTTTAGGCTAGGCCTGAAATCCCTTCTTGATTTCTCCTTATGCAATTAATAGAATACATGATATAATTGCACAATTCCTAAATTCTCACAATATTAATTTATTTTCTCAACACAATAATATATTAATATCAATTTTAGGGAAAGGATTATCTACCAATTAAGCTTTAAACAAAACTTGAAAATCCCCTAGCTTTCCTCTTTTTCTTCTCTTCTTCTTCTCTTTCTTCTTCCCCTTCTTTTTCTTCTTCTTCTTCTTCTCCTCTTCTTCCTCCTGCTGGGTGCAGTGACTGCAGCCTCTGCTGCCGCTGTTTGCTCGGTGGAACCGGCAGACGCGGACAGAGGCGCGGCGCAAGAAACCGAGAGGGAAAGAGAAGAAGGAAGCTTTTCTCTCTCCAAGCGCGGGTGACACGCGGAAAAAGGGCGAGCGAAGGGAGAAATTTTTGCGTACGGGTCGCGCGCCACCTCATCCATCCGCACTCCAGTAACAGCGCGCCGCGTGGCGCGCGACCCGGCTCCACGCAGACGGGGCGAAACTGAGAAACGGCGCCGTTATGGAAAAATTTGAAACGGAATGGCGAAATTTGGAACGGCGAAATGGCGAAACGGCGCCGTTATGGCGAAATGGCGAAATGAGAAACGGCGCCGTTATGGCGAAATGGCGAAACAGCGAAACGACCTACATAGCGCAATGAAGAAAAATAAAAAATCCACTGCTTCCATTCCTTCTCCACAACTCTGCGCGCTATTTTTGAGCGGGAAAATTGACATCGCACTATATAAAGAGTAAAACTTACTAAAAATGTCTTCTTTAATTTCTGCTTTCTATTCATCCTCAACTTCAGCTTTCCCTACGTATTCACCATCAGTTTCCATATCACTTGTACCATGAAAGCACAAGTAGAAGAGGTTTGTACCTTTAAACAGACATCTTTTGATCCGGAGTGAGAGATGGGCTGCTTCAGATATACTACATAGCTGTACTAGGACCTGGTTCGCACGCAAATAAAATTAAGCCACGTGCCACGATGAGCTGTTACGTAGCACTATTTTTTTGCTACGTAATACTATTTTTTTGCTACGTAGCACTGATTTTTTGCTACGTAAGACTACATAATATTAATGCCTTATTATTTGGAGCTACATAGCACTACTTTTTTGCTACGTAGTACTGACTTTCCCTACGTAGCACTGATTTTTTGCTACATAGGACTACATAATATTAACGTATTGTTATCTACATAATATTACGTAGCTCTATGTAGTAAGAAGTCAGTACTACGTAGCTTCAGATAATAAGACGTCAATATTATGTAATCCTACGTAGCAAAAAATCAGTGCTACGTAGCAAAAGTCAGTACTACGTAGTAAGAAATTAGTGCTATGTAGCTTCAAATAACAAGGCATCAATATTATGTACTCTTCCGTAGCAAAAAATCAATGCTACGTAGCCAAAATTCAGTACTACGTAACAGTCCATCGTGCCACGTGGGTTAATTTTATTGGTGTGTGGACGAATGACATGGCACACATTGTGCACACAAAAATTTCTCATATAAAATTAAGCCACGTGGTACCACGACCCACTATGCAAAGGTATACTACGTAGCTCTACTACGTATATGTACACTAACTTTTTGCTACGTAGTATTGATGTTTTGCTACGTAGAAATATATAATATTTACATATTATTTGGAACTACATAGCACTAATTTATTGCTACATCGTATTGCTACGTAGCATTTTTTTTTTGCTACGTAGGATATATAATCAACAAGTCGTGCCACGTAGGTTAATTTCATTTGTGTGCGGACGGATAACATGGCACACATTGTGCACACAAAAATTTCTCCTTGAGACGATACTTGTCCCCCCTTATTTTTTTAATTCTAATATTGTATTACTGTATTAATCTACAGATTGAGATAGCAACTGGGACTTTTGACTTATTTTTGCTGCCAGAAATACTTAGAACTCCTGTGAGCAATAAAAATAATGCCTATGATCTATACAGTAGATATGCATTTGTAACAGGATTTAGTGTTCGAAAAAATCATAGCTCATACTGGCTTGGAACTAGGAAGCTGAAGACAAAAGAATTTGTTTACTCAAAGAATGGATGGAAAAATAGTAATCTTAAAGACAGAGAAAATGATAAGACAAGTTTTTCACGGTTGGATGTTCGATGTGGTTGTCCTGCACTTATTGTGTTCAAAGCAAATAAGGAAGGTAATTGATCAATATCCAAATTTATAGAGGATCACAATCATCCCTTAGCTGCTCCAGAAGAACGTCATTTATTGAGGTCACATCGTGGTGTTCATGAAATAGATCGGAATATCCTTAGAAGCATGTCTAAACAAGGAATAAGAACATCAGATGCATTTGCTCACATTGCAGAGCAAGCAGGTGGTCTTCAAAATGTTGGCTTCTGCAAACGTGATGCATACAACTTTGTAAGTCGGGAAAGGTTACAACGTGTTGAGAAAGGTGATGCTGTCAGCTTACTGAATTTGTTCCGAGATCGAAAAACTATTGACCCTTTCTTCGATTGGAAAGTTAAGTTCGATGAAGAACAACGACTTACTAATTTCTTGTGGTGTGATGGGCAGAGTAAGTTGGATTATGATACATTTGGTGATGTTATTATTTTTGATACAAGCTATAGAATGAATAAATATAATCTTGTATGTGCTCCTATCGTAGGAGTCAATCACCATAAAAAAAATGTGTTATTTGGAGTAGCTTTCCTTGTTGATGAGACTATAGATTCATTTGCATGGTTGTTTAAAACTTTTTTGACTATGACGAATGGCAAACATCCAATTACTATATTCACTGATCAAGACCAAGCAATGTCTAAGGCCATACAAACTGTGATGCCAAATACTAGACATCGATTATATCAATGGCACATCTTTCAGAAAGTTCCTTCAAAGATTTCTGTATTTAAAAATAATAAGGAGCTCAATAAATTATTCAGGCAATATATGAATCAGTGTGACACACAAGAGGAGTTCGAAGATACATGGTTTAAAATGCTTGAATCTGGTGGGTTACATGAAAATGTTTGGCTCCGCAGTCTTTATGAGATTAGGCACAAGTAGTCTACAACAATGAATAAAGATATACTTGACCTTGGCATTTTATCTACTCAACGTAGTGAAAGCACTAACAGTGTTTGTCATGGGATTTCTATACCAACCAGTACTCTTACTGACTGTTTTCTAGGTATGAAAAAAATAATAGCAAGGTGGCGACAAACTGAAGTTGAGGATGATTACAAGTGCATTCAAGGTATGGTAACTCCTGCAGCAGATGACTCTCCACTTCTCAAACAAGCCCGTAAAGTTTACACTATTAAATTATTTAATATATTTCAAGAATCATTGATAAATGGTGCATGCGGACTAGCTGCTATGGAGATGTCGAGGTTTGAGTCTACAGTCACTTTTTCTGTTGGAAAATATGGTGATGCAAAGGTATATGTTGTTACGTATGATGCAGTTACACATAAAATTGTTTGTAGTTGCAAGCACTTTGAAATTGTTGGGATTCTATGTCAACATACATTAAAGGTGATGACAACAGTGAATGTCGCGGTTATTCCAGATCAATATATTTTGAAAAGATGGACCAAAGATGCAAGAAAGAAAATTTATGATAAATCTAAATTTGCAGCTCACACAACAGAATCACTCCATCAAGCATTTCGTAATTATGCTAGTCGTCTTTCTTACAAAGTCATTTTGAAAGCTCAAGAATCTGAAGATGCAAAATCTAGTTTCGTTGAACACATGCATATGCTAGACTCGGTGATTGATTCTATAAACCAACGAGGTTCTACTCATGCAAGACCTTTTAATGCAGAAGCTTATCAAATAGTCGATCCTGTTATTAAAGACCTACCAAAAAAAAGACCAAAAGGACTTTCAAATGCAAGAATCAAAGGGGCATTAGAAAAAAATAAGAATAAGAAGGGTACTGAAGTATTTTAGGTTATTAAATTAATATATTTAGCGCGATATTCGGTTATTTTACTAATTACCATTGTTTCTCATTTGTAGGCAAAAGAACGAAGACACAACACAATCAATGCTCAAATATTTCAAAAGTCCAATTTGATGTGCCAACTATGCATGTGCAAGCGTCAACAAATGCATTTTGTGAAACTTTTCTTAGTCAACATGACGACTTTGGGACCATAGACTTGAGCTCAACACCTGAAGCATTTTCATATACGGACTTATTACTCAGGAAATATTAATTTGTAATATTGACACTTCCAATATTATTTTTTGACTACATTGTAATTTTTGTAATTAGTTAAGTATCTAAATGGCATTTTCTGAATATTACGTAGTCTATTCACTGAGTTACGTACCGTATTCAGCTACGTAGCATTTGCGCTGGGCTACGTAGCATTTGCGCTGGGCTACGTAGCATTTGCGCTGGGCTACGTAGCATTTGCGCTGGGCTACGTAGCATATCCGCTGGGCTACGTAGCATATCCGCTGGGCTACGTAGCATATCCGCTGGGCTACGTAGCATATCCGCTGGGCTACGTAGCATATCCGCTGGGCTACGTAGCATTTCCACTGAGGTACGTAGCATATTCATTGAGTTACGTAGCATTTTCACTGAGTTACGTAGCATTTTCGTTAAGGTACGTAGCATTTTCACTGAACTACGTAGCATTTCCACTGAGCTACGTAGCATTTCCACTGAGCTATGTAGCATATCCACTACAATGATTCCAAGATTCTACATAGCACAATGGATATGCTATATAAGATGGAAACATACATTGCTAAATGTATGTTTATAGATTACAGTAACAAAAAATAATATAAATAAACTGAAAGAAAGAAGCAGAAGAAAATGACTTGATCAAACAAGCTCTTGATCAAATTTAATTAAGTCACATGTAATTTATACATGTAGGATCCAGTAAATGAATGGTTCAAACAAGTTCTTGGTCAAATTTAATTAAATCATATGCAATTTCAGCTCTAAATAAACTCATTTCACTTTGCCAATGCAAGTAATCTCTCCACATCCACTCTGACTCTGAATCTGAACAGTTTAATAGGCGCTCCATATATTTCATCACAAAAATGCCACAGTCATCATTATTACTTTGTCGTGGTAGCACATCAGGGCTAACAAGACTCCATACCTTTATATTGAGTTTTTGAAAAGAAATACTTTCTTTGTGAAGAGTCATTATCTAACAAAAAAAGATAAGTTAGAATTAGAATTATAATTGAAGAAGCTCAAAAATTAATATTTACCAGCTGTCGCGCAATCCCTCTATGTGGTCGACCTGGTATAGAGTCGTATATTATCCAATTTTTGGATTTTAGTTCACAAACTAATAAAGTCCAATGTGACTTATTATGAATTGGAGTCATTAGAAAGTCAGCAGCAGTAATATTAGCTTCATAAATGTCCTTCAAGTAAAACAAGCTTTTGGACTTCCAGCTCTTCATTGAATATTGATACTGTAATAAATTAAATTCTTCAATTATTTGTTGATCACAGCTCATATTAGTAATAATGCAAAAGACATAGTTACCAATAAATTACCAGAAAATTTGAAGATAAAAAGATGAAATGCCTCCAATTTTTTGAATCAAAAGTTTGTCTTTTCTGCATTAATAATCCAAAAGCATCTAAAATAGAATCTGTAATCCAAGCTGTATGTAATAGCTCTTCAATTTCTTGACAATTCACCATTATAAGTCTTTGGCTTAACATGACTGAGCTCCTGTCATTGAGAATATATTAAGAAATATATTAATCTACAGAAATTACTTAACAGTACTCACCTATTTTTCATATGCAGCAGTGCTTCGTCTATAAAAGCAGCTTTGTTAGCTCCAATCTTTAGCTTCCCTGGATAATTGAGATTTAGATGTGAACTCTCAGTATTTTTAGAAGTATCAGAGTCGTGTACCAGCACTATCTCTTCTACATCCACCTTTTTTGATACTTCGTCACTGTTCAATTTTTCTCTAGTATATACTTTAATATTTTTTGTTTCAACTTCTTTTTGTACTTGTGTCTCTTCTGTTATTCCTTTCAGAACAACCTCTATATCTTTAGCTGACTCCTTATTCAATTCATTGAATACATCCTCCACATGTTGTACTTCAACTGCATGTAGCTCTTTCTTATTTAACTTACCAGATCGTGCAGTTGCCTTAACAAACTTTTTCATGTGCCTAGGTAGTAGAAGGTAAGAAGAGCCAAAAGATTTTCTTTTTCTTTTCTTCTTTTCCTTAACATTTCATTCTATACTTCCTACTTTGAACTTTGTAGAGCTCATTGACTCAAGCTTCGTAACACGTAAACTTAAATCAAGAACTATTCTTTTCAACGTTTCAATCTCAGCCCTCAAGGTTACATTCTTAGACTGTAACCTTTCAATTTCAGTCACTGACATCCTATACTCCTGCGGCGACGTATTTGAATCACACTTATTTTGCACAGTGATGGCTGATTTTGACACAGTTGGTGGCAATGTAACACCATGTGTGCTCTCAGGAGCTATGTAATTTGATCTAATTTTTATAAAAAGAGAAGGAAGATCTCCACTGTACCAAAATAATTTTTCTGACCACCTGTACAGTTTCGGAGTCATTTGGGCATATACTGGCTCTTCAACTCCAGTACTCTCTAGAAATTGAAACTACAAAATGCAGAAAATTTATTCAGCTATAAAAGATAGACAACCAGTATATATAATTTACTAATTAGTAATATGTAAACATAAATTACTTACCATAACGAGCTGAATAAATCCATCAACATAACCAGCAAATGATCGTGGAGTTTCTTTTTTCTTTGTCCGCAGTATCTTAGCAACCAAAGGTAATTGTGGATGCAGGAAATCAAAAATAGCTCGGGACCAATTGTAACGAACAATAGAGTACAAGTCATCTGCTATCTCAAGCAAACATGGAAAAACCGTGTACCCCCGAGTAGGAAAAAATAAGTTAGACAAAATGAATTTAACAATATGAGCTGCAAGCATATGCGGATTCGGTGTATCAGACATAGCATATGACTTCAAATTATCTTTTACTTCATGTGCCAATATGCTCGAGCTTTGTTTCAGATTGTGAGTCACAATAGTACCCCGATTTGGAAGACCAATCAATTGGCTGATAATTTTGGGGCTAAATGGGAATTCAAGCTGATGAAACTTGAATGTATGTGACTCATCGTTCCATCTCTTTATAATTTCAGAAACCAGTGGAAGATTCTGACTGAATGGGGGGATTTTCAAAAAATGTTTCATCCCTATTCTATCCAAAATTTCCTTTGTCTCTTCAGGAATGTAACTCTCAATTTCATCAAATAGTTTTCTAACAGTACTAAGAAAACATCTGGACTGTATACATAATAAACCTGCATGTCCTCTTCTACTTTTCTTATTTTCTTTTCTACTTTCACTATGCATAGTACCTGCATATAAAAACAAAGAAAAATTAATATATATATATATATATGAACTGATTTAATTTTACCAAAATAATTCAGGTCTACAAGAGTTTACAATAACATTACGTAGCGGATTCACTGAGCTACGTAGCGTACTCACTGAGCTACGTAGCGTATTCACTGCTCCTAGGCATGCATGATGCCAAATCTTTATAGGAAAAAAGGAAGGAAACGAAAAACATAGCAACTTTATAATGGAAAAATACATGACCTAAATTCAGGAGCATTATAAGTTAAGCTTAGAAAAACATGACTCAAAATTATTATACTATCACTAACCAACACTTATTGTTGTTATTATATTTCCACCTATAGAAAAATCATGTTTACAAGAGTTTATAATAGAGTTACGTAGCGTATTCACTGAGCTACGTAGCGTATTCACAAGAGCAGCACATGCCGTCACTGCAAAAAGAGTGATGGAGGAAAACATTTATGGCTAATTTCGAAAAATGTGAATGAAGGAAACTAAAGTAGGTTAATTATGTAAACATTGTATAGGATATGAAATAAATTTGTCTGATGTATGAAGAATTGTATAAGATAAGAAATTAAGTTAATTAATGTTGAAATTTTTTAGAATAAAATATAAAATAATTGTCATAGTTTTCAAATTAATAAAAAATAAAACTTCTCATGGCAAAACAATGTCATGGAAAAATTTTAAAAACTTCTTACAGCCGAAAGAATGCCATGGAAAGTTTCCAAAAGCCAAACAGTTCTTAGTTTCTGATCTCCTTCATAAAGTTTCTCATAAGCTCAGCAACAAAATTCCAAAACAACTCAAAAATCAAGTTGAAATAGATCAATTTTAAATCTACTCATTCCAAACTCAGCTTGAACTGAAATTCCAGTTCAACTCTAGATGCCACTTCTATCCCTGACATTTTCATACATTTTTTCTGCTCTCCACAATAGCGTAACGCGGAACAACAACCAAAATTCGGCAACAATAAGAAAGCTTTACAACATGATTAACTTAACTGTTTTGCATCATCTACTGATGCCCAGTGCATAGCTTCGTATTACATTAACAGAACAATCTCAAAGCGCCAAAAAAGATATTCAGATCATTCATAATAGCTTATAACAGAAAAATCCATTCGAAGCTCGCAGCAAGCATCAAGATCATCATAAACGTCCAGGTTTCTCTATAGGAACTATACTCGAAAATCAAATTCAGGACGCAACAATCAGTCAGTTTACCAAACGTCAAACAAATCAACTTTAAAAAATTGGAAAATAAGAGAATATGAAAAGAGGAGCAAGAAGCACCTGACCCAGATGCACAATGTTGACTCTGGGCTCTCTCTCTCTCTCTCTACCCAGAGAGGACGAGGGAAGCGTGGAAACCGAAGGTCTTGCGAAGGTGAGAAGCGAGATCAGCGAAAGTGGCGATGCCCGGCTTGACGGCGTTCGACAGGAGAAGTTAAGATTTCTGCGGGAGAAAATAGAATTTCTGCGATAGAGACGGAAGAAACGAGTGGTTAAAACTTTTAATTTGAGAACTTAGGGTTTCTGCGATTAAGGAGGAAGAAGGCGAAAATTAAAGATTCTGTTTCGCCATAACGGCGCCGTTTCTCCGTTTCGCCATTTCGCCGTTCCAAATTTCGCCATTCCGTTTCAAATTTTTCCATAACGGCGCCGTTTCTCCGTTTCGCCCCATCTGCGTGGAGCAGGGTCGCGCGCCACGCGGCGCGCTGTTACTGGCGTGCGCATGGATGAGGTGGCGCACGACCCGGACGCAAAAATTTCTCGAGCAAAGGCGGTTCCGCAGCTGTCCTTATCCCATTTTGGGAAAAATTGCAATTTAGACCATCTGTTTCCATTCTCTTATAAATATATCCAAAATCTTTCATTTTCAGTCCAAATCAGCTTTAATTTTTAAACCTCAAATCAAATTATACTTCAATTTCTTTTAACTTCAAATAAAATTTCAGAATTTCACAAGGTTGCTTGCACTTCTTGTACATAAGTCTAAATTAAAGGGACCTAGTTTGAGATAGACCTGGGCATCTTTCGGGCTCGGGCCGGGCTCGGGTCGGGTCAACTCGGGCCGGGTCACCCATTGAGTATGTTAAATCACACCCATACATATATATTCGGGTCAATTTACGTGACCAAGCCCAACATGGCCTCGGGCCGGGTCGGGCCGGGGCGACCCGAATGGTAAACTCTTCTCAAAGTAAAAAAATTATTATGCTTTTCTTTATAACAAGCTTTAGCTCCAAAAATCCTAAATATCAATATTACTATATAATTTGAATTTTGAAATAATATAAACATTTAAGCACCATATAAAATACCATATAAAAATTTAACTTTTGTAATTTTATTACAACTCTACAACATAAAATCATAATTATAAAATTATAAGTTAGCTTTAGTATCGGGTCGGGTCGGGGCGGGCCCCCGATGATCATGCCCAAGCCCGATCATGAAAATGATCGGGTCGGGCCGGGCCGGATTAAAAGAATAATATGAAAATTTTATCACAACCCAAGCCCTAAATTTTTCGGGTCGGGTCGGATCGGGTCGGGCGGGTCCCCGGGCCCGTGCCCAGGTCTAGTTTGAGATAACGTGCAAAACAGTCTTTTGATATTAATAAGAAGACTCAATAAAAGATATTTTCTCTAACTAATAGACTAATCTAACTAATTGAAAGACTAAATCAATATCTTAAATAAAGTAAATACAAAATGACAAATAAATTAGAGAAAATATCTTTTATTAAGTATTTAATTAATGCCAAAAAGATACATTTGTACTTTACTTCAAACTAAAGAATGGTGGGGACACGACGACATCGGACCGTCGATTTATTCCAGACAGAGTGTACACTCGACGGCCGAGATCTCATCACGTGGCGTCGATCTATATGGAGGATTGATCTGCAGATTTGGCAGCAGACACGATTGGTGGTTGATCAGTGGATTGGAAATCTCCATTTAAATTAATTTATTGATTTGAATGGGAATATTTTAAATTTTGGGCTGATCTCGTTTATTTCCTTCTATTTTTAGTTATTCGCATTTGGCATGTTATAATCAGTTTTTATTTTCCCATTTATTTCTGCAATTTGAAATTTGATTGTAATCGCCTATATAAGGGCAAAAACTTATACTGTTTTTTCTTAATCCTGAATAAAATTATTTGGAGCTTGAAAATTGCGTGTTATATCCCGGTGAAGGGAAGGGTTGGGGCCTTAAGTGAAAATCCCTAAATACCTTAAAGAAATTTAAGGTATTCCCAACTCTTCTCAATTTATTTTGCAGTTCTCAAGCTTATTCTAAGTCCAGGCACCTGCATGTAATTTCCCGCCCTAATTCCCTCTCTGCCGAGCGCGACCAGAGCGTGA